>OZ012738.1:610076033-610536903 GCA_963859935.3 Lathyrus sativus
AATAAGCAATAAAAGTTGAAGGATATAGACCAACTATGAACATAAATTACAAGATCAATATCTAGATTTTCACTCATGGATACACGCCAACTCGAGTGCACTAAAGTACTCTCTAATCTGCGTCATATCCTAGTTGTTCACGTCGTTGCACAGTTAAGAATGGGTGGCGAAGCATTTCGTCGATGAGACCACATTAAATACGCTTGTTCCCCATTACTTCTTCAAAAAATTGATCCCAAGCAATTCAGTTCTACCTCACCTCGGATCACAAATAAGGGCCAGTCAATGATACTTAAGACTTCTCCCAACTATTTCAGTGTTCGACAAATCTTTGGGGATAATTGTTCGAAACCAGCCAAAGGCCTAAATGACCAAAGACCATCCATCTGAAATCTACTCTAATTGACGCAAAGTATAAAAATAGTTTGCATGCGAAGAGTAAGGTACATAATTTCTTATCTCTAATTTCAACATACTCATCTTGTATTTTGAACTGATTTGGACGTTAGAGTGTTAACCATGCAGATCTACCCTGCGTTGTCGTAAAGGAGATCAAAATAATGAGTTATTAAATATTTGTAGATGCTCAAAATGATTAGATTTATATCTGTGACAAATTTTATTTACAAATACCGACATGTATGGATATTTGTCATTTCTACTCCAAATCATTAAATAACATGATATATAATACGAGTATCAGATAATAGTATTAGCCCAAATTTAAAAATAATTAATTGACTATATAGTACATATATACATAAAAACGATAAATTAACTATTAACCCATATTTATAATTAATTAATTAACTATTTGTTAGTATTTTATAGATCAATATTATTTTTTACAACTTATATAGTACATAAATACATACAAATAATTATAAAATTTATTTTATCTTAATTTTATTAATAAAATAATATTTGAAAATTAATAAATTGAAAAAAAAATTGATTATTTTTTTAAAACTTTTTTATATCTAATTTATAGTTATTCAATAGTTGTAATCAAATATTGATTTAGTTGTTTTTTCTTTTTTAATATAATTAAAATTTTATTTTAAAGTCATTTAAGTTGCAAGCTCTTTTAAAAAATATAACCAAATGTCTAAACTCCACTACATCAATTTAAATGTATTTATATTTATTATAAAAAAAAATATTTGAAAAAAAATAAAATAAATATATATATATATATATATATATATATATATATATATATATATATATATATATATATATATATATATATATATATATATATATATATATATATATATATATATATATGGTTTGCTAACTTAGCCAACTTGTTTTTATGAATGTGTATTTTAACAAAACTGCACCTTAAGATGCATTTAATCTTTTTTTTAGTTAAATTTTACTAAGACACACCTTCATAAAAACAACTAGGTGTATTATAATTTTTTTTTATTGAATTTGTTATAATACACCCACTTATTTTTGTAAAGGTATGTTTTAATAACATATACTTTAAGGTGTATTTAAAAAAAAATTAATTAAATTTTACTAAAATAGACCTTAAAAAAACAAGTGAATCTACACTAACAAATCCTTAAAAAAACAAGTGAATCTACACTAACAAATCCTTAAAAAAACAAGTGAATCTACACTAACAAATCCATATATATAATTTTACTATCATTATCAATTAGTTTTTTTATCACTTATATTGTCATCATTGTTTTTTTCCACAACAATATTCAGTAGTATATGCCTTTTATTTTCCGTTTCTTAAAAGACATTGAATGAAGGAAGACAAAATGTTTCGCATTTATTTTTATATATTTTTAGAATATTTTCCAATTCTATCTATATCAACCTTTTTCTTTGAAGAATATTGCTTAGAAATATTAATAATAGAGCCTAAGTTAATGTGATGTTTGTCGATGGTGGGGTAAGGATATACTTCTTTTAATTATAAAGTACAAAGTTGATTAATTAGTCGACAAAAAAAACTTCTCTTTTTCAAACCCAAAGAAAGCATGTATGACCACTTACGTAATACCAAAAACAAGATATTTTCTCATTTATTTGCAATCGGCTGTCTTGCATTTTTGTTTGTTTTACGTCATAATTACTAAGGCAATCAAGATGAATTCGATGGAATTAAAAATTTTATTACAAGTGAAAAGAATACATGCTGATTGATATATATTTGATGTAACTTACATCATAAGCAATTATACCTAGCACACTATAGTGTACCTTAGAGTTTAAATAATTAACTCTAACTACTTTAAAATCAACTTTCTAACTGAATTATAAAGTAAATAGTGATATATATTGCTTGTTATATATTTTTTTTTACTTTTTTATTATTAGAGGTTAATTTAACCGATTCTTACGAAATCGATTTATAAGATGAGAGGTATAAATTTTTTAGTCTTTATATCTAATTAATGTAAGACTTGAGATCTTTCTGTTGCTGCACAAGAATGAAGAAGAAGAAGAAGATATAAGAAAGAAATTCCAACTAACTTTTAAAAACTGAAATCGGTTAGACAAAGTGAATTAGTTACAAATTGAACTTGAGTTAAATACTTATATCACTAGAACCTCTAAATAAAACTCAAATTAAAACTAAATGCAACTTAAAATGCGAATTTGGATTACACTTCAACACCATTCGGTAACCCATATTCAAGACTAAAATCAACAACACCAATTTCATCAGTCTTGATAGCTTTAGTTAGCACATCTGCAAGCTGCTTCTAATTGCTACAATGAACAACTTCAAGCGTTCCATTCTGAACTTGATTGCGCAGAAAATGGAACTTCGTGTTAATGTGTTTGCTCCTTCCATGCAACACTGAATTCTTGGCAAGACTTATAGCTGATTTGTTGTCAATCATCAACCTCACAGGTTTGCTCACCTCGATCTTCAGATCCTGCAATAAGTTCATAATCCAAACAACTTGACAAGTAGACAAAGCACCTGCAATGTACTCAGTTTCACACGTTGACAAGGCAACTACTAGTTGTTTCTTGGAGCACCAAGAAATGGGACCTCCCAGATACTTGAAGAAATATCAAGAAGTACTTCTTTTGTCAACTTTGTCTCCACATCAATCAGAGTCTGAATAACATATCAATTCTGAATCAGATTTAGCACCAGAAGGGAACAAAACTTCATACCTCAAAGTCCCATTAATATACCTCAGTATCATGACAACAACTTGGTAATGTAACCACTTTGCTTTCATCATAAACCTACTCATCATTCAAACTGCATAGCAGATCTCAGGTCTGGTGTTACAAAGATATCTCAATGATCCTACGAACTATTCAAAAGTTGTAGCATCTACATCATCACCCTTACATCAGAATCCAACTTGTGATTTGTTTCAGCAGGTGTGGTTGCAGACATGCAATTTATTAGCTCAAATCTCTTCAGGAGTTCAAGTTCATATCTTAGCTGATGCAAAATACCATTATTAGAGTATAAAATCTCCATCCCTAGAAAATATGTCGTATTTCTTAGATTAGACATCTCAAGCTCATTATCAGCACCTTCTTGAACTTGATTATCTTATTTGAACAATTCCTTGTGAGCAATATATCATCAACATAGAGACACACCAGAATCATATTGCTATCAGAAGTATGCTGAACATAAACACCATATTCCATCTCACATTTTCTGAATCCTTGAAACTTGAAAAATGAATTAATTCTCAGATTCCAAGCTCTGGGAGCTTATTTCAGTCCATACAAGGCTTTATGCAACTTGTACACCATTCATTCCTGATTCTTTTTTACAAATCCAGGAGGTTGTGACACATAAACTTTCTCTTGTAAAGGACCATTCAGAAATGCAGATTTCATATCTAAATGCATCATAGGAAATTTCTATCAACAACTATAACAATCACCAATTTGATTGTTTCATGCCTAGCTACCGGCGCAAACACCTCAAAGTATTCTAATCTAGATTTTCTTAGAAATCCTCTAGCTACTAACTTTGCTTTTTGTTTTCGAATTGATCCATCTGGTTTCAGTTTCAACTTGTAAACCCATCTCACACTGATGCCTTTCTTGTTCTTTGGATGCTTAGTCAACTCTCAACTCTTATTACTTTCTATAGCCTCAAGTTCTTCTTTCATGGCCTTCAGCCACACTTTCTTCTTGAGAGCTTCTTCATTACTAACTAGTTCAGAGTCTACCAACATGGCACACTGAATGACTTCCTCGTTAGAGTCTATCTTAGTATCTTGCAACATGTCAAACTCTGCAAATCTTCTTGGTATTTTTCTGATTCTTTGTGGCCTTTAAACTTGTTCAAAATCTTCTTTAGATGCTGGAACAGTATCAGACACTAGACTACCTTCAGAGGCTGGACCACCTTCAGAAGCATGACCACCTTTAGAGGCATGATTACGACTAGATACTGGATCATCATCAGAATCTAGATCAGAATTAGATTCACCTTCAGAGTCAGACTTGCCAATAAACTCGTCTTCAGCATCAGAGTCACTTTGAGACTCTAACTAATCTTCAAAGGCAAAATCTCGTTCAAAGTCTGAAATATCTCAAGAAGTTAACTCAGGTGTTAACATTGCACCAGATTTGGATTGAGACTTGTTCCAATCCCATGCTTCTGTTTCCTTCATAATGACATCTCTGGTGAATTCCACCTTATTAGTAACTGGACAATAAAGCTTATAAGCACCTATACTATGGCACCTAATCAGAAATATTACTTTTATTTTATCATTCAGCTTGTTTCTAGTAGCACCTGAAACATGTTTGTAACAAACAAAACCAAATACTCTGAAATGACTCACACTTTTCTTATCTTTATTCCACTTCCCAAAAGAAACAATTTCTTTCAGCTTCTTAGTTAGAGACCTGTTGGGCATATATGCTGCAATGGAAATAACTTCTCCCCACAAGATGTGATAAGGATTCTTCTCCTTTAGCATGCTCCTTGTCATATTAAACAAAGTCATGTTTCTTATTTCAACAAGACCATTATGTTATGGAGTTTATGGAGCAGTCACCTCATGTTCAACTCCATTTTCTTCATAGAATCTTCTGAACTATGATGAGTTGTACTCACCTCCACCATTAATTCTGAGAACTTTCATCTTCTGACCACTCTGTTTTTCAGCCTTTACCTTGAACTTCTGAAAGTCGACAAGCATCTCATGCTTAAACTTAATGAGTGTTGCCCATGTCATTCTTATGAAATCATCCACAAATGACACAAAATATTTGTTTCCTATAAGTGAAGGTACTTCAAATGGTCGACATACATCATAAAGCACTACTCCCAAAGCATGTTTTGCCATTGGATCCACTTTTGAAGCAAATGGCAATCTAGGTTACTTTCCTTTCATGCATACCTCACATGACTTCTCAAGCTTCAAAATCTTAGGAATGCCATGTACCAACTTTTTAGAACTCAGATGCCCTAAGCTTATGAAGTTCAGATGTTATAATCTCTTATGCCATAGCTCACTTTCAACTTTGTCACCTTTTGCACTAAGGCATTTAGTTTCAGCTTTTTCCATATTCACCTTGAATGTTATGTTGCTTCTATGTTCAGATTGCATAATCAACTTCTGATCAGAATCATACAACTTTAAGAGATTGTTCTTCATAATAACCGAGAAAACTTTCTCAATTAGCTGACCTACACTCACCAGATTGCTTTTCATTCCAAGAACATACAAAATATCTTTGATCAGAATAATTTTTCCATTCTTCACTCTGGCTTTAACATTTCTCATTCCTTCAGCATTAAGGTACTTACCATTAGCACATATGATCTTTGTCCTCTTTCTAGAGTCAAAATCAACTAGCTATTGTTTGTTTCCAGTTAGGTTATTTGAGCAGGAAGTGTCCATATACCACCAATCTACTAAATATCTACTATCAGATTCAGAAGCCATCAATAACACATGTTCATCACCTGACTCTCCTCAAGATGTGTTTGCTTCTTCTGATTTCCTTTCCTTGTTTAACTAACAATTAGCAGCCAAGTGACCAAACTTCTTATAATAGTAGAATTGAAGCTTCTTCATGTCAAACTTCTCCTTTCCCTTCTGATGTTTATCCTCATCATAGTTGAAGGCTTCTGACTTCTAATAATCACCATCATGTCTCTTATTGGCCTCTGACTAAGACTGATTCTGATTCTTCTTGGAGGGAATCCTTCCAAAACTAAATTTTTGCTTCTTTCCATTTTGCTGCAGTTCGAACAAAATGGCGTTGTTGTCGGGGATTGGTGTTTAGATATTGAATCGCATTGCAATAGTTTCTATATTTTTGAGCTTTATACAGTTGTTTATATTGTATATATACTTTTTCCTTTTCACGTTTGCTCAAGTGTTGGTTAGGGATGAATGTTGAGAACTTCTTCTAGATTGGTTGCTATTTGTATAATAGTATCCAATGAAGATTCTCTCAAGTTTGGACGATAATGATAAGATTTTGGACATGTGAATTCAAGCAAGGTAAATTGTACCGCTTCTTAGAATGTTAAAATGATTCATGAATTTTGTGCTTTGTGCAAATGTGTATTTTTGTTTCATTTTGAAACTTTGTTTGAATGCTTGTTTCAATTAGGTCCAATAGCCACAATTTGTGAGAAAACTCCATTATTTATTATATGTTAGGATGATTGATAAACTTTGTTTAATTCATTTGATTCATTCTTAATCTTTTGATTATTGTGATTTTGTGGAAGCATTAGAAATGATCAAGACATTTGTTAATATTGAGCACAACCATATCTAAAAGCAACTTACCAGTAAGTAGTGAGAATTTGTTAACCCCTTTAAACCTAAATAATTTAGATCTCATTTTAGTGATGAACTGGGTTTATGTACATAATTTGAAAGTTTAGTTCATCATTGAATTTTGTGAGATTCTAAAAAAAATTATTGAACCTTTGAATATTTTTTTAAATTGATTTCATTGCCATAAAAACCAAGAAGCATTCACTTGAGGTTTGGTTGAATTCAAGTTTGGGAGAACAAAAAGGAAAATGGTAGGTTACTAAAACTTTTGAAAAATTTCAAGTAAGCATAGAAAAATTGTGACGAATGTGAAATACAAAAGAAAAAGAATTCTTGTTTGAAAAAGAAAAATAGAGAATGAAATAATTGTGAAAAAGGAAGTTTGAGAAGGTTAGGAATAGAGGAACGAAAGTGGTGAATGAATTTGTGATGTGTAAATAACTTGTATAGTGAATGTCTCTTTTTCGTTGGCAACTTTGATTCAATGATCTTTAGAAATGTCCCTTTGTTGTGAACCCGACCAATCTACAACCTTACAAGCCCATAGTGATATTTTGCTTCCATGATTTCATTTTTGATTGATTAGATGAATGTATGAATTAGATTGTTATTAGCATTGTTTGTCAGGTGAGTGTGTCGCTACTGCGAAAAAAGGTACCAACAATCACAGAAGAGTCGCCATCGTTCGTTATTTATCCCAAAAGAGGGAAATGAAACGATCAGAGAAAACCTGCAAAAACGGGATGAGATTGGTCATCGCAACCAAATCTCGGGTTCGGGAGTCGGTTACGCAAGGGGAAGGTATTAGCACCCGTCACGTCCGTCGTACTCGACGGGATCCACGCTTGGTTGTCTATCTAAAAGGGTGATTGAAACTATCTAACTAAAGGTCTCAGGGTCAAAAGAAAATAAAAGTGACTCGGCAGAGCATCGCTGCTCTGGCCTGCGTATTCCCGTTTGGTACGAGAAATCAGAGTCAACATAGTTCGGCTAACTACGGATAAAAGTGGGGAAAGTTACTCTCCAAGACATCGCGTCTTGTGCCTACGTATTCTCATCTGGTATGAGAAATCAGAGTAAACGTAGTTCGGGCAATTAAGAACACCAGATTGTTCATCTATTTTTACCCGAATAGGGTTAACAATCAGTTCCGACAGTTAGGTGTATGCAGCTCGACCTTTGGAGACTTAGGCGTTACCTGTTTGCGGTAGAACTAAGAGTTAACGAAACTCTTATTTATGAAAATGTTTTCCATGATTAAGGGTCCCAAAGAACAAAATGAAGTTTGATCATTTGTTTTTGTGTCTTTTAAGGAGAAGTGTTTTTTGAATTGTTTGTAATTCATATTGCACTAGAGACTATGACTTAGGAGCGAATGCGTCGCATATCGTCCTAAGGACGTACACTAAACACTCTAAGCAATTGAGACGTAGCCCCCCAATCACTATTTCCCAAGTACTTAAGGCTCGTAACGCACAATATTCATTAGCCTTTATTAAGTATTTTGAAGTTGTTTTGAGATGAGAAGAGAGAGAGGACAAACTAAAGGGAAACTAGTTCAAAACCTAATAGTTGTCATGCAAAATGATCCTAAGATTAGGATTAAGAATGGAATTCTATCCTATTTGTTATCATGCAAAGGATTCAACCTAATGTCTATCATCACTATCCTTAATCAAGGAAGTGAGAATTCCTAAGGGAACATGTTAAGAAAAGAATAAAAGGAACAAAGCATGAAATAAGACATGAAATAGAAATGAATGAATGAATGCATATGCAATGCAACACACAAGCAAAGGAAGGAAATTGTGTGGGGGTGAAAACCTCCACAAGCTCATCTCAACCTTTAATGCAAGTAAAGTGCAAAACAAACCCTAAAGTCTACAATTTGAACATGGAATGAATCATAAACCAAAAGAGAAGTGGGAGAAGAAGAGGAAACAACCATGGTATCCCTAATGTCATTCAACCAAAGTCTCATTATGACTTGTGCCAAAAGATGCACAAAATGTGTCCTCATGGTTCACCATTCAAGTCAAGCTTCAAATACCTCCTAAGGAGGGATCAAGCAACTTTAAATGGTGCTCCAAGGTCCTTGGACAGAAAGGGGGATGAAAGGAGAGTGCACAAACTCAATCACAAGATTAATAAAAGAAAATGCAAGTTCATGTACAAGATAAAGCAAAACATGTATCATGAAAACCCTAATTGAGATGCCTAAAAGAAAGGCAAACTTAAACAAGTTATGAACACAATTAGAACCAAAAATTGGACATACAAACACCTCATTATGTATATGACATGAATACACAAGGATTAGGGGCTCAATCAATGCACAAAGCTCAATTAAGAATCAAACTATTTCATGTATTAGAGTAAACACCACACAAGGATAGGCTAGAATGTAAAATACACTAAAAATAGCATACAAATCCAAAAAATGCCAAATAAAATCCTATAGGACCCCTCTGGTGTTAGGAACCAGGGATCCATACTATGGGGAAAAATCCTAAACAAGGCTAGGCAAACAGAGGTCAAGTTCTAAGGTATGCCCTAGAAATTAGTACAAATCGAGGGACCTAAAAATCCAACTAAACCCTAACCAAATGGTAATAAAATCAGGGGAAAAAATATCACAAAAATCAATCAACATGTTATGGACATGTACAAGAAAAATCAAACATTTATACGGAAGTTTCATCACAAAATAAAATCAAGAACGTGAGGTATGCATTTTTCAATTCACAAAAAAACACCTCACAATGGAAAATCAATTTTTAATTGAAAAATGGCTTAAAAATTAATCCAAAAAAATTTTAAAATCAATTAACATCCTAAACTACATAAAAATATTTTTTCCAAGATTTTTGGGTGCATTGAGGTATTTTTTATGAATTAAAATCTCAACTGAAATAAAAATGGAAAAAAGAAAGAAAAAGAAAATAAAATGAGAAATGCTTGGTGCAGTTAGTAATGATTCACAGTTGTTTCTACGGGCTTGCTACGTAGAGGGGTACAAATAGCATCCAAGGCCCATTATCCAAAACCAAAGTTCAGTTATTGAAACGAATCGTTTCATTAAACTCACGTGGCAGGTCAATTGGTCAAAGGGAATCAAGATTGAATCACAACCATTGGATCAGTGAAGGTCAAAGGCTCAAGGCCTGATGTGGCATCCACGTAGGCTGGACTGAAAAATACCAGACGCTGAAGCCACCATGCTCTGGTCGTCTTCTCCGATTGCCCAAAACTGTAGCAACCTCAAACTTCACCAAAACTCCTAATTTTTGGGTCTATTCTACTCGTCTCAATTAGTACATTAAGAATCCAATGTCCAAATTAGTTTATCAATCCTAAATAAAGCAATTCGAAGCTATCAAGAATGGAGGTTGTTTCACAAATCTTCAAGAACAAGCCCTAAACTAATCCATAAACGATCTACATGCTTAGGGGATCAGGAATAGATAACAATGGCAGTTGATTGCTACCTAAAGATTGAGAATTTTTGAAGGATAGCTTACCTAACGGAGCGCCTCTGTTGGGCCTTGTTTTGTTGATGAAGCTCGTGCAAAACCACCCAGAAAGCTTCCTTGATCTTCAATGGAGCTTTTGGCAATACTCAATTGGACTGAAACTGCTTGATTCTTGATTTCACTTCTTCACTTTCACCTTGCCAAATCCTAACTGTTTCTTCTCCCAACTGGCTCAATCTTCAACCCTCTTCCATTGTACACGATCTGGAGATTATATGGAGTGGATTCTTGCACTTGATATAAGGGCATGGATAAGCTCTTAAATGACCCTCAAGACATTCAATGAGCTTCTATAATGTTCTCCATCCATAATCATGGACTCAATATCCTCTAATGAACTTCACATGGCCTCCAAGATAGGAGGTGAACCATATTCATTCATTTGCTCTTTCCAAAGAACTTTGACTTTCTTCTGATGATGATAAGCACTAGATAGCTTGAATAAGAACTCTTGGTTAGGCTTAGAACCTTTGGCAATCTCCTCTTGCTAGGCACATCTCTCTCAATCCCCTGTAAATGAATCATGCTATGCAAAATGCAAATGTTAATGCTATGAGAATGCAATGAAACATAAACCAAGTAAAGAAAAGGTTGGGAAAATTTTGGGGTACGACGGAGTGAAATTGCTCTGTGGTTGCAAACGTGTTAATTTCTTCATCCTTTTTAAAGAGGAGTTTTAGAGTGATTCAAGTATGAGAATTTAGTTTTTATTTGAAACATTGCATGATATTTGTTTAAGAACTAAATTCTTTATCATTTCCCGATTCTATTAAGTGGTGAACATTGCTTGTGCACATTCTTATGCTTGAGCAATTCCTCTTGTTTGAGCAAATCTATCTTGTTTGATTTTGAATCATTAATCCTTTCTTGGATGAATCTTATGCTTGAGTAAATTCGGTTGTTTTCATGAGGGGCATACTTTGCTTGAGGACAAGCAAAAATCTAGTTGGGAAGAGTATGTTAAGTGCAAATTTTGACTTAAATTGAACCATCTTTCTTGGCATTTTTCAACTCATTTATCATGTTTTAATGGATTTATTTCTTGTTCTTGTGTGATTCTTCAACATATTGCAAATACCTTTGGATTTCTTGATGTGTATGTTATTGTGCAAGATATAGGCATAAAACATCAATGATCAAGACACAAATGATTGGACAAAGAAGTCAGAAATGAAGAGGAATCATCAAGTTTGTAGTGTAATTAGCAGCGAGGTTAAAGCGAATGTTCGTTGTGCGAGGTCACAACAAAGTCTAGGCGAGCTGCAAACTTTGGATGGCAGTAGGAAAATGACCCAAAGTTCGATGTGCGAAGTTATAGCGAAGAAGTTCGCATTGTGAAGAATGAGTTTGCACTACGAACTTAGATATTTCCAAGGGTGGTTTAACTGTTCCTGAGGCACTTTAAGTTCCTAAGAATGGACTTTGCAGTACGAACAAGACATATTTTTTAAAACTATTTAAGTATTTTTCTTGCTTTTTAGAAATATAACATATATTTTCAGTATCAGAACTTTATCTATCTTTATTCCAAACATATTCTAGAGAGAGAAACACAAACCCTAAGAGGGAGAAACACAAACCAAAGAAACTTGGAGCTTGATCTTCGAGTAAGTGTTTTGATCTCTTGTTGGGTTTAGATGTAATATATTGATACCTTATGTATTTCATCTAATCTATGTATTGTGAACTAGTTTTAATTCAATATTAATGTTGTCTTTGATTTCTTATTTGTGGGTATTGACAAAACCTTTTTCAAATCTTAGATCTAAGATATTCATCTATCAATGAGAAAACTTTTGACATAGTCTTGTAAGTTGATATTCACTAGTATCACTTTTATTTTATTATGTTGATTATTAGCATGAGTAGCATGAGTAGTGATCAATACGGTAAAGATCACGATAACATTTTTGACACAAACGATATTGTGAGGATGTGTGATAATATAGATGAAGAACTATGTTCACTTACATTTGGAAATTTAGTTGAATGCATGTAAAAAGAGTTAATCATATGTACCTATTCTGATCATGGTGTTTTATATGAATCAATCATTTATCTGATATGTATGTTATCCTTGTTTACATATTTATACATTGATTTGAACTGTTATAGAAATATACTCTTCAGATCTGAATCTAAAATGAAAATCTATTAGGTTCTAAACTCTAGACATAGATTTAGGCTTAACATTTGCGTGAGTATCAGTTCTTAATGCTCTGTGTTGTTGAGTTACGTGAGACATCATAAATAAGACAATACGGTTGTTCTCTCAATGTTGCATTAGACATAACCTCTATTGTGGGTGATACATGAGGATATTAGACGAATATTCATTTGTGTTTAATTGGTCAGAAGAATGCATGTGTTATCAATTAATGACATCTAATCCCAACAAGGCTCAGTTTATTTTAAAGTCTTTACTTTATATTTTCTGCCTTTATTTATGGTACCCTTGAATCTTTTAACTAAATTTAATCACCACAAGCTTAGAAATGTAGAGACCGTTGGACGACATTCTTTACCTCACACCAATCCATCTGGAGACGATATAATTCCTGGAGGAAATCCTTCCAAAACTAAATTTTTGCTTCTTGCCTCTTCACTGTAGTTCAAACTACATCTTGAATATAATTGTTTGATGAAATTTATCTGATTAATATTTAAATTATACAGGGTATATTTGGGGTGTTACATTAGTGGTGTCAGAGCAAATCGGTTCGTCCGACCAAGTTGTTCAAATGTGGTTATTCCCTAGTATGTGACACGTGTGTGAAAACATTGTCGAGGCTTGTTTTGTTTTCCATTTGCAGGTTGTGAATGAAACAAGTGGGGGAGAAGCATTTTCTTCTCTTGGATATATCAATTGTAGAGAGATTGGATATCATGTTGCTTCATGCGAGAGTGTAGTGTTGGCTACTTCCACTGTTTGAGGATGTTGTAATGTTCCTGAACTCAAATGGAGGTCAGATTTGAGGATAGTGTCGGTTGGAAAAATGGCGTGATCCTTGAGGGAAGACAGGCAGGTGTTCTCGTTGTTCGCTTCCTGGTGAAGGGGAAGGCAATGTTTTGACTAGAGATGAGCCAGTGGTGTGTTGAGTGTCCTGACATGTTTCCTAAGGATGAACATTGTTTGCCTTTTGTTGTAATGAGTTGATATTATTCTTGGAATGAGTTGGTTGGATTTCAATCATGTTAATATCAACTGTTATAATAAGTCAGTGTGATTTCTTGCTCCTGATGATGAGAAGGAAAATGGCTTTCTGCCTGCTAGAGAGTTGAAGGAGCTTTTAGAAAAGGAAGCTCAAATGCTTGGTTTGTTTACATCTTTATTTATGGAGAGTCAAGCGATGATTGATGAGTTACAAGTGGTGCGTGAATTTCCAAATGATATTTAGGATGTGCCTCTAGAGAGAGAAGTAGAGTTTTCTATTGATCTTGTCCTTGGTACCAGACATGTTTCTATGGCGCCATACAAGATGTCAGCATCCGAGTTAGCAGAGTTGAAAAAGCAATCAGAAGCTTTGTTGGAAAAGAATTTTTTAAGACCAAGTGTATCACCTTGGGGAGCTCCGGTGTTGTTGGTAAAGAAGAAATATGGCAATATGAGTTTTTGTATGAATTACAAGCAGTTGAATAAAGTAACGATTAAGAACAAGTATATGCTTCCAAGAATATATGACTTAATGGTTCAGTTGGTGGGTGCACATGTGTTTAATAAGATTGAATTGAGGCCATGTTATCACTAAATTCAAGTAAAGGATGAAGATATCTAGAAGACGGCCTTCAAAACTCGGTATGGACATTATGAGTATTTGGTAATGTCGTTCGATGTTTCTAATGCACCTGGTATGTTTATGAAATATATGAATCGAATCTTTCACACTTATATGGATCAATTTGTGATGGTTTTCATTGATGACATTCTGATTTATTCTAAGTCAGAAGAAGAGCATGCTGAGCATTTACAGATTGTATTACAAGTATTGAAAGAGAAGAAGTTTTATGCTAAATTGTCAAAGTGTGAATTCTGGTTGAAAGATGTGAGCTTTCTTGGTCATGTTATTTCAGGTGATGGTATTGTTGTGGATCCATCCAAAGTAGATGCAGTTCTACAATGGGAGGCTCCAAAGTCGGTTACAAAAATTAGAAGGCTTTTGGGCTTGCCTGGTTATTATTGCAGGTTTTGTAACACCCCGTTTCCCAAAATAAAATAAAACGATTAAAATAAGCACATATCAAAAAAATCGGCCATCTGCCCAATATATATATATATATATATATATATATATATATATATATATATATATATATATATATATATATATATATATATATATATATATATATATATATATATATATATATAGATGTATATGTATATATGTATATGTATATATATATATATATATATATATATATATAGATGTATATGTATATATGTATATGTATATATATATATATATATATATATATATATATATATGTATATATATATATATATATATATATATATATATATATATATGTGTGTATATATATATATATATATATATATATATATATATATATATATATATATATATATATATATATATATATATATATATATATATATATATATATATATATATATATATATATATATATATATATATATATATATATATATATATATATATATATATATATATGTATATGTATATATATATGTATATATATATATATATATATATATATATATATATATATATATGTATATGTATATATATATGTATATATATATATATATATATATATATATATATATATATGTATATGTATATGTATATATATATGTATATATATATATATATATATATATATATATATATATATGTATATGTATATATATATATATATATATATATATATATATATATATATATATATATATATATATATATATATATATATATATATATATATATATATATATATATATATATATATATATATATATATATATATATATATATATATATATATATATATATATATATATATATATATATATATATATATATATATATATCCATCAAGCATCATCACACATCCCACAAAAGAACAGATACGCCACAGGGGGCACACATAAACAACAGGCCTCGGTGTTACGTATTAGAGCAATCCTACCACGACTCCACAATCCAAACTAGCTAAACACCTGGATTGTCTGTACTTCCGAAGAAGCACAGACCACAAAAATAACAAAGGGGTGAGATTCACGATCAGATAATAATGGTATAAACATACATGAAATAAAAGGTAGAAAGCAATGACTCATTTATTTCATATACCACACATCCGGACCTACTGTCCCATCATCAACAATCACAACACATACACACCTCACTATGCAACACATGCACTGGACTCGACAATATGCGGTACCGACTTAACTCAGGATAGATCGCATACACTCTCTCTGAGCAACGATCTATCCCTACCACGCTCCTCATGAGCACATATAATCACATATCAACGTCCCCCCACTTGAGACACGGGTGGTCGCATACACTCCTTCCGAGCAAGGATCCAAATTCACGTCCACGCTCCCCACCGGAGCACGCGAGTAACTCATACACCGCGTCCACGCTCCCCATTTGGAGCACGTAAGCCACACAGGCCTCACGTCCATACGCTTCCCATTTGGAACACGTGAGCCACACAGGCCTCACGTCCATACGCTCCCCATTTGGAGCACGTGAGTGAATTGCATACGCTCCACCGAGCAACGATTCACCACGTCCACATACTATGCAAGACACTATGCATAACCACACGGCACACACAGTGCACACGATTCTACGGATCCATTCATCATAATATGCATACATACACAAGCACCTAGAGTGCATCGATCCTACTGATCCAATCACCACACAACAACACGTCAATACAATGCTCACAAGGCATATTCGATCCTACTGATCACAACTACCATACAACATATCACACACTATGCACATAAGGCATACCGATCCTACCGATCCAATCATATATCACATATATATTAACACACAAGTGCATCCGATCATACCGGTCCAATCATCGCACAATAGCACATAATCACAACGCATATAAAGCGTATCGGTCCTACGGACCCACTTACCACAACACATCACTACAACATACTCAATGTGTAACGATCCTACTGATCCACATATTTCGCACACTGTGCATACATCTAACGTATGCATCCACACATATTCATTCCTAGTCGGAGGATACATAGCCACTTTAGGCATCACCGCGTACTTCAGTTCGATCGTTCGTATCAACGAGTATTCAAGCACACGCCTTCTACATCACCTACATGCTTTCAACCGATCCACAATAACCGTGTACTCGCTCACGACCAACAAGGGTCCAACCACGCGAGAACGGAACAACACAGCAGAAAAATCACAAACTGATGTCATGTTCGCTGCCATTCGCCTAGCGAAGCCCCGCAACGAACACTCGCTGGGACTCGCCCAGCGAAACCCCTAGCGAAGCCAAACAGAAGCAAAAGGCAACATTCACTGCCCAGTTCGCCTGGCGAAGCCTGGCGAAGGCTCGCCCCCATTCGCCCAGCGAATACATGCGAATTCTGCAGAAAAACTACTGTTCAGAAACAGCCCCAAACTCCGATTTCGTCCGATTAAATCCCACGAAATCCTACACTACACCAATATAGTACTATCCCACAAGACTACACCGATTATCCTAATTCATACTCGATAAATCCTCAGTTCTACTCAATTCTCCAACTTCCGGCATTAACTCCGAATTTACCCGGAAACCCCAAATCACCAAACCATCACCCTATGGCACATGCAATGAATTTACACACTATAAACACAACCATCACAGAATTATAAACACGAAATCAACATCATATTAACATCAATCTATGGGGATTAGGGATTTTCCCCTTTTCTACCAATTTCATGCAAATACATATTCGACCGATCAATCCCCCTACCTCGAAATGCAGTTTGATGATGATGAAACTTCGCAATCCACACGAAAATCTTTCTTGCTCAAGCTTCTGCTCTTGATCGCTCTCTTTGACCCTGTTCCTCTTCCGTTCCTCTCCTTCGTGCATGTTCTTCTCTTCTTCCTTCACTTTCTATTTCCACAAATGCCAAAACTACCCTTAATACCCCAAAAATCACTTATATTCCAAATAAATAATTATTTCTCATTTTCTTAATTCCCAAAAATTAATATTAACACTTCATAATACCAATATTAATAATAATAACAATAATAATAATAATAATAATACTAATATCAACATTAATATTAATTATTAATTATTATCATTATCAATTATCCAATATTAATATTATGCCTCTATTTCTTCCTCAATTCCCACACCAAACACGCTGAGGAATAAAATAACCTCGGATCTAAAAATAATTAAAATTGGGTGTTACAACTCTCCCCCACTTTAATTATTTTCATCTTCGAAAATACCTGATGGAAACAGCTCTGGATATGCTTCCCGCATCCTGCTCTCCAGTTCCCATGTCACACTGCCTCCTGCAGCACCTCCCCACGCCACTCTCACCAAAGGTATCTCTTTCCCTCTGAGTCGCTTCAGCTTACGATCCTCGATCCTCAATGGTAACGTCTCCATAGTCAGATTCTCTCTAACTTGGACTTCATCCCTCTGAATCACATGAGACAGATCGGGTACATACTTCCGAAGTTGCGACACATGGAACACGTCATGCAAGTTCGAAAGCTTCGGCGGCAACGCCACCCTATAGGCTATAACACCAATCCTCTGCAAAATCGGATACGACCCGATAAACTTCGGATCCAACTTCTTCGACTTCAATGCACGTCCAACACCCGTCACTGGGTTAACCCTCAAAAATACATGGTCACCCTCACTGAATTCTAACTCTTTCCTGCGGTTATCATAATAACTCTTCTGTCGATCCTGAGACGCTTTCATCTTCTCACGGATCATCTGCACTGTCTCATTAGTCTGCTGCACCAACTCTGGTCCCAACACTACATTTTCCCCTGACTCATACCAACATAAAGGAGTTCTGCACCTCCTACCATAAAGAGCTTCAAACGGTGCCATCCCGATACTGGAATGGTAACTGTTGTTGTACGTGAACTCCACCAAGGGCAAATGAGTATCCCATGTACCACCTTTCTCTAACACACAAGCCCGCAACAGGTCCTCTAAAGTCTGAATAGTCCTCTCCGACTGTCCATCCGTCTGCGGATGATAAGCCGAACTCAGCTTCAACTCGGTACCCAAGGCCTCTTGCAAACTCTTCCAAAATACAAAAGTGAACCTCGGATCTCTATCCGACACAATACTCAACAGCACATCATGCAGCTTCACAATTACCCGAATGTAGATCTCTGCTAGCTTCTCCAACGGAAAACTGATACTAATTGGCACAAAGTGTGCGGACTTAGTAAGCCGATCCACAATCACCCAAATGGCATCAAATCCTCTCGCCGTATTCGGCAAACCTGTAACAAAATCCATAGCGATACAGTTCCACTTCCAAACCGGAATCTCTAACAGTTGCATCATCCCAGAAGGTCTCTGATGCTCCACCTTCGATTTCTGACATATCAAACAAGCATACACATAACGAGCAATGTCCTTCTTCATGCCCGACCACCAAAATAACTTTTTCAAATCCTGATACATCTTCGTATCTCCTGGATGAACACTCAGGCTACTACGATGCCCTTCGTCCAAAATTGACTTCCTCAGCTCATCATTATCCGACACACAAATTCTGCCCCGAAACCTCAACACACCAGCATTATCCAACTTGAAATCATCACCAGAGTCACTTCCGGCCCCACGCATCAAATCCACAAGTTTCACATCCAACTTCTGGTGTTCTCTTATCATATCCAAGAAATCATTCTTCACCTGCAATTTACCCAACATTACACTACCTGCAGTAAACTCACAAACCATGCTCAAATCTTGAAACTGCTCGATAAGCTCCATCTCTTTTACCATCAAAGCCGACATATGAATCGTCTTCCTGCTCAACGCATCTGCAACAACATTCGCTTTCCCTGGGTGATAACTCAAACTAAAATCATAGTCTTTCCAAAATTCCAACCATCTTCTCTGCCTCATATTCAACTCTTTCTGATCAAACAGGTACTTCAAACTTTTGTGATCACTGAACACCTCGAATCTTGAACCATACAAATAATGTCTCCAGATCTTCAAAACAAAAACCACCGCAGCCAATTCAAGGTCATGAGTAGGATAATTCTGCTCATGTACCCTCAATTTCCGCGACGCATAGGCTACCACTTTTCTGTTCTGCATAAGAACTCCGCCCAATCCCATCTTGGACGCATCACAATAAACAACAAAAGGCTCACTCGGATTCGGTAACACCATAACCGACGCTGAAGTCAATCTCTTCTTCAGTTCCTCAAAACTCTCTTCACAAGCAGCATCCCACACAAACACTTGATCTTTCCCCGTCAACTGAGTCAACGACAAAGCCAACCTAGAAAAGCCCTCAATAAATCTTCGGTAATAACCAGCTAAACCCAAGAAGCTTCTAACTTCAGTTACCGTCTTTGGTGGTTCCCATTGTAACACTGCACTAACTTTCAAAGGGTCTACTGAAACACCATCACCCGAAATAACATGCCCCAGAAAACTCACCGTCTTCAACCAGAACTCACACTTCGATAACTTAGCAAACAACTTGTTGTCCTTCAATACTTGAAAAGTGATCCTCAAATGCTCCATATGCTCTTCCTCAGACTTAGAATAAATCAGTATATCATCAATGAACACGACAATAAACTGATCCAAATAAGAATGGAAGATATGGTTCATATACTCCATAAACACACCCGACGCATTAGACACTCCGAAAGGCATTACCGCATACTCGTAATGTCCATATCGAGTTCTAAATGTCGTCTTTTGAATGTCACCTTCCTTAACTCTTATCTGATGATAACCCGACCTCAAGTCGATCTTACTGAACACACGAGCTCCCACTAACTGATCCATCAAATCATCAATCCTTGGAAGAGGATACTTGTTCTTGATGGTCACTTTGTTCAACTAACGGTAATCGATGCATAACCGTATGCTACCGTCTTTCTTCTTCACTAACAACACTGGAGCTCCCCACGATGACACACTAGGTCTGATAAACTTTCTATCCAGCAACTCTCCAATCTGAGATTTCAAGTCGGCCAACTCCACTGCCGACATCCTGTACGGCGCCATAGAAATAGGCCTCGTACCAGGTACCAGATCAATGCTAAACTCAACTTCTCTCTTCGGAGGCAACTCTGTAATATCATCCGGGAACACCTCCGGAAACTCATTCACCACGGCTAACTTATCCAACAATGTCTTGTTATCAACAGACAGTGTTGCAAATAAAGCAAACACATGCGCTTCATCTTCCAACAAGGTTCGCAATTCCTTACCAGACAAGGAATCTGCCAACGCTTCCTCTTCAGGGGTCAAAAATAATAACACTTTCCAAAAACAATCGATGTACACTCGGTTGAACTCCAACCAGTTCATACCCAGTATAACATCCAAACCACCAAGTGGCAAACAGATCAAATCCACGCCAAAATCTCGGCCAAAGATAGTCAGTGGACACTTCAAACACACAAGCGAAGTAGTCACTGAACCAATCGAGGGAGTTTTGATAGTCATCCACCGCTCAAGAGTAGCCGGCACCAAACCTAACCTCTTCACACAACCAACAGAGATAAACGAGTGGGTCGCACTCGTGTAAATCATAGCAGTCAAAGGAATGTTATTGATAAAACATGTACCTTTGATTGAACGCTCCTCGTCCGCCGTCTGAGTACCCACCACCGCAAACACTTTACCGCTGGCCTGAGGCGCCTGAGCCCTCCTCGGCTTCTCACAATGAGTGCTAATATGGCCTTTATCACCGCAATTATAACAAGTAGGCATATTAGTCCTACAATCCGCCATCACATGGCCCGACTTCCCACATTTGAAGCACTTCTTAGTCTCTTGATGACAATCAATAGCACGATGCCCAGCAACACCGCACCGATAACATTTCAAATCTGCCGATGCCTTCCTATCTCGGAATCTCTTATCAGACACAACCTTCTGCTTTCCCTTACCGGTCGGCACACTGTAAGGTGTACCACCGAACCTTTGCTTACCCTTGCGGTCACTCGCCGCCTTGTAATGTGCAATCCTCGCACGATTGTCATTATCATAAATGCGACTTCTACTCACCAACTCAGGAAACTCCGGATTTTCTGACACACAATTCCTATCTTGATCTCCGGCCTCATCCCATTCTCAAATTTCAGGCACTTAGAAGTCATCGCTTCCTCAGTATTGTAATGAGGACAATACTGAGCCAATTCCTCAAACTTAGCCGCATACTCGGCTACCGACATGCTTCCCTGTTTCAACTCCAGAAATTCCACCTCCTTAGCACTTCTGATATCTTCTGGAAAATACTTCTCCAGAAATCCAGATCGAACCACCTCCCAAGTAATATGAGTCCCCGAAGCCTCCATCCTCTGACGACAATTGTCCCACCAAGCTTCGGCTTCCCCCTCAAGCATGTGAGTACCGAATCTCACCTTCTGCTCGTCACTGCACCCCATGGTCCTGAATATCTTCTTTATCGCCTTCAGCCATTTCTGTGCAGCTATCGGATCTAAAATCCCACCTTCAAACTTCGGTGGCTTGTTGCTCTGGAACTGCATCAAGTCTCTGAACTGAGCACCCGCAGCCAGATTCTGATTGGCCACCGCCTGTGCCATAGCCTGCATAGCCGCAGCCAACGCCGCATCATTCCTCCCAGCCATACTGCTCAACAACAACAACAGGTTAACAGAAAACAACCAACTTTATCCTACAGACAGACTCAAAACACTACACTGGCCGGACGGACCGACCTGCTCTGATACCAACTTGTAACACCCTGTTTCCCAAAATAAAATAAAACGATTAAAATAAGCACATATCAGAGTTTCTCCCACTACGGGATATCACAATTCTCCACAAAATTCCACATATCATTTTCAAAATGATTTTTCAGTAATATTGCAACCGAAAATAAGAATAGTCTGTCATGAACCACATAACATATAGATACATATCATCATATATACAAAAAAAATCGGCCATCTGCCCAATATATATATATATATATATATATATATATATATATATATATATATATATATATATATATATATATATATATATATATATATATATATATATATATATATATATATATATATATATATATATATATATATATATATATATATATATATATATATATATATATATATATATATATATATATATATATATATATATATATATATATATATATATATATATATATATATATATATATATATATATCCATCAAGCATCATCACACATCCCACAAAAGAACAGATACACCACAGGGGGCACACATAAACAACAAATGACAATAAACTCCCAAAAAGCCCCGGTGTTACGTATCAGAGCAATCCTACCACGACTCAACAATCCAAGCTAGCTAAACACCTGGATTGTCTGTACTTCCGAAGAAGCACAGACTAAAACAATAACAAAGGGGTGAGATTCACGATCAGATAATAATGGTATAAACATACATGAAATAAAAGGCAGAAAGCAATGACTCATTTATTTCATATACCACACATCCGGACCTACTGTCCCATCATCAACAATCACAACACATACACAACTCACTATGCAACACATGCACTGGACTCGACAATATGCGGTACCGACTCAACTCAGGATAGATCGCATACACTCCCTCTGAGCAACGATCTATCCCTACCACGCTCTTCATGAGCTCATATAATCACATATCAACGCCCCCCACTTGGGACACGGGTGGTCGCATACACTCCTTCCGAGCAACGATCCAAATACCCGTCCACACTCCCCACTAGAGCATGCGAGTAACTCATACACCGCATCCACGCTCCCCATTTGGACCACGTGAGCCACACAGGCCTCACGTCCATACGCTTCCCATTTGGATCACGTGAGTGAATCGCATACGCTCCACCGATCAACGATCACCACGTCCACATACTATGCAAGACACTATGCATAACCACACGGCACACATAGTGCACACGATCCTACGGATTCATTCATCATAATATGCATACATACACAAGCACCTAGAGTGCATCGATCCTACTGATCCAATCACCACACAACAACACGTCAATACAATGCTCACAAGGCATATTCGATCCTACTGATCACAACTACCACACAACATATCACACACTATGCACATAAGGCATACCGATCCTACCGATCCAATCATATATCACATATATATTAAGCACACAAGTGCATTCGATCCTACCGATCCAATCATCGCATAACAACACATAATCACAACGCATATAAAGCGTATCGGTCCTACGGACCCACTTACCACAACACATCACTACAACATACTCAATGCGTACCGATCCTACTAGTCCGTATATTTCGCACACTGTGCATACATCTCACGTACGCATCCACACATATTCATTCATAGTCGAAGGATACATAGCCACTTTAGGCATCATCGCGTACTTCAGTTCGATCGTTCGTATCAACGAGTATTCAAGCACACGCCCTCTACATCACCTACCTGCTCTCAACCGATCCACAATAACCGCGTACTCGCTCACGACCAACAAGGGTCCAACCACGCGAGAACGGAACAGCACAGCAGAAAAATTACAAACTGCTGTCATGTTTGCTGACATTCGCCTGGCGAAGCCCCGCAGCGAACACTCGCTGGGACTTGCCCGGCGAAACCCCTAGCGAAGCCAAACAGAAGCAAAAAGCAACATTCACTGCCCAGTTCGCCTGGCGAAGGCTCGCCCCCATTCGCCTAGCGAATGCACGCGAATTCTGCAGAAAAACTGCTGTTCAGAAACAGCTTCACACTCTGATTTCGTCCGATTAAATCCCACAAAATCCTACACTACACCAGTACAGTACTATCCCACAAGACTACACCGATTATCCTAATTCATACTCGATAAATCCTTAGTTCTACTCAATTTTCCAACTTCCGGCATTAACTCCGAATTTACCCGGAAACCCCAAATCACCAAACCAATACCCTATGGCACATGCAATGAATTTACACACTATAAACACAACCATCACAAAATTATAAACACGAAATCAACATCATATTAACATCAATCTATGGGGATTAGGGATTTTCCCCTTTTCTACCAATTTCATGCAAATACCTATTCGACCGATCAATCCCCCCTTACCTCGAAATGCAGTTTGATGATGATGAAGCTTCGCAATCCACACGAAAATCTTTCTTGCTCAAGCTTCTGCTCTTGATCGCTCTCTTTGACCGTGTTCCTCTTCCGTTCCTCTCCTTTGTGCGTGTTATTCTCTTCTTCCTTCACTTTCTATTTCCACAAATGCCAAAACTACCTTTAATACCCCAAAAATCACTTATATTCCAAATAAATAATTATTTCTCATTTTCTTAATTCCCAAAAATTAATATTAACACTTCATAATACCAATATTAATAATAATAACAATAATAATATCAACATTAATATTAATTATTAATTATTATCATTATCAATTATCCAATATTAATATTATGCCTCTATTTCTTCCTCAATTCCCACACCAAACACGCCGAGGAATAAAATAACACCAGATCTAAAAATAATTAAAAATGGGTGTTACAGGTTTAATGAAGGTTTTTCTAAGTTAGCACTTCCGTTGACTCAATTGACTTTCAAAGGTAAATTTTTTGTGTGGGATGTTCACTGTGAGAAAATTTTTATTGAGCTGAAGAAAAGGTTGACTACAACTCTGGTTTTGATTCTACCTAAACCGAATGAATTGTTTGTGGTGTAGTATGATGCTTCTTTGATGGGTTTAGGTGGTGTGCTGATGTGAGATGGAAAGGTTGTAGCTTATGCTTTGTGACAGCTAAGGGTTCATGAGAGAAACTATCCTACTCATGATTTGGATTTGGCTGTAGTGGGTTTTATGTTGAAGATTTGGAGGTATTATCTCTATGGTTCCAGATTTGAGGTATATAGTAATCATAAGAGCTTGAAGTATTTGTTTGATCAGAAAGAGTTGAATATGAGGAAGAGGAGATGGTTGAAATTCTTGAAGGTTTATGACTTTGGCTTGAATTATCATCCCAGTAAAGCTAATGTCATGGCTGATGCTTTGAGTCGAAAGTATTTTCATATGTTTACTATGATGGTTAGGGAGTTGAAATTGATTGAGCAGTTCAGAGACTTGAGTTTGGTGTGTGAGCTAACACTGCAGAGTGTGATGTTGGGCATGTTGAAGATCAACAATGATTTTCTTAATAATATTAAAGAGAATTAGAAGTTGGATGTGATGTTTGTAGACTTGATCGTTGGAAGTAATTCGGCCAAAGGTGGTGATTTTAAAACAGATGAGCAAGGTGTGCTGAGGTTTTGTGACAAGATTTATATTCCAGATGATTCTGAGTTGAAAAGAATGATTCTAGAGGAAAGTCATAAGAGTAGTGTCGCTACTGCGAAAATAAGGTGCCGGCAAAACAGAAGAGTCGCCACCTTTCGTTATTTATCCCTCAGAATGGGAAAGGAAATGATCGGAAAAAACCTGACGAAAAGGTATAAGACAAGGTCATCGCAACCATTGTCTGGGTTCGGGAGTCGGTTATGCAAGGGGAAGGTATTAGCATCCCTCACGTCCATTGTACTCGATGGGATCCACGCTTGTTGTGTTTATCTGATGGGTTGATTACATCTATCTACGCTAAAAGGTCTGGTCTGAAAAGAAAATAAAATGACTCGGCAAAGCGTCACACTTTATGCCTACGTATTCCCGTCTGGAATGAGAAATCAGAGTCAACGTAGTTCGCCTAACTATGGGTTACGGGGGAAGGTTGCTCGCCGAGATATCGCATCTTGTGCCTACGTACTTCCACATAGCGCGAAAGATCAGAGCAAACGTAGTTCGGGACAACTAGAGACACATGTTTGTCTTTTTTATCTGAGTAGGGTTAACAGACGGTTCAAGCAGTTGGTGTAGGCAACTCGCTCGACGGAGACTTAGACGTTTACCGTTTGCGGTAGAAACGGGAGTTAACAGAACTCTCCTTCTGAAAAGGGTTTCCAAGGATTAAAGGTCCAAGAGGACAAAAAGAGTTTGATCTTTGTTTTCTGTTTTTTAGAGAAGTATCTTTTATGGATGTTTGCAACTGATACCGCACTATAGACTATGACCTGAGAGTGAATGCGTCGCATGTCACCCAAAGGGTGCCATACTAAACATCCAGACTGTTGAAAAGAAACTCTCCAACAACCCTTTCTCAAATAGCTTAAGGCTCGTAGCGTACGACATCAATTAACCTTTATTATTGTACTTTTAATTTGTTTGGAGATGAGAAGAGAAAAGACGCACTAAAGGGGAACTGATCCAATCCTAAAGTTGTCATGCAAAATTGATCCTATGGTTGAGGTTAGGAGGGAAGCTAACTAATGTTATCATGCCTGGTTAGAACCCTAATGTCTGTCATAACTTCTCTTGAACAAGAGAAGTCAGAGTTCCTAGGGGAACATGGCAAAGGAAAACAACAGCAACAGAAATAAACTGTAAAGAAACAACTGTAAATAAAAATGCATGCAATGCAACAAACAAGCAGAAGGATCCAAGCTCAACTTCTAGAGCAAGCAAGCCCAAAGGAAACACACAAAGAACAGGCAAGGGAGACAGACTCAACCTTAAGCCAGCAAGCAAAGCCAATCAATAACAGTCAAGCAGAGGGAGACAAACTCAACCTCTAATGCAGATAAGCAAAGGGAGATAATATCAACCTTTAGGATGCTCTTAGGCTTAGAAACATCTACATGGGCCTAGTCTAATGCAACACACCTAACAGTCACACAAGCAACAGTCAAACAATCAGAAAATACAGCAGACAGACAGCTCAACAGCAAAGCAGATGAACAGCAAAACAACCAAACAGTCTGCAAACAAACAACTTCAAGTCCAAGCCATCTTCAAGAGAAGGAAATCTCCACCCTTAAGCTCCAACAAGAGAGAAGAGAGTTATCATCAAGATTATTGATTGATGATGGGAAGCAGGATGGAAACCAAGGGAATTCATCCTGGCACTCAACCAGTCATCTGAGATAGGCATCCTCAAAGGTTCTACCTCTTGTGAAGTGCCACACATCCTTCCAAAGGAAAGATGAGGCTTCCACATAGGGACCTTGTATCATAGGATAAGGATGGAAAGCAATCAAAGCAATCCATGTTTATTTGAAGAAAGAGAAAGCAAAACTAGGCTCTTCCTAAACCCTAATTCTCAAGCTACAAGAAAGCTAATAAAAGAAGGTCTAAACACCAAATCAAGCACCAACATCAAGCAAACAGAAGCTTCTATATGTCTAAAACACCACCAAAAAATATTAGCAAACCTATTATGACTAAAGGCTACCATTGGGGTTCAACTAGTGCAAGTGTTATGTTGAAAGCACCTTAAAACTAGCCTAAGTATCAAATCTACTTAAAATCCTAAAACACCTTCTAAAATTCTACCAAATTTTCTAAGGGATCCTAAACATGTCATTGAGCTATGGGCAAAGGATCAGAACCTTAATCTAAAGGGAAGGCACCTAAAGAAATCCTAAAATCCAAAGAGGTCAAAAGAAACCCTAAAAATGGGAGGTCAAGGGAACTAGTCCTAAACAGAACCTAAGGTTATCTAAAAAATCTAAATTAAATCCTAGGGGATCATGCATCTCTAATCTACCAGTTAGCCAAAAATCTCATCCAAATTCAATACCAAACAGCCATACAAAATTCATCAAAACAATGAAGAAATAAGCCAAATTTAAGAAATTAATAAAAATACAAAAAATCAAATTAAATGGAAAATTGCATGAAAATAACATGTAAAAGCATCAAAAAATCAAGAATAAAATGAGGAGCAGCCACATATTTTTGTTTTATTTTTCTGACCAATAATGGAATTAATATTAATTTAAAATGAACAAAGAAATTAAAAAAAAAGAAAATCAATTAAAAAACAATTAAGAAAATAAAATGCTGAAAATAAATCAGAGGCGTAGGATCTGGTGACTTGGTCTCCTAATCTAAGGGATCTGGGGGCTGCCAGCGCATTAATGAAACACGCGCGTTTTGGCTGGTCCAAGTCAACTCTCAGGTTAGATCTCGTGCGTTGGATGAGTGGACAAAGTCTTCAAATGGAACAGATCCAAGGGCCATGGAGTCGTCTTCCTCGTTCAAACTAGAAATGGAGGGAAGGTCTTCAGGTGAACCAGACGGTGGCTCCGGTGGCTGAGCCACCGTCTTACAGGCCAACAATCCTTAACAAAATCTACATCATTCCACTCCAAATTTCATGCTGAATCTAAATATCACCTCTGTTTCTCCTAAATCCTCACGCATTTTAAAATTCGATAGCAAACAGAAAATGCACCAAATCCTCAAGTGTCACCAAATCTCAATCCAAAGCCATAGATTTATTCCTCATGCTTCATAGCTCAACCTAAACTATCTAGATCGTGTTAAATCCTTAAGATCAAGCCAATTCGCATCCAAACAGAAATCAAGTTGCATCTTAAGTTCTCTCTAAAACTCCAAATATTGATCCAAAATCCATCTAATCATCTTCCTAAACCTTATCCTCATGCTAAAATATGCTAGATCAACATGAATTTATAGCAATTTTGAAAGTTACATACCTGAGTTGGAGCTTCAAATTGGAGCAGTTAGAGCACGATCCTTGACTTCAAACTGTGCAGATTCACTCTATGCTTGATGTTGAAGATGATTCAATCCTCAATTTGCCTTGAATCACTCTAGAATTGAAAACACGATTTCACACTTGAAGCTTGAAATTCAACTTGCAATCTCTGGCTATGGCACGAAATGGACACCAAAATGGATCTGAATTCATCATGGAACTTATATAGAAGATGTTTGTGGGCTTTGGAGGTCCATTGAAGGCCCAAATCAGAATATCCACATTTCAATTTTCCTCCAAAAACTCAACAATGGAATGCACGAATTCTGGCTGTTTCAACCTTCTAGAAACTTTAATTAGCTTGCCTATGGTCTGGTGAGAGTGTAGGAATCAAAAGGAAAGCTTGTTTGCACCTTATGAGCAATCTTTGATGTGTTGCTTATTCATGAAGTAACAAATCAAACTGCCATGAAATAAGCCCCAAATGAAAATTCTAATAATGCCAAAGTGCTTAGAATGATTTTTATGATTAAAATGAGCAACCATTTGCCTTGTTTGAGCACACATGAATTAATTTGAGAATTTTTCACATAAATGCCTTTTAATTCCCCTTTTTTCAATCCCTTTCAAATCAAGTCTCACCCTAAGCCAAATTAATTCATCCTTGATACATGGTTGACCTAAAAACATCATTTTGAGCAAGTTTCATGTTGGAAAAAACTTCATTTGAAGCTTGCAAGATAGTGAAAATGACCTATAATCTCACTTTCCCAAAATACCCCTAACTTGTAAACCTCATAACTTGAGTTCTACAAATCAGATGGAAGACTTATAGTACAATTTGGAAAGCTAATATCAAGACCTACAACTTTCATGTTGGCCAAAAGTTGAGGAGAAACACCCTTCTAGGTTAAAAGTTCCATGGAAGTTGGTTGACTTTTGCAGACAAATTTCACATTCATCTGATGACCTGTAACTTGTCTGGATCATAACTTGAGTTCTATAAATCCAATGGAGGACTTCTAGTACTCAAATTAAAGCTAAGATCATGCTCTACAAGTTTCATGTTGTCCAAAAGTTGGGATGAAACTTTTATCTTGAGATAATTGGTCTTGAAGTTAGGCACTAAATAGGGGATTTTACCCTGAGAACCCTAGTTTAGCAACTCCTCACACTTTGAACTTTTCTTGGATTGATCTTGGAATATCACCTCATGTACCTCAACACAAATTCCCATGATTACAAAGACTTAGAATTGAGCTTTGATCCTCTTCAATTGCACAGTTGACTTAATGACTTGTCTGAGCTCCCTCATGACCCTCAAGGCACTCCATGAGCTCTATCCACACTCTATCCATGATCAAGGCCCCACAATCCACTGATGGTCTTCAATTGGTCGTTAGGTTAAGAGATTAACCACATATAAACACACAACCTTCTCAAGAACACAACCCTCTTCCTGATGACTTTGGTGACTTCTCAAGCTTGATCAAAACCTCTAGAAAGGCTCTTCTTGATATAAACCACACTTGATCCCCTACTAAATGAACAATGCTATGCTATGCAAATGTTGGATCAATGATATGCTAATGCAATGAAACATAAACCAAGTAAGAAAAGGTTAGGCAAATTTTGGGGTGCAACAAGTAGCTTGAGTATTCATCCAGGAGCTACAAAGATGTATCAGGATTTGAAGAAGATATTTTGGCGGCCTGAATTGAAGAGAGATGTGGCTCAATTTGTGTATGCTTGTTTAACTTATCATAAGTTGAAAGTTGAACATCATAAACCTGCAGGGTTGATGCAACCGTTGAATATTCTAAAGTGGAAGTGGGAAAGCATTTCTATGGTTTTCGTGACTGGGTTGCAGAATACTCCGAGAGGGCATGATAGCATTTGGGTGATTATTGATAGACTGACAAAGTCAGCGCATTTTATTCTGATTAACATCAGTTTTTCTTTACAAAAGTTAGCAGAGATCTATATCTGTATGATTGTGAAGCTGCATGGAGTTCCATTGAGTATTGTGTCGGATAGAGATCCAAGGTTCATTTCCAGATTTTGGGAGAGTTTGCAAGAGGCTTTGGGTTCAAAATTTAGGTTGAGTTCAGCTTATCATCCATAGGCAGATGGCTAGACAGAGATGACTATTCAGTATTTGGAAAATTTATTGAGGGCTTGTGTTCTTGAACAAAGAGGTTCTTAGGATATCCATTTGTCGTTGATTGAGTTCACTTATAATAACAGTTACCATTCTAGTATTGGAATGACGCCTTTTGAAGCCTTGTATGGTCGGAGGTGTAGAACACCTCTGTGTTGGCATGAATCAGGTGAGAATGTGGTGCTTGGACCTAAGATTATTCAATAGACTACTGAAAAGGTTAAGCTGATTTAGGAAAAGATGAAAGTTTCGCAGAGTAGGCAGAAGAGTTATCATGATAAGAGGAGGAAGGATCTTGAGAGTCACTCTGGTGACCGGTGTTGGACATGCTTTGAAGTCGAGGAAGCTTACTCCTCAGTTTATTGATTTGTATCATATATCAGTAAGAGTTGGAGTTATTGCTTATAGAGTGGCGTTGCCACCAAATTTTTCGAATTTGCATGATGTGTTCCTTGTTTCACAGCTTCGAAAGTATGTTCCGGATCTGTCGCATGTGATTTCGATGGATGATGTTCAAGTAAGGGATAACCTTACAGTTGAGGCTTTTCCTATGAGGATTGAAGACCATGAGGTGAAGCAGCTGAGAGGCAAAGAGATTACTCTCGTGAAGGTGGTGTAGGGAGGCGCTACCGGTTGAAGTATGACTTGGGAGTTGGAAAGCAGGATGTGTGAAGCATATCCTGAGTTGTTTGGATCAGGTAAATTTTCGAGGGCGGAAATATTCTAAGTGGGGGAGAGTTGTAACGTCCTATTTTATTTTAATTAGTTTTTGTAATTAAAATTATATAATGTTGTGTGTATGTATGTGATTATGTGTGTTTTATTATGTTGGGGTACCCTGTGGTAGAGGGTAGTGACTTTAGAAATGTAGACCCTAATGGTGAGGGGTGTATGACGATTTCTTAGAACTTGGTGGTTTGGTGAGAGTAGCTAATTAATTAATATTAGTTGAATATTATTAATTTAATAATTAGTGAATATTATTAGTATTTAATTTGTGGAATTATTACTACTACTACTACTAATATAATAATATGAAAAGGGGGGTTGAGAGGAGTTTGTTGTAAGATCGTGAATGTAAGTAGTAAATGCACTTAAGAGGGGGGGGGGGGGGGTGAATTAGGATCTTTAAAAAATTTGTTGTAATCTTGTATGGTTCCTTGGTTCTTTTTCCGGTAACTAGTTAGTGACAGAAAGTAAATGCAGGAAAGAAAAAGAGACACAAAAAATTTATAGTGGTTCCCTTCATACTCCGAAGGTACTCCACTCCCCTTTCGACTTGAAATATAATTTCACTATAGTTCAGAATTTTTGTAAAGTCTAATTACATCCAAAGTGATGCTTACTATCTAAACTTATAGGTAATCAAAGTGTTGAAGAACAATCCTCTTCAATACACTCCACTTGTTTCCAACAATCCTGGACAACAAGGTAATACACAAAAATGTTCTTGAGAAAATATTTGATGGAAAGTTGTTTATCAATCTTCAAGGTCGATCTTCTTCTTGAAACAAATTATACTCAGATAAAATATACAAGTGTTCTTTGTGAAAGAAGGCTGTGAGAGTGTGAAAATTATTTCAATGGCTTCTTTTAAAATATGATTTGAACACTTAATGAAAATTCAAAAGGTTGAAGATAAAGAGTAATTTGATAAATTTGTTTCTTGAAGGTTGTTGTGGGGTTGAAAATAATTTTGAAATTAACATCAATTTATATGAGTAAGAAACCTTTCCAAAAAGGTGTGATTTTGGGATAGTAAAAATAGCCAGTAAGAAAATATAGAACAATACAATCTTCCATGAAAAGCTGCTATTTTTGGTTGTTGTTACAGTGTTAATCGGTTAACACCTTTCCAACGTTAAAAATATTTGAATTTTTCAAGTGTTAATCGGTTAACCTCATACGTTAATCGGTTAACACTGTTATGAAGTCCCAAAATACATAATTTTAAATTGTGTTACTCGGTTAACCCCACAAGTTAATCGGTTAACACTGAAGGTTTTTATAAAAATACTTAATTTTAAATAGAAAAAGTATTTTTAAAAATGTTTTGAAAGTATTAGTGTAAGTGGTGTAGTGAAATGTGATTTTTAAAGAACACTTGTATAAATTTCCTAAAGTAAAAATGTTATACCATTCCATGAAGCTTGTAGCTTGTAGACGAAGCTTTGATCGATAAAGTCGTATGCGATGATACTCTCTTGATCTTTGTTGATCTTGTTTGCTTGCTTGTGTCTCTTGCTTTTTGCGAAGACTTCAGAAGAATGATGATTCTGGTTTCATCTTCAATATATACCCCTACAGGTGTATAGTATAGGTATCTTCAATATATATACCCCTACGGGTATATAGCATAAGTATCTTGCGTACCAAACTTGTATGAGTTGTCTTCATCAAAACACAAAGGCCTTAAAGCTTGCTTCTACAGTGAAAACTAAGAAAAAAGAGAAAGAGGGGAGTTAGGGAAAAAGGGAAGAGAAAGAAAAGATCACCATTGTTGAAGCTATTGTAAGAACTCTAAGGTAAAGATGGAGTTCTAATTATCTAAGGGTTATCATGATGATATATTGGTGGGTAGATTATGCCATGTAGGTTTTATGTTTCTTTCTCTATTCATGATTTTGATGAATTAGTATTATGTGTTTGATGAACTTCTTGATGAATTGTGGGTGGTTGTTGACACTAGCGTAGCCAGGGTCCAGCCAGGTAGGGCAGCTGCACAGGCTCAACTCGAATGTTGGTGTACATTTTGGAGCCTTTGGGTCGTTTTTGTAGTACTTGCCTGAATTAACCTCGTATTTATAAGTCGGTGGAAAATTTATCACCCCTTCCGACCATCCTCCAAATGCACTATTTTTTATTTTTTGCATGAGCTGTTACAGTAACATTTTAAATTAAGAGCTTTTGTTTCCACATCTGATAAGTTGAGACAGTAATTGTAATCACCCAACCAAATCATTCTTCTATAAATAAATTATAATTGGTTAAGAAAATGTACAAGAGTTCTAAAGAAGTAAAATAACCAATCAATTTGTTATGGTTATTGAATCTTGCACTCACTCGAGATCGAGGATTCCTTTTGGAAGCCCAACTTGTTATGGATGAATGTTTACATGTTAAAAATGCAGAAAAATACAGTTTTTAGTCTTGTCTGTAAGGTGTTCGATAGAATGCTTTAACCATTTTCTCGCCTCCTTTCGCTTCAATTCTTTCACTTCATGATGTTGAATTATTATTGTTGTTGATGATTGTTATTGTTGCAGGTTGTGGTTTATGAATCAACATCGAATTTTTGTTGTTTCCACCATTTGCAACTTGCACACTAAGTGTTCGGTAAATTGACTCAACCAAGTTTCTTTTCCTTGTTCGTTTCTGTTTCTTACAAATTATGGTGTTGAATTGTTGTTATTGATTGTTTCACTTTATAGGATATGATGCTACTTTAATTTAGTTATTAGAAGAATGTAAACTCTGTAATTCCTACTTTGAACACATCAGTTCTATCTTTGTGTTTCCATTGCAGGTTATATTGCTAGAAACAATATGCAATTGTTCATTTTAAAAGTTAGCCAAGTCCTTACTGCAAAAGAGCAATGCTTCAAAGTTGGATTGCATGACTTTTAAATGTTGTCTAGTCAATAATAAGATGACAAGTTTTATATTGTACTTTTCAATTTCATGATTGTTCCATAGATATTTTTCCTTTAATAATATTTATTTCGCTTTATCATGTTTATGAGTCGGGAAGAGAAGGATCTGGCATAAAAATTTTGTTATGGTCACTGGACATTGTGAAGAGATACAACTAAGTTTAGCCTAAATAAGTTTATCATCCCTGTAGATAGTTTAGTACATGGTCATTGACCTTTAATAGTTAAAATGTAATAGAATAAAATAGTAACAATAGTGGATTCATAGATTTCTCGGTAGATTTCCAAAAAATTCTTGTATATATTATGAGTGGGATATGAATCATTGGAAGGCTCATGGCTTCCTCTGCTAGTATGCTTGGTTGCTCATGGTTTCCTCAGTTAGCATGCTTGGTTTTTAGTCTTTTTATAAATTCCTTTTGTTGCTTAAGTGTAACCTTTTGGCTAGACTTCTTAATATTTGAGTTATTTAGTTTGATTAGTTTGTTTAGTCTACTGAGCTTGTGGTGTTATTGGAATTTTGGTGCTATAATTTTTTTGGTATTTTACACTCTATTAGGCTTCAATAAGTAACTTGGTCAATATGTATTGCTTCATGAAAATGAACTCTCTCGACCAATTCCTTCCACTATTATTTACAGTGTGAATTTGGGGTCTTTAAATTTTTGCCCAGACTTCATAATTTTTCTGGCTCTGCCACTGATTATTGATGTTGTGATTGATAATAGAATGATGTGACATATTAATTTATATTGTTGGAATTGTATAAGTTATTGTTGTATGTTGTTGATGTTGTTGGTTGTTTGTGATCGCGAGTCAGAGCCTGAACAAAGTCATGAGCAGTTTTTGATGAAAAGAATTTGGGGTTTGGAATTTTAGAAAAGTACTTTTCGTGTTAAAATGTGTTCCAAATGATTTATAAGAAAATAGAGTTTTGGGAGGATTCAAAAGTGATTTTCGTAGGATAAGCTGCTGGAAAATGGATTCTGGACGCAGTGTAATTGATTACCATTGTGGGCGTAATCGGTTACACTGCCTAAAAGCTGCATTTTTTTGGCTTTTTTATAGATGTAGCCGATTATGGAGATTGTGGTAATCGATTATGCCAATGGTAGTGGCGTTGGTGGCTACTTACGCAAGCGTAACCGGTTACCTCATTTTGTGTAACTGGTTACATTGTTGTATTTTTTTAATTTTTTCTAAAATTCATATCTTTTGTACCGGGAGTCCGATTCGAGTGTCATTCGAAGTGTCAGGAAGTTGACGTGTCGAACTTTAGTCTAAAAATAGTTTCGATGGAAGAAGTTGAATAATTATATGGTTGGTTGTGTTAAATGCATTATTATCATTATGTTGTGGTGTGATATGATTCTAAATGTCTTGTGGATACTTGTTATGTTGTATGTCGTTGTTGTTAGACTGTATGGAATTTCGATGTTATTGGCATGTAATGGCATGTTGCATTGTTAGATGGTCGTTGTCATTGTTGTTGTTGTCATTATTGTAAATGTGCCTTAAAACCTTTGTTGATGAAGAGAAAGAAAACATATTCTAGAGATTTCGTTTACCGCAAAAATCAAAAGTTTTAGAAAGTCGGACGAAAAGTCGAGGAAAAAAATGTCGGTAAATAGTGACGTTTGTACGATGAATAGTGCTATCCGTACAGATGAATAGTGATGTCCGTATGGTAAATAGTGTTGTCTGTACGATGAAGAGTATTTTTCGTGTTTTCGAGCTTTTTTCGATTCGGTCAATGAATCCATGTGATTTTGGGCTTTGTTTGTTGGGTATTTGCTATTATAAATATATATCTCTTATATGTTTGGTATGTGACAATCTTAGAGTTTACACTAAACAGGGAGAGCAAGGGTTTAAAGGTATAGCATAGGTTTTCAGCTATTCACAAAGAAAACCTTAGAAAAGAAAAGGTTTAGGAAAACCTTTGGAGTTGTTTAACGTTATTGTGAAACACTATTACACCTTGGGTTTGAGTGATTCATATATTGAGAGTTTGAGAGGTTGGGAAACACTTGGGTAGAAAATATGGTTATTCTTGGGAACCTGAAGGCGAAGGCTATTTTCTTGTAACTCATATGTAATCTCTTGTAACAACTTTCTGAGTATAGTAAATTGGAGAGTTGCTCTCTCTCCCGGAGTAGATCGTTTGGTCGAACTGGGTAAACAAACCTTCGATTTTTTCTTAACTTATTTTGTTATATTATCAGTGTACAAATTATTATTGTTGTAGACCATTTATTTTGGTTGCTATTGTTCTTTGCCTCATAAATTGATATTGAATTTTGTCGTAATTCACAACAAGATTTACAACAAATGGTGCGGTGAGCGTAGAGGAAAGAGAGATTGTTGACAAGTGAGCACCATGGTTAGTAGATGGCAGATCGAGAAACTTTCCGGTAAAAACGACTTCGGGTTGTAGAAAATTAAGATGCAGGCAATTTTAATTCAAGAGAAGTGTATCGATGCTTTGAAGAGTGAAACATTGGTGCATGAAGAGCTTACACAGGCACAAGAGATCGAGATGGTGGATAAGGCCAGGAGTGCCATTATCTTATGCCTCGAGGATAAAGTTCTAAGAGAAGTCGCCAGGGAGCAAACTGCGGTTGCTATGTGGGAAAAAATTGATTCATTGTATATGCCAAAGTCTTTGGCTCATAGGTTTTATCTGAAACAACAACTCTATTCATACCAAATGGTGGAGAACAAATCCATAGTTGAGCAGCTCACAGAATTTCACAAGATTATCGATGATCTTGAGAATATTAAAATGAAGATTGATGATGAGGACAAGGCTTTGATCCTGTTGAGTTCATTACCCAGACCTTTTGAGCAATTTAAAGATGTCCTTCTTTATGGTAAGGAAGGTACTATTACTTTAAATGAAGTCCAAACGGCGGTGAAATCCAAAGAATTTTCAAAGTCGAAAGATTTGAAGATTGAAGATAGTGGTGAAGGCTTAAATGTGTCAAGAGGAGGAGGTGAGTGTAAAGGGATGTCCAAATCAAAGGTAAAATATTTTAATTGTCAGAAAATCAGTCACTTTAAAAGGGATTGTTTTGAAAGAAATGTCAATGAAGATTTTGTTCAAGCTGTAGTTACATTGGGTGAGGAAAGTTATGAGGATGCCGAAGCACTAGTAGTATCAAGTTTGGAACCTGAAGATAGTTGGGCCATTGACTCAGGTTGCTCTTATCACATGTGTCCAAGAATAAAATACTTTGAAACTTTAAAGATGGTGCAAGGTGGAGTAGTTCGCCTTGGTAATAATAAGGCATGCAAGGTTCATGGTATTGGTACAGTCAGATTTAAAATGTTTAATGATCGTGAACTTTTTATTCATGATAACGCGAAATCATATCGTTTATTTGACTGGATTTACATGCATTTATTTGCGACTATTGTTAATTTATCTGGATTTATGTTCCATCATACATTTAACTTACTATGTTTTGCAGATTGTGACGAATTTGGATTAAGGAAGGAAAAGAGAGAAGAAAAACAGAAAATAACAGAGAAATGGACTTTGCGCGTGTGACGCTCGTCACAGCATCATCACGGTCGTCACGTACATGATGGTCGTCACAGAGCAACATGGTCGTCACGTTCGTCACGCCCGTCACAGATTCATCACGATCGTCATGCTCTCAAAAACAGAAACAGAAGTGGCCACGAGCACGTTCAACTTAATCTCCTCCTACACTTTCTCCACTAACTGCCCACTACTGGAAGTTACTCCCACTTTCCCCATAACTCATGCATGATCTCTAGGAAGTTGAGAAATGAAATATCTCTTATAAATAGGCCTGAGATTCGCAGCATTGGGAGGAGGCCTTCGAGGTATCGAAGTGCTGCCGAAATTTCCATTGAAGCCGAATTTACGTTCTTGCATTATTTTCCCATTTCCTTTCCTTTTTATTTTCATTTGTACCGCCGTATTTCTTCCTATACCTTTTACTTCTCGCCAAAGTAGAATCCTGCCGACATTGTGGAGGACTACTCAAGGATTAGAGATCAGTATAATTTACAGGTTTTTATTAATTGGATTATTATTTTATTTCTGTCAGTATGTATGTTATCTTATTCTACTGCAATTGTTTATTTTCATTTGCATTAATTATCATGTCTAGCTAAATTAGTTTTATCGATATGTAATCGAATTAGTAGGATGTGATTCAATAATACCCGGTGCACCTTCCCTTTTTACAAACACCTTTATGGCCGTAGTTTTTAATCAAAATCTTCTAAATAAACCTTCGTCGCGAAAGCAAGAAATTATTTACAGTAGTTTTATCACAAAAGTGGGAAATTCGTTAAGGCACGAGCCGACACGCGAAAGCTGGGGTTCAAACCGGATAGTAAGAACTAGGCATTGATTTTAAACACAGCGAAAGCGCTTTAAAAGAAATCAGAACTTATTTGTTTTCAAAAAGTAGTTTTAACCCCGAATGGGACTGCGAGAGCGTACATTCCGCCTTAGAATTATGACCCGAGTCAACAACCATCGTGAGGCAAAGGTCTTTAAACGAGTATCTTCTCCTGAAAAATGTTTGCGAAGACTAAAAAGCACCGGCGACCTGTCAAATCCCCGAAAACTAAAGCATTACATACCGATATCCCTTTACCGCTTTTTCCTTAAACCAATTATCTTCATTTTCTTTGCATTTAATTTCATTCGCATTTAACTTTCCAAATTCTATTAGCCTTAGCTTTACGCCGTAATAATAGATAACTGTAGGTTGACATTGGTCTCTGTGGGTTTGACAATCTTTTATATTACTTCGATATTTCCGTGCACTTGCGGACGCATCAATTCACAATATGAGGTATGTTCCAGAACTCAAGCAAAATTAGTTATCTATATGTATGTTTGATGATCTAGGCTATTGTACTAGAGTTGAACGTGGAGTGTTGAAGATTGCGCGTGATGAATTGATTATTGCTAAAAGTTCTAAAATATGTGGTCTATATATTTTAGAAGGTTCAAATGTTATTATTTATTCATCGTCAACTAGTGGAGGGTTTTATGACAAGGAAGAGCTATGGGATTTGAGTTTAGGGCGTTATGAATGCGTTGAGAAAGTTTCAGAGGCATACAATGAATTTTGAAGAAATCAAGGGATAAAAATGCATGTTACCGCTGAGTTGTTATTGAGTTTTTGGGGAAGAGTTGAGGTTAAAACAACTTACTTGGTTGGTAGAGAATTTCTTCATAAGAAGAATAGTGAAAACTAAGGGAGAAACTATAGGGGAGAAAACTCAATTTGAGGTGGAGTTTCCTACTATAGATGCTAGTAGTAGTGAGGGAACAGTTACAAAGATCTCTGATTATCATTTGACTCGTGATAAGGTAAGGAGGGTTATTGTAGCATCTCAAAGGGACGGTTATGCTAGCCTTGGATATTATATTTTTAATGTGGCTGAAGGACTGCAAAATAAAAGAAAAAAAACCTTCAGGGAGGCATTTGAAAACAGGTGGAGTCAGGAGTGGTTGAAAAATCATACTTGTAGGCTTGTTAAATTACCTATGCAGAAAAGGGTAATTGGGAATAAATGGATTCAAGTTGCGAGATCAAGATTTAAGGGTTGCTTAAATTTGATCAAAGTTATTGATTAAAGTTTCAACTTGGTAGAGAGTCGCAATGTTGTTGATTGTTAAATTGGTACCAACACGGTTTAAAGTCAAGGTGGAGATTTTTGTAAATGTACCTTAAAACCTTTGTTGATGAAGAGAAAGAAAACATATTTTGGATATTACATTTACCGCAAAAATCTGAAGTTTTAGAAAGTCGAGAAAAAAAAATCGGTCGAAAAATAGTGTCGCCTGTATGGTGAATAGTGATATCCGTACAGATGAATAGTGATGTCCGTACGGTGAATAGTATTTTCCGTATGGTGAATAGTGTTTTTGGGCTTTTTTCGATTCGGTCCATGGATCCATGTAATTTTGGGCTTTGTTTGTTGGATATTTGCTATTATAAATATGTATCTCTTATATGTTTGGTGTGTGACAATCTTAGAGTTTACACCAAACAGGGAGAGCAAGGGTTTAAAGGTATAACATATGGTTTCAGCTATTCACAAAGAAAACCTTAGAAAAGCAATGGTTTAGGGAAACCTTTGGAGTTGTTTAAGGTTATTGTGAAACACTGTTACACCTTGGGTTTGAGTGATTCATATATTGAGAGTTGAAGAGGTTGGGAAACACTTGGGTAAAAAATAGGGTTGTTCTTGGAAACTTGAAGGCGAATGCTATTTTCTTGTAACCCATCTGTAATCTCTTGTAACAACCTTCTGAGTATAGTGAATTGGAGAGATGCTCTCTCCCCCAGAGTAGATCGTTTGATCGAACTGGGTAAACAAATCTTTAATTTTTCTTACCTTATTCTATTGTATTATCTGTGCACGGATTATTATTACTGTAGACCATTTATTTTGGTTGTTATTGTTCTTTGCCTCACAAATTGATATTGAATTTTGTTGCAATTCACAACAAGATTCACAACATTCATGCATTTCATAGTTGCATGAGTTGTGAGATAAGTCGCGTGCCCATGTGGGGTGTGAGCGTCTTATCCAAATTCCGATTGCGGAATCATATCGTTGTGTTGTTGAGGTGTTCGTGTGTCCATGTGCGGTGTGAGTGGTCAAGGTGGTCGTTGTCCATGTGGGGTGTGAGTGATCATAGAAGTCGTGTGTCCATGTGGGGTGTGAGTGATCACAGAAGTTGTGTGCCCATGTGGGGTGTGAGCGACATTATGAAAATTTTGACGGGAATTGTGATTCTGAAATAGGAACTAAAGGTATCACATGCGTTAAGTCGAGTTGTGAGTCTTAATGCATTGCATTTTAGTTGTGTTGGATTTGTTGACATGTTGGATATAACTGATGTTGTATGGTTGTATGCTGTGGAATGAATGTTTATGCATAAATAATCTAATGATTTCTTAATTATCATGCGTTCCTTTATCTAATTATGATATCTCACCCTTTCTGTTTGAGTGTTGCCTTTACATGAGTATCATGCAGATAACTCGCAGTAGAGGAGTTGAAATGAGTAGAAGATGAAGTCTTCTGTTTTCCTTTTAGTATCGGTGTCTGCTCTGATGTGTAACATCGGAATCAGGGAACTTTGTGTTTTGATGTGTTTGATAGAGATTTTTGGATATCTCTAGAATATTTGTTGTTTATGTTGTTTTGAAGATATAATTATGCCATAAATAATTGTTTATGTTGTTACTTTCGTTGTTTCAATAAAGTTTTGAGAATTTAGACATATTAAACTGTTATAGTTATTATAAATAATTTTTAAATAAATTATATGTGTTATATATCTTGTTATATGAGCAGCTGTAATATGAATTTTGTGATATCCTGAATATATTTTTTTATGAAATTATTTTAATTAATTTTTAAATTGTACAAAATATGTTTGGAGTATTACAATAATTTTTTTTAGGGATAGACTAAAAAACCTCAAAAAAATATAGACTATAATTTTAAAATCAAACTTTATAATTTTTTAAAATGAAATTGATATAAAAAGGTTAGGGGAACTTTGGATGATAAAGGACATTCATTATATTTAAAAATAAAATAAAATTAAACAACAAAATGTTATTTGTTATTATATAAGTGACGTTTTTCTCTATTTTATATGAGATTGAATTCATTACCTCCAACTTCTTTAACTCCTTATTCAACTAGATCAAACCAGTTAAACAATTATAATGGATTTTTATTATTTACATGCCAATAATAATAATAATAATAATATTAATGGATTTTAATAATTTACGTGACGATATAGATAAGCTCAAACTCATTTTACACACACAAAAAGAACCCTTAGTTAGACTAACTAACATTTAAATTTAAATTAAATCAATAAAAAAAAGTTTAAATTGAATGGATTTGGTGGAGTTGTAACTCCGGCTAAGTATTTCAAAAAAGCATTATATTTTAACGAGTTAGTAGAGATATAGAGTATGGTTAGACCAAAAATATATTAGAGGCTCTCATTTCTATACGCCAAAAGTGCCATTATCTAATCCATTAATCATCATTAGTAATATTTGAGGTCTCAAAATTTGTTGAAAAGCTAAAATAGCAAAATCTATGTGGACATTAAGGACCATATCCAACTCATCTCTCATCTATATTAATCAATCACATGCATCAAAAAAAAAATATCTCTTCATAATTATGGGTTTTATAAATTGATTGGTCAATTGGGTCCATTTTTATTCTTACCCATTACATAGCCTCAACTTGACACAATTTTTGTGACTATGATGAATTGGTGGAGTGTTAGATGTCAATTTTTGTTTCTTAGATTAGATAAGAAAGTACTAATGTTTGGTGAAGTGTTAGTTCAATCTAAGCTACCCTTGAAAGTAACATGAATTGAGACATATATGATTCCTTTTCTTGAGACTGTCAACAACCACTGCACCACATCAAATTTAACAATAACACCTATTAATATTTATAATTGCATTATCCAAAAAGAGGAAACTTTGGTTGGAGTTCATGGATTAGGTAATTTAATTATGTTTTTAAATATAATCATACACCTGCATAATAACCAGTACACTAAGTATTTAGGTGTTAAGAAAAATAAATAATTAAAGATGTGAGGTGAGTTACTAAAATTAAAATGTAACTTGTCTTAGAAGGAAAATTGGTGTGTGTCCAAATGCATGTTAATATGTTATGGCCCACATGGGTAACTAGTAGTACAATTTATGCAAAGTTTGAAGTTAACTTGACTTTGACGAGTTATTCTTAACCGTTTTCTTTGGGAAATGGGGCCAGGAGACAACAGGAAAAAATTATCATTAATAATTTTTAAAAGATACCCATATGCAATGTTTCCCACAAGAAGAAAACATTATTTAGCCAAAGAAAACATTATTGAGCCAATTGTTATTCATGCATCAACGTTAGTGTTTCAGACTACTTTAATGGTTAACCATTATTCAATTCACTTATATTTTAAGAACGATTTAATTGTCTAAGTCCAACAATTTTGAGAGGAGAATTTATCTTTCTGCTCCTCTAACAGGGGAGGCTGACTAATTTATCCTTGATTACAACACTTCTCATCGTCAGTTTTTGCTCGTCACGCACGATTCTACCATCCAGAAACAGCCACGACACCTGTGCCCGTAACTACGCTTGTGCCCGTAGCAACGCCTAGTTATGGGCATGTCTGCTCGTTCCAACGGCTAGTTCTGGTAGTTACCTATTCTTCGGGAAAGGGTTATCTCGCCCCAAACATAGGGACCAATGGCCAAGTGCTGGGGGCATTATAAAAATCCTCTCACTTGAGAGGGTCAGGTATCCAATGTTCACCCTGATATACTCATATTTTGTACTTGCTCTCTCGCTTGCCCGATTCTTACTTTAGCATCGAAGTGCCTTGCAGGTACATCCCCTCCTCCTCTTTCACACCCAGCATCACAGACGATTTTCTTTGGCACCGTATGTGAGAATTTTTGTTATTCCCGTCTTTTCTCTTTTCATAGACACGAGACGAAAACAATTCTTCAAATTCCCGATCATGGTCAGTCTTGACAACACTCTTTATGCTCGCAACTCTGATTTCCTCCCCGTCAGCAAGACTGATGTTGACGGAGCTACCACCTATCGTGGCGGCGACATCCTCCGACAAAGGGATGGAGCCACAACTTCTCCATCCCCTGTTCATGCATATCACATCCAAGTCCCGCTCATCCCACAACACCTGTCAGTCCCAATTCCGCCCAGCGCCGACCCGACCATGGTTGTCTTCCTCGAGGTTCTCAACAAGACCAACCTCCTAATCCTCAACCAGAACATGATGATTGGAGCATTAGAAGAGTCTAGTCGTTCAAGATCCCCGTCGCCGAGGAAGGAGCGTCAGAGACCACAGAGTCCCCCTCCCCGGCGCGAGAGAAACTGTCAGACACCTCTGGAGCCAAAGACCCTGACCATCTGCAAGCGCGACCACATATCTCCTCGGAACCAACATTCCTCACAATCCAAGAGGACCAGAAGAGGCCACCGTGCAAAATCCCAATGTTCGCCTCCACCCAGATCCAAGGGTCGAGCACGAACCCCGTCTCCCCGACGATACTATCATCCTACGTACATATCAGGCGCCCACTCCCTGTCTTGGACCAGTAGCAGCAGCAGTGACGACAAGTCTCGTGACCCGTTGTCCTGGGAAGTTATGGTCATGCGCCTGCCGAAGAGATTGGAGAAACCCCCCTCTCTGGGCACATACGACGGTATGACAGACCCCGACGAGCACATTGAAAATATCGATGTGTTGCTCGATTACCACGACGTCTAGGGCGCTATCAAATGCAGGTTATTCCCGACCACACTCAGGGAGAGGGCGATGACCTGGTACAAAGGACTCCCTGACAATTGCATTACCTCATGGAGACAACTGAAGAGACTATTCTCTAGACACTTCACAGCCTCTCGCCGCCATCTGAAGACCAAAGCCTCTCTTGAGGCCATCATTCAAGGGAGAGATGAACCCCTGCGAGCCTACTTCAAAAGGTTCAATAAGGAGGTCGTCCGGGTTTCTACAATCGATGACATGAAAAAGTTTATGCTCGAGCGGTGGTTCTGTCCCCGCACTGAATTTGCTAAGGCCGTGGGAATCCCGCCCCCAACAACGCTAGACGCTTTCCTCTTCAAAGCACAAGCGTACATTCAGTACGAAGAGAAGGAGGCCACTAGCTCTGCCCGTGATTATAGGCACATGGAGAATGCCCAAACCTCCAGGTTTGACGAGCCCTCGACATCCCGTCAGGGAGATAAAAGACGAGAAGACCATCCCCGAGAGCCCTGGGACAACAAAGGGCCCTCCGACTGGTTCCACGAATACACTCCCTTGACAGTTTCAAGGGAGAAGATTCTTTCTGAATGCGCCAACTCAGAATTCTAGCAGGCAGGAGTCCGGTTCCCAAAGCATATATCATCCAAACCCAACACTAATAAGTCAAAATATTGTCGGTTCCACAAGAGCCACGACCTAATGACCGACGACTGCATCCACCTGAAGAATGCCATAGAGATACTCATCAGGGATGGGCATCTGAAGCAGTTCACCAAACGAAAAGACGCTCCTCGGCCAGACGCTCAGGAATCCTAGAAGGTCGAGGAAGAGGTACCTTCATCCGAGGAAGCCAGCCTTCAGGTTGCTATAAGCATCTCACGGCCTGAAGATTTTTACATCCCCGAGGGGCTCAGCACCCCTCCATATTTTGCCGCGCACATCCCGTGGGAAACTTTCCCCTCTGCCATGGTCATCTTTGGAATAGGCTTTAACAAAGTGACGGCAGGGTCCGTCAAAAGAAAATTTGAGCACCTTATCAGCAATAACTTGAACCGGAACTCCACCCTCGATAGAGTCCAGAGGGAGTCTGTTCTCATCTGCTTCTACCGCGAGGAGCTCCTCGGCGGAGCCTCCAACGCCAGCATCTCTCTGCTCGTAAGAGTTCAGATGGAAAATTTTGACTTCCGACGAATCCTCGTCGACCAAGGCAGTCTGGTTGATATTATGTATTCCCATCTGTTTTCCACCCTCCAGCTGGACAAATCACATCTGACACCCTACATGGGCTCCGATCTACAGGGTTTCAATGGGTCAGTGACAAAGCCCCAGGGTTACGTGGAGCTGATCGTAACTTTTAGGTCCGCTGAAACGGCAATCAAGGTCCAATTCCTGGTCATCAATTGCCCGTCACTATACTAGTGCATCTTCGGTCGGCCAACTCTAGTCGAATTGGTGGTCGTTCCATCAACAATGCACTTGAAGATGAAATACTATACTTCAAAGAGCCTCGTGGCGACTCTGCACGAAGACATTGAAGTTGCGAGGAGGTGTTTTGAAGCAGTCTTCAATGGGCTGAATACCACGCCGCCATACTGAAGACTCACAGCCAAACATCTCTGCTCAGCAGCGCCAAAGAGACAAAGTTGCTGCCCCGCGTCGACTCCATTGACCTTGACAGCCGCTTCTCCAAAGATGACTAGAATATTCAGAAGGCAAAGGGTAAAGAGATCCAGTCATCATCGAGCATCCCTTCCAGTACCGATGAAACTGTCCGTCTGATGCACCCAATCCCGGATTGATAGTTCGAACTTATCTTACTCGGCGATGATCCCAAGCAGGGAGTGAAGATTAGGACCGGTTGTTAGAACACAGATTGGTTCTTAATAATATCTCTATGTTTTGATGATAACTATTATGAAATTTTATATTTAAGAATTATATACTCTAAAATTTGCTTGAGAGTTTTTACTGCAGATAGTAAAGGAATTAACACTCCAGAAGCAAATCAGAATTGAACACAAGAAATTAGCTAGACTCTGAAGCGCCAGATGCACTCATTAGAAGATTCTGATTGCTGCCAACAGAAGATTCTGAGCGTAGCCTCCAGAAGATTCTGAAGCAGAAGCTCCAGAAGGATCTGAAGCAGAAGCTCCAGAAGAATCTGAAGCAAGTCAGAAGCATCTGAAGCAAAGAAGAATTTTGTATGAAGAGCTTTTCAAAGCATAGTTTCTACAGAAGATTCTGAAAGTACTAAAGCTGCCAGTACTGAAGTTCTGTCTCAAATATGCTCTAATATTTAACACGCTGAAAGCACACCTGCTGCAGAAGACTCTGATTCAGCAAGACTCTGATCATCATCAGAAGACTTTGACCCAATTAGACTCTGATGAACTTGCTGAAAACTGAAGAAGAAATATTCAAAGAATATATCCGTTGGAGTGAACCAAACGTCTCTTTCCTTATTTATGCTAGACACAAGAACACAAACAAAAAGGATTTTTCTGTGCTTCCTTCTTCTAGGAAAGGTCACTTGATGTAAAGACAAAAAGGCTCAGACCTTTTGGACACTCTTCTCAACGTGAAGCTCACCTTGGATCAGCTTCCTATAAAAGCAAGACTCCGCCAAATTCTTCAGTTGACGTTTTGCATTGAAAAGAAATCAAATATTCAAGCTCTCATATTTTCACATTCATTCTAAGAATTTATTTCATTGTACTTGAACTTAAGAGAAATATCACAATTGTGATAAAAGCTTTTTAGAACCATTCTTACTCTTGTAATAGTTTTACATTGATTGTAAAAGGTTTCCTTAAGAGGATCCAGTTGGGATCAGTAGCTCTTGAGAAGATTAAGAACAGTTGTTCTTAGGTGTTACTATTGTAATCTGTTTGATTAAATAGTGGATTAAGTCCTTGATTGAGAAAATACTTGAGTTCAACGAACCAGGGTAAAAATACTTAAGTTTTAATTCTAAGTTTTAATCTTTCATACTTATTCAACCCCCCCCCCCCCTTCTAAGTATTATCTCACCTTCAGTTGGCATCAGAGCTCCGGTTCTGTGTGTGCTACCACTTAACAGTGACAGTAAAGATCCAGAGAGAAATACTTTGATATATATTTAGTTGTTACTATGGCTGATAATACAATATCTAACATTAACAATAAATATGAAGAAAGGGACAAAATCAGCACCAAATCCCCTATGTTTGATGGGGAGAAATTTGATTATTGGAAAGACAGAATTGAAAGTTTTTTCCTTGGATATGATGCTGATTTATGGGATCTGGTCATAGATGGATATGTTCATCCCACAGATGGGAATGGCAAGAAGATAGACAGAAAATCTATGACAGATGCTCAGAAGAAAGATTTTAGAAATCATCACAAGGCCAGAACAATATTGTTGAATGCAATATCTCATACTGAGTATGAAAAAATTACAAACAGGGAAACTGCATTTGACATGTTTGAATCCTTAAAGATGACTCATGAGGGAAACTCTCAAGTCAAGGAAACAAAGGCTCTGGCTCTGATCCAGAAGTATGAAGCCTTCAAGATGGAAGACTCTGAATCTGTTGAAGCTATGTTCTCCAGATTTCAAATACTTACAGCTGGACTAAAGGTTATGGACAAAGGATACTCTACTGCTGATCATGTAAAAAAGATCATCAGAAGCTTACCCACCAGATGGAGACCTATGGTGACAGCGCTGAAGATGGCTAAAGATCTGAACAAGATCTCCTTGGAGGAACTGATCAGTTCACTAAGAAGCCATGAAATAGAACTTGAGGAAGATGAACCTCAAAAGAAAGGTAAATATGTAGCTTTAAAATCTAATAAATCTGCTAAAGCTTTGCAGGTAATAGAGGAAAGCTCTGAAGAATCTTCATCTGAAGATGAAGATGAACTATCCATGTTGTCCAGAAGAATAAACAAACTCTGGAAGCATAAAGGAAAGAAGTTCAGAAACTTCAGAAAGCCTGACCAAAGAAAAGAATCTTCTGGATACAGAAGATCTGGCAAAAAGGAGGTTGTCTGTTATGAGTGCAAAGAACCTGGACATTACAAAAATGAATGTCCAAAGGTGCTGAAGGAAAAGCCTAAAAGAAAATTTGATAAGAAGAAAAAGGTTCTGATGGCCACCTGGGATGATTCAGATACATCTGAATCTGAATCTGAGTCAGAAGAAGAATGTGCTAATGTTGCACTGATGGCCAGCACAGAAGATCGGGAGGAAGGAACTTCAGGATCTGAATCTGATCCTGAATCTGATGATGACGCTGAAGAGGTAATGACTAAACTTACTAAAGAAGAACTTATCAAAGTTTTATCGGAAGTTCTGAAAAGCTATAACAATATCAAACTTAAATACAAGAAGCTGAAAAGCAGTCTTGAATCTGAGATTGATCTTCTGAAGACAGAACTTGTTGAGCAAAAAGAAATTAATCTGAAAATTAAAAATGACTTTGAAATAACTCAACAAGAATCTGAATCTGAGACTAAGTCATGTGAAAACATTTTAGAAAAATATGACTCTAGCTTTCAGAGATTCCTTACTAAGAGCATAGACAGAAGCAAGATGGCTTCTATGATCTATGGTGTTAGTGGGAACAACAAAAGAGGTATTGGATATGAATCTTCCTCTGGAAGTAATCCAAAATCTGTTGACAAACTCTTCATCAAGAAGACACCTCTGTACTCTCAATTTAAGTTTGGTCACTTAAATGACATTAAACACACAAGCTCTGAGAATAATACTTATGTGTTTAAACCCAAGGCAAGTCAGAATAAACACTATGTTGAAAAACAGAAGTTTAGACAAACCTTCAGAACCACTAACCCTAAAGGACCCAAGAAGATCTGGGTACCTAAAAGTAAAATAATTCCTGTTGCAGATGTTCTTAGCAGCAAGGTCAGGACGCCAATCATGGTACCTGGACTCTGGATGCTCACGACACATGACAGGAGAAAAGTCTATGTTCCAAAGCCTGGAACTTAGATCTGGAGGTGGCGTGAAGTTTGGAGGGAACCAGAAAGGCAAGATCATTGGATCTGGCACTATTGGAAATGGTAAACTTCCCTCTATTACTAATGTTTTACTTGTTAAAGGGTTAAAGCATAACTTATTGTCCATAAGTCAATTAAGTGACAATGGTTATGATATTACCTTTAATCAAAAATGTTGTAAAGCTATTAGTCAAAAGGATGGCTCTATCCTATTTAGTGGTAAGAGGAAAAACAACATTTATAAAATAAATATTTCAGAACTTAAAGTTTAGAATGTTAAATGCCTCTTGTCTGTTAATGAAGAGCAATGGGTCTGGCACAGAAGATTGGGCCATATTAATATGAGACGTATATCTCAGATTAATAAACTTAATCTTGTCAGAGGACTTCCTAATCTGAAGTTCACCTCAGATGCTCTTTGTGAAGCATGCCAAAAATGGAAGTTTTCAAAATCATCTTTTAAATCAAAAAATGTTGTTTCTACTTCCAGACCACTAGAATTACTTCATATTGATCTGTTTGGACCAGTGAAAACTGCATCCATCAGAGGCAAGAAGTATGGATTAGTCATTGTTGATGACTATAGTATATGGACATGGGTAAAGTTCTTAAAACACAAGGATGAGTCACATTTTGTGTTCTTTGACTTCTGCAAGCAAATCTAGAATGAAAAGGATTTCAAAATTATAAAAGTCAGAAGTGATCATGGTGGTGAATTTGAAAATAAATATTTTGAAAAATATTTTAATGAAAATGGCATTGCTCATGATTTTTCCTGTCCTAGAACTCCACAACAAAATGGGGTTGTAGAGAGGAAAAACAGAACTCTGCAAGAAATGGCCAGAACCATGATCAATGAGACCAATCTGGCAAAATACTTTTGTGCAGAAGTAATCAACACAGCCTGTTACATTTAGAACAGAGTGTCTGTAAGACCTCTTCTGGAGAAGACTCCATATGAACTGTGGAAGAACAGAAAGCCCAACATTTCATATTTTCATCCTTTTGGATGTATTTGCTATATGTTAAATACTAAGGAAAATCTGAACAAGTTTGATTCCAAAGCACAGAAGTGTTTCATGCTTGGATATTCTGAACGCTCTAAAGGCTACAGAGTATACAACACTGAGACACAGATTGTGGAAGAATCTATTCATGTCAGATTTGATGATAAGCTTGGCAATAAAAAGCCAAAGCAGTCTGAAAACTCTGCAGATAGAAAAGTAGTCTTCACTGACTCTGAAGTCCCAGAAGCAGACAAAGCTCAAGTGAAGGAACCAGATGCAACGCCAGATGCTATTCCTTTAACTTCTCAGATGAACAATCTAAACATTTCTGAAGAATCAACTGTTAGAGGATCATCATCCAGAATTAAAGCTTCTCATCCAGAGGATGTCATTATTGGAAAGAAGGATGATCCCATCAGAACAAGATCCTTTCTAAGATCATCTGAAGCATCACTATTTGGACTGGTGTCAGAAATTGAATCATCTTCTATAGATGAAGCTCTGCAAGACAATGATTGGATTATTGCCATGCAAGAAGAGCTAAATCAATTCACCAGAAATGATGTATGGGATCTAGTTCAAAGACCACAAGGATTCAATATAATTGGAACAAAATGGGTCTTCAGAAATAAGTTGAATGAGAAAGGAGAAGTTGAAAGAAATAAGGCAAGGCTTGTAGCTCAAGGGTACATTCAACAAGAAGGTATTGATTACACTGAAACTTATGCTCCAGTGGCAAGGTTAGAATCTATACGCCTTCTTATTTCATTTGCTGCACAAAATAACATCACTTTGTATCAGATGGATGTTAAAAGTGCATTTCTTAATGGTATTATAGAAGAAGAAGTTTATGTCCACCAACCTCCTGGTTTTGAAAATGAAAAATTTCCAGATCATGTTTTCAAATTAAAGAAATCTCTGTATGGTTTAAAACATGCTCCCAGAGCTTGGTATGAGAGATTGAGCAATTTTCTTCTGGAGAAAAATTTCATCAGAGGCAAAGTGGACACAACACTCTTTTGTAAATCAATTAAGAAAGATATTCTAATTTGTCAAATTTATGTGGATGATATAATATTTGGATCTACCAATACTATGCTGGGAAAGGAGTTTGCTACATGTATGCAGGCAGAATTTGAAATGAGCATGATGGGAGAACTCAGATTCTTTCTAGGAATCCAAGTCAATCAAACTCCAGAGTGCACTTACATACATCAGACCAAATATGTTAAAGAACTTCTGAAGAAATTTAACATGACTGATAGTAAGCTGGCAAAGACTCTCATGCATCCAACTAGCTCACTTGGCAAGGAAGAGGTAAGTAAGAAAGTAGACCAGAAGCTCTACAGAGGTATGATTGGTTCTCTTCTTTATCTAACTGCTTCTAGACCTGACATATTGTTTAGTGTATGCTTGTATGCTAGATTTCAATCAGATCTTAGAGAATCACACTTGACAGCTGTCAAGAGGATTCTAAGGTATCTGAAAGGTACTTCTAATGTGGGTTTGTGTTACAGAAAATCTGATGATTTCAAATTAGTTGGATTTTGTGATGCTGACTACGCTGGAGACAGAGTGGAAAGGAAAAGTACTTCTGGAAGTTGTCAATTTCTAGGAAGAAATCTAATCTCTTGGTACAGCAAGAAGCAACCCACAATTGCACTTTCAACCACAGAGGCAGAACATATTGTTGCTGCTGGATGTAGCACGCAAATGCTCTGGATGAAAAGTCAGCTAGAAGATTATCAAATATTTGAAAGTAACATTTCTATCTTTTGTGATAATACTTCTGCTATATGTTTGTCTAAGAACCCAATTTTACACTCTAAGGCAAAACATATAGAAATTAAGCATCATTTCATCAGAGACTATGTTCAGAAGGGAATCATAAATTTGGCCTTTGTTGATACAGATCATCAATGGGCAGATATTTTTACAAAACCCCTTGTTGAAGATAGATTCAAATTTATTCTGAAAAATATTGGTATGGATTTTTGTCCAGAATGATATTTGTCAGAAGCAAATTTTTACAGATGCATAAATGCCTAATGCTCTGAAGTATTTCTTCTGATTGCTTATTTATTTTATTAAATTTGTTTTGTGAAACTCTGAACTAACAATCCTTAGAGGATTTGAACGTTGGTTAACGTTTCATTTCTCAAGAGAATTCAGAACACATGCAAGCAAACACGTGTCACTCCAAATCTGCAAAGGTGGCGTGTACATTACTGAAGAGACGTTTGAGGTGAAGTTTGAATAGTGAAAATCTTAATTTCCCCCCCCAATTTGTCAAAAGCAATAAATGCTTGAAATGATTTTTATTCTTTTCATTTAATGCTTTGTTCAAACGTGCAAAATCTGACTGTTTGTATGCCTACTTGTTTTAGTATAAATACATGACCTCTCTTCACATTCACACTTTTCACATCTCAGAAATTTTATGCATTTTCATATTCTCTTCTCTCTGCATAAAAACCCTAAGCGTGTGACAAAACCATCTTCAATGGCAACTTCATCATCAACAGCTGCACAATTTCAATCTACAATGGTTGCAGTTACCTCTGCTAACATGGGTGTTACTCCTTATTCTCCACCAAAAAGAACATTGTTAACCCCTGTTGAAAAGCTGGAAGTTCTGTGTGAATCAATGGTGGAATTTGATTCACTTGCAGAAAATGGTTTTGAGTTTCGTTCAATTATAGGTGCTCAAGGATGGGTGAAGTATTTTGATAGACTCTTTGGACCAGTTTACCCCCTTCTTGTGAAAGAGTTCTGGATCCATGCTTCAGTTTACCCTAAGTTTATCTTATCTTCTGTTCTGGGCAAAGAGATTATAATAACAGAAGATCTGATCAGAAAAATTATTGGCTATGAGGAAACAGATGGAGTTTCACACTTGCCAGCTGGGCGTGTGGATATGGATGAAGTGTATGAAGAAGTAACGACTGCTGGTCAAGCTTCTAACAAGTTCAAGGATCTGAAGCCTGACTACAAGATCTGGGCTAAGATCTTCATGGGATGCATTCATCATAGGAAGTCAACAAACTCTCCAGACTATGTCAATAATGAACAACTTTATTTTATGTACTACCTCAGTTAGAGCACCAAGGTAGATCTTCCATATATTCTCTTTATGCATCTTTGGAATCATATAAATGCCTCTAGAGAGTATGTGAAAGAAAAAGGACAAAAGATCAGAACCTGGATTCCTTTTGGAAGATTAATCTCAGATCTTCTAACTGAGAATGGACTGGTTACTGCTCTGTACGCTGCTGGAGTTACAGAGGAATTGGAATTCATTATGGGAAAGCCTCTGAATGCCAAAAGTCTTCAGAGACTTAAAATAGTGGATGAACTCACAACAGCTCCCAAGAAGCTGAATATTTCTGAACTGAGTAAGAAGAGAACTCCTATAGATGATTACCCTTTGTTCTATGCTGAAGAACCAAGGCACATTGTTGTAATGTATATTGATGAGTGCAAGAAAGAAGGAAAGCCTATTCCTGCAAACATTATAAAGCTAGCAAGACAACCACTACCTGTTGTAGTAGAAGAAGAAGAACCACAAAGAAAGAGGACTCAGCCAGAAGCAGTAGCTGCACCTGTTCAGAAGAAGATCAAGATTGCTGAGAAGCCACAGAAGCTCCTAAAGAGGAAAGAATCTGGAGCCACTCCTTCTGTACCAGCCAAAAGAATCAAAATCAAAGGTACTAAATCTTTTGTATCTTCTGCAAATCCTGTTGTTTTAAATGATTCTAATATTAAGTCTATTCCAAAACCACCCTCTACACAAAATACATTTGTTACTGCTCCATCTCATGTTTCTACACCATCACCACAAAAATCTTCTAATCCAATTTCCATTTCACCTGAAAAGTCATCTGTTCCAACACCAATCACAACAAAAACAACTCAAACTCCAAAAGTCCCTATACCACAAACAACTCAACCAAAAATTCAAATCAAACAATTTGTACAACAGAAACAATCTTCAGAAAAACAACCCACAGAACAACAACAAACAACAAAACCATCTGCTCAACAAAAACCCTCTGAACCATTTAAACAAAAGCCATATGAACAACAAAAGCACCCACAAGAAAAACAACCAGAAAAATCATCTAAACATCTACAAGAAAAAGCCTCTGAACATCAACCACCATCAGATAATCCACCATCCAAATCATCTGAACCCACTGCATCTGTGCCTGTTATTTCTGAACCTACAAGAATAACATCTGTTCCAGTTTCATCTGAACCAATAACAATTCCATCTGATCCCCCTACCTCAGAACAACCATCAAAACCCTCTGAAATTCCTTCAGAACCAACCAATACTTCTGAACCAAACATTCCTGAGACAGAAGTTCTTGATGTCACACCATTAAAAACTATGTTTCAAGTATCTTCTACCTCCTGCACACCAACCACCTCATCCAACTCCTCAGAATCTGACATTCACCCAGATTTTCTAATCTCTCCATCTCACAGAGACTCTGAGGTAAACCAACCAGAACCCAATATATCATCAAAAGTTCCTATTTCAGATCCTATTCTCACACCTGCACCATCATCTGAAATCCTGATTCCCAATTCTAACCCAGCTTCTAACCCAAGAACATCTATCTCATGTGCACAAGTGTCATCCCTATTTCACAATCTGGCATATGGTTTCAAACTCAAAGATTTTTATGACAGAGTTGAACCATCTGATCCTATCACCCCTCTGAAACCCAAACTCACAATGACTCTTCCATCTGTGCTTCTCACCTATATACAATCCATGACAGATGTAGGTTCATTAGCAACTATATCATATTCAGCTAAATCTGACAAAGCTGTTTCCTCAGCTATACCAATTTCATCTGATAAAACTGTTGCTTCTGATGGACCTCCCAAATCTGCCATTCAACCTTACTCAAATAAACCCTTTGACGTGGTTCCCTTTCACACCATAGCAAAACCAAATCTGTTAAATGCTTTAAACAGATCCAAACCAGAAAAAGCCCCTGAAATTCCTTTCATTCCATACTACCCTCCTCCTCTGATCTCCATTCAGAAATCTATTTTTCCACCAACTCCCCAACCAAAACCAATAACCCTGGAAACTCGGTTACATCCTAAGCCTAGACTTAATGTTAATCATTTATTTCAATCCTTTTTGCAAGAAATACAGTTGTATTTAGGTACTGTACAGAAGAAGTGTTCAGCCACAATGGATGCCCAAGAATCTGATGTCATCTGGAATGGATTCATCAACAGATTCAACTCTGTGGCCTCAAATCTGAAGAACATATGTTCTGATGATGCGAAGCTCAAATTTGCTGAAGCTGCAAGAACTCTGTTCTGGACAGTCAAGAGATCTGAACCACTGCTCCTTACAGATGCTCCTCCACCATCAGAAGAAACTACTGAACCTGCATCTGAAGATAATCCTTTGGCCATGACTCTGGTAGACCTTCCTTCTGGCTCTAATGCTCCAGACTCTACAGATCCCATGGAAATTGACTATGTTCAAGCTCCAGAACCTGATCATCATTCTTCATCTGAGATAAAGAAAGAACATCCAGATTTTGAGGACAAAATTGCTGCTCTGGAAGCTGGTCAATCAGAGATCAAGTCCTGGATGGCAAAACAAGATAAAAAGTCTGAGGACATGACAGAGTGGATGTCAAAGCAGGATCAGAAGAATGAAACAATGGCTAAGTGGATGTCCAAGCAAGAGCAGTCCTCCTCTGAGATTACAGATCTGTTGAAGATGCTTTTGTCAAAACACTCTTAGATTTTCATTTTTTTCATTCTGATGTTTTTGCATCTGATGTTTGCTTATGTACTTTTTTGATATATCTTCTGATGCATGTACTCTTGATCTGAACTTATTGAATGAATCAAATTTTTTCTCCACTGAATTATCTTATTTACTGTTTCCTTTTATTTGTCTTTTTAAAGTTTTTACTTTTTGCTTATGACAAAAAAGGGGAAGAAAATATAGATCTGAACTGTTTAATTTAACTTCACCAGAATGAAACTTCATACATATCTACTCTATCTAATATTTAATCTGAGTATTTCAGAATATTTGATAAGTACACTCTATAAAAGAAACTCTGAGTCTCTCAGATCATTTGACTATTATCAAACTCTGAATCTTAAATCTGTAAGACATTATGACTTTCAAATGTTAAAAGAACAATCAAGATCTAACTCTGAAGATTGCTCGAGACAAAAGGGAAGTTTCTATTCCTTATCTGTATTTAACTCAGGGGGAGATTCATCATCTCAGGGGGAGTTATAATTTTAATATTTTCAATTAAACAAAATTTCTGATGTTTTTGTCATCATCAAAAAGGGGGAGATTGTTAGAACACAGATTGGTTCTTAATAATATCTCTATGTTTTGATGATAACTATTATGAAATTTTGTATTTAAGAATTATATACTCTAAAATTTGCTTGAGAGTTTTTACTGCAGATAGTAAAGGAATTAACACTCCAGAAGCAAATCAGAATTGAACACAAGAAATTAGCTAGACTCTGAAGCGCCAGATGCACTCATTAGAAGATTCTGATTGCTGCCAACAGAAGATTCTGAGCGTAGCCTCCAGAAGATTCTGAAGCAGAAGCTCCAGAAGGATCTGAAGCAGAAGCTCCAGAAGAATCTGAAGCAAGTCAGAAGCATCTGAAGCAAAGAAGAATTTTGTATGAAGAGCTTTTCAAAGCATAGTTTCTACAGAAGATTCTGAAAGTACTAAAGCTGTCAGTACTGAAGTTATGTCTCAAATATGCTCTGATATTTAACACGCTGAAAGCACACCTGCTGCAGAAGACTCTGATTCAGCAAGAATCTGATCATCATCAGAAGACTCTGACCCAATTAGACTCTGATGAACTTGATGAAAACTGAAGAAGAAATATTCAAAGAATATATCCGTTGGAGTGAACCAAACGTCTCTTTCCTTATTTATGCTAGACACAAGAACACAGACAAAAAGGATTTTTCTGTGCTTTCTTCTTCTAGGAAAGGTCACTTGATGTGAAGACAAAAAGGCTCAGACCTTTTGGACACTCTTCTCAACGTGAAGCTCACCTTGGATCAGCTGCCTATAAAAGCAAGACTCCACCAAATTCTTCAGTTGACGTTTTGCATTGAAAAGAAATCAAATATTCAAGCTCTCATACTTTCACATTCATTCTAAGAATTTATTTCATTGTACTTAAACTTAAGAGAAAAATCACAGTTGTGATAATAGCTTTTTAGAAGCATTCTTACTCTTGTAATAGTTTTACATTGATTGTAAAAGATTTCCTTAAGAGGATCCAGTTGGGATCAGTAGCTCTTGAGAAGACTAAGAACAGTTGTTCTTAGGTGTTACTATTGTAATCTGTTTGATTAAATAGTGGATTAAGTCCTTGATTGAGAAAGGCAAATCACTTTGGAAAGGGTGGACTGGAGTAGTTGAGTTCAACGAACCAGGATAAAAATACTTGAGTTTTAATTCTAAGTTTTAATCTTTCATACTTATTCAACCCCCCCCCCCCCTTCTAAGTATTATCTCACCTTCACCGGTATCCCCGAGCTCCCGAGGAAACAACTAAGAGTCTGCCTCCAGGAGAATGCATATCTGTTCACATGGAATGCCATGGAGATTCCCGAACTAGACCCTGATGTGGCCTGTCGCCACCTCACTATTGACCCCGCCGTTAGGGCAATATCTCAATGTAAATGATGGCAGTCTCTAGAGTAGACGGAGGCTGCCAAACAGGCTGTTAAAGACCTCCTAGAGGCGAACTTTATCTTGGAAGTCAAGTACACCACTTGGTTGTCTAATGTTGTACTCATTAAAAAGAATAATGGAAAATGATGAATGTGCATTGACTATACCAATCTTAATAGGGACTGCTCTAAAGACGCATATCCCCTTCCCAACATATATAAAATAGTTGATAATTCTGCCAATTTTAAGCTGTCATCTTTCATTGACGCGTATTCGGGATATAACCAAATACCCATGGCAAAAAGTGACAAAAGGTACACGACCTTCATGACTGAATCGGGTAACTATTACTACAATGTAATGCTCTTCAGCTTGAAAAACGTTGGCGCTGCCTACCAAAGAATGATAAACAAAGTCTTCCAAGGAGAAATCAGGGACATGCTTGAAGTCTATATGGACGACATGATCGTGAAGTTCCACGACGAGTACGATCATACAACCCACTTGAAGAAGGTCTTCGAGTAGGCCAAGAAGTACAAGATACGCTTTAATCCGGAGAAGTGCATGTTCCGGGTACGAGAGGGCAAGTTCCTCGATTTCTATCTAACCGAATGAGAAATTGAAGCTAACCCCGACAAGTGCAGATCCTTCTCCGAGTTTCCTACGACGAACTCAAAAAAGTCCATCCAGTCCCTTAACGAGACGCTCGTATCGCTTTCCTGCTTCGTGGCCAAGTCTGCTAAACACGCCCTCCCCTTTTTCAAACTCCTCCACAAGGAAGCCGCCCTCATTCGTGAAAATCCTGACGAGCAAAAACCCATCTACTTCACGAGTAAGGCATTGCAAGGACCAAATCTAAGGTACCAACCAATAGAAAAGGTAGCCCACACTCTTATCAATGCTGCGAGAAGACTAAGACACTATTGTCTGGCCCACACAATCATGGTACAAACAGGACAACCCGTAAAGAAGCTATTAGCCCGTCTGGATATGGCCGACAGGATGCTCAAATGGTCGTTGGAGCTATCCGAATTTGACATCCAGTACGAAATCATAAAGGCCCTCAAGGTGCAAGCACTAGCTGATTTTGTGGCAAAAATGACCTTGCCCGACCACCCTAACGGGGGCGCCTGCAAGTGGATCATATTTGTCGACGGAGCATCCAGTTCGGCAGGGAACGAGGCATGTGTCATCCTAGAAAACAAGGAGGGAATCCTCATCGAAGTTTCACTCACACTGTCCTTCCCTACCTCTAACAACTAGGTTGAATATGAAGCCTTCCTCACTGGCCTATGCCTCGCCAATGACTTGGTAGCGGAAGAAGTCGTCATCTGCACTGATTCTCAGATAGTGGCCCTCTAAGTTCGGGGAAAATACCAGGTCAAAAACGAAAACTTTTCTGAATACTTAGCCCTTATTAAGGAGGAGATGACAAAGTTCACCTCCGTAGAAGTAAAACACGTTCCCCACGAACACAACGTCCGGGCAGACATCTTATCAAAACTAGCAAGCACAAGGAAGAAAGAAGGGAACAAATATGTCATCTAGGAAATACTCCCACGACCTAGCATTGAGAGAGCATCCACGACCCTCGACATGCACATCGTCGGCAACAGCCATTGCTGGATGACCCCGGTATACGATTACCTTACAAAGGAAGAACTATCGTCTGACCCCAAGGAGGCCAGCGTAGTAAGGCGTAGAGTGTGCTCCTACATTCTGGTTGAAAACAAGTTGTATAGGCGGGGATTCTCCATACCCCTCCTCAAATGCGTCGAGGAAGAAATGGTCGCCCACGTCTTGCGTGAGATCCATGAAGGAATCATTGCCCAACACCTCGGTGGAAGATCTCTTCCGAGGAAAGCTCTTCGGGAAGGTTACTACTAGTCGACCATGCAAAATGATGCAAGGGAACACATGAAGAAATGTGACAAATGCCAACGGCACGGGGACATGCACTTGGCACTTCCCAACGAACTCAAGGCGATGTCCTTCCCGTGGCCATTTGCCTGGTGGGGCCTAGACATCCTAGGACCATTTCTTGTAGGTTCAAACCAGAATAAGTACGTGATAGTTGTTGGAGCGGTAAAACAGCAAGCAAAAATATTATTTTCGGAAGAATTTCCTCCGGGATTTATCGTCTCCACAGGGATCAGTGTGAGGGAAAGAATGTCGTTCGACAATCTCTACGTTTCTAAGCTTGGGTTTGAATGGTTTGGGATAAAAATTCAAAAGGAAAAACATAAAACAAGAAAATAAGTACATTCTTAAGAAATGAGAAAACTCGTCAGGAGTTGTATTTCGTTCTACCCATCATGTACTAAAAAAATATATGGATCAAATGCACGCAACCTAATTCGCTCGTCAATATCATCACATATCACTCACAACAGAGTTTATCTCTAACACAAAGTCGAGAGATCAACTGTATCGTCTCATTGTTGATCTCTCACACAACTCGACAACACGGAGCATTAAGAATCGATACCCACGTGAATATTAGTCCTAAATCTATCTCTAGCATTTAGAATCTAATAGATGTTCATCTTAGATCGAGTTCGAGCAGTATATGTCTATAGAAATCCAAACCCATTAAGTAAAAAATCAAGATAACCATCGATAAAGAGTTGTAAAAGAGATTTTATATAAAGATCCATAAATATACATACAATCAAGATAAACTTACATACAAAACCCTAACAAATGAAAAATACATAGAGAGGAAGGAAGAAGAAGACAAATCTCATGGTCTGTCAACTCCGATTGAAGTGGATTTGACTCCGGATCATCAAGATGCACCCTCCAATGTTGTTTCTAAGCTAAATCTACTCAAGAATGTGTTTGATGAAGTTGGGGTAAAAAGTTCCCAAACAACATCCCCTAAAAATGCTGAAAAATCACTTAAATAGACAAAAATGGGTCCCAGTATTCGCCTGGCGAAGTTCTGTCCGCCTGGCGAACATATGCAACTTTTGCTACTGCCAAAACAGTGTTTTTCACGCGTATTAGAATTTTCTGTTTGCCTGGCAAACATGACAGCAAACCAGCACTTGTTTCGACCATAACTTCTGAACCGTAACTCCGTTTTACGCGCGGTCGGAAGCGTTAGAAAGCTTATTCAATGCTCTATAAGATAATGACAAAATACCATTGCTTATATACCTACAAAAAATGAGAAAAAATAAATTAAACTCAATGAAATTTATGCGACACTCAATATATACAATATAATTTAAACTATACAACATATGCACAAAAGTTGAGGTTTATTGGTTGAATCAAGCCAATAAGTGCCAATTATTTACACTCAAAATCAGTACATTTTAGCACTTATCAATAGTAGGCGTAAACTACTTCACCAAGTGGATAGAAGATGAAGCTTTGGCCAAAATAACAGCCCGCAACATACTTTGTTTCTACAAAAGGAACATCCTTGTCCGCTTCGGCATTCTTCAAGCAATCGCCACAGATAACGAGACACAGTCCACAGACAAAAAGTTCCAGGAGTTCGTTGCCCAGCTAGGTGTTAAACAACACTTTGCGTCCGTTAAACATCCTCAGACTAACGGAAAAGTCAAGGCAGTGAATAGAGTAATCCTACGGGACCTCAAGCGAAGGCTGGATGAAACAAAGAGGCAGTGGGTCGAGGAGCTGCACAGCGTGATCTGGGCCTACCGCACTACGCCCCATTCTTCAATCGGGGAAACCCATTTTCGCCTAACATACGGGACAGAGACAGTAATCCCCATCGAGACTCACGTGCTCTCCAGGTGGATTAAAGCGCCCTTGGACGAAGAAACAAACAGCGAGGCCCTGAGGGAGGAGCTAGATCTCGTCAAAGAGGTCTGATCAGGAGTAGCCCTCCGCGAGGCCTCACTTAAATAAAAAATTACAATCAAGCACAACGCCAAGGTTATACAACGAGAGTTCCAAGTAGGCAGCCTCTTCCTAAGAAGGAATCATAAAGATTCTCGCGAAGGACCCTACCGTGTTAGAGCAAAAATAGAGAATGAAGCCTACCACATAGAATACCTCACCGGGGAAGAATTAGCTCGGCCATGGAATTCCAAAAGGATGAAACAAAATTGCAGCTAAGGCCCTTACTGTTGACATGTCTCGCTCACGCGACGAGCACAAGTACCGACCATAGGCGCGCGCCCAGGTACAAGCGCTGCACCACCAACAGAGATCTAAGCATGGTTTAGTCAAAGAGGAACTTAACCCATACATGACAGCAGTTCCTCGACCGAGCCCGCCGTCACCAAAGTACCATGAACAAAAGAACCCCCAGCTCGCAATGGGAAGTTCACGCCGCAAACTCAGGCCATGAACCCGACCTGAGCTCCACTCCCCTGCCCGGAAACAACCCAGGCCTTTTGACCAGTTTCCTGCACTGTCGAACATCGTTTGTCAAGCATACTCAAAACATAACAATCAATTACTAAGTTATCTCATACGACCAGCGTTGGACTGCGTATGACCCTTAGAAAAAATTAGGCAAAGTATAATTAAACATACAAAGGAATACATATCAACATAAAGCGGCCACAAGGGTCGCGAGTGTGCATGTTACAATACAATGGGGCCAAGCCCCACAAAACAAATGACAGATAAACAAGTGGCACGCAGGCCAAAAACATAAATCGGGGAAAGCTTACTGCTCCACCTGCTGGATTTCCTCTTGGGCCCCTTACGCTTGCCCTTCACCGAAAAGGAGGAACTCTGGAACAACTATCTTGCCATCTTTAATAGAATAGAGATACCTGGTGCCTTCAGTAGTCAGCTCGACACCAGGGTTCACCAACTTCAATTGATCCATGGAATTCTGGAAGGCCTCCTTGCCTATAGCCAGGAGATCATCGTCGGCCTAAGTAATTCGGGCAACTTGCTCTGCCCGGGTTGACAACTTCTTTATCTCCAAAATCTCGTCCTCAACAGTGGCAGCAGTGGATTTTAGCTTCTCTACCAAGTCCTCAACATCCTTCTTCTAGGTGTCGAGAATATCCCTCTCGATAGAGATCTCCTCGCCTCCCTTCCGTGCAGCCTTCTCAAGCTCCCTCTCTCGCTCTTTCAGGAGTTTCTTGACCTTTTCCTCTAGGGCCACCACCGCAGCCTGAGATTTCCTCAACTCAGACTCGTACTGAGAACCATCCTCGGTGTACACCACTGTCATCTCCAGAATCCTCATTAAGGTGGAGGTATCCTGCGCGAGCATGACCCGCTTGCTGGGACGGTCCATTTCCTCGAGCTTAAGAGACTCTGATCGAGGATTAGACAGAGATGACCCCTCAAAGAACTTCCTATTGTGCAGGCAAAGAGGAAAATCAAACTTGTTTTTCCCCTCTCCCTGCTAAGATCCACGATGTCATTCGGGCGTGAACGCTTGAGCCTCGAACTCACAGGGAGGGCAGACATTTGAGTGGTTGGCGGGGTGGATGAGGAAGTCCCCGACCCTGTCTGGGGAGGAGTCGCTCGCTGACTGAGATGGCTTTTTCCTATGGTCACGTCGCCCTTCACCTTTTCATGGGCATTCTTCACCATCCGCTTCTGCGCATAAGGCATTTTACTAGCAAAAACAACGAGCACATCAGCAAATGAAAGGAGAAGTATTTCGAATAAAATAAGAAGAAGTAGGAAGCTACCCAAGGGTTTAAGAGCCTCCTCGCGAGTGCTACACTCGAGGAGCTCTTTTGTGTTGATATACCGGGCCTCTAGCTGTGGCCCCCCATTTTCTTCATAGAGTATCTTCCTAGCACGAGTCACGCACTGGGCGGGGAGAAACTATCCATGAAGGCTACCAGCTTGGCGTAGCTGGCCCGATCATCGTTCTCCAGCTGGTGAGGAGTAACTATATGCTCATCAGTTGAGCGGGTAAAATGGGCCCCACTCCAGCAGAAGGGAAATAGGAACAGTCTCCAGGTAACTATTTTGTCGTCCTCGTCTATTAAATCCTCCCCGTTCTCATCTATAAAGACCTCTCAGACAAAGGTCGAGTCGGTAATTATTTCTGACACGGGCTCGATCACGTAAAACCTTTCCTTGAAGGTCCGAATAGACTCAGAGAAGGGTTTGAATAGTTTCCTCCCCTATTTCAGAGAAACCCAACCAAATTTCCTCCCCGGTGTCATACCCCAAATTTGTCCTACCCCCTCTCGCTCTTGTATCAAACATCCGTGGGGATTCATGCCTTTTCTCTAAATAATCACCCGGCCTCTGACCATGATATTCTGAAGTGTGGATTAATAAGGGTCTTGTTGGCGCTCTCTGTGGTTACTAAACTCTTGCCAAAATGATGGTTTCAGATAAGTTTATGATGCGAGAAGATTCAAGATAAGGTCAATTGATTTCAAAATAATTTTAAGGCTCATTTCAATTGATTCTCAAGTCGTTTTTTGGGATATGCCTTTCAAAATCAGAATAAAGTTCAAGCTAATATGATATGCCATAGGGGTAAGTGGTAGACCCCAATTTCTTTATTTATGATCTTAAAAGTAATCCAGTTAGAGGATTTAAACTCTCAAGTGACATCAAGATCATGCGTAAAGGGCCAAACTGTGTTTATCAAGTTATAATGTAAACGAGTCCAAGACCATGATTAAGGTTTCTACTTCAAGGACTGCCTTCAGGCCTGGTATGCCATGGGAAATATGCCTCGGTCATTATTGTGAATTAGTTGTGAGATTATCAAAACTCTTTTAAGTTTTCATGACTTGATAAACAATTTGTTGGAGATCATTTGTTAGAGATCATTGCCTTCAAGGCACGGATAGTCATTGAGCCACGAGCCATTTTAGCTTTTGGCACTTCTAGAGTCTAGATGTATTATGAACAATATGCCTTATTCCAATGCAGAAAAAGAAAGTTAAGAAACTTTTTGGAAACTATTACATGGTTTGGAGTTTAAAACAAAAGTCCCTTAGGACATGGCACTGCAGAATATTCAAGGCTTGGATTACTCCAAATAAGTTGTAAATACAACATTGAACAAGGAAAGCAATTGTTACATATCTTCTCATGGTTCAAAATATATACATGTTATAAAGTAGAAAAGTGAACTTCATTCATGACAGAAGATTGCAAAGCTATGCTGCAAAATCATAACAAAGAAAAACAATTTCAAATCCTTGATATTCTGTTAACAGAATTTCAAAACTAGCCCTCAACAAAATTCAATCAGAAAATGCTATCCTACACTCCAATATTTCCTGTACAAATTATGTCCTTTCTTCACATTTGGAGGGCCATGGCTTTGAACTTCTCATTTTCTCTTCATCTCCATTATCAATTCAATGAATTTCCTGCAAGAAAATCAGAGGAAAACACCAACAATCACATCTCACGCATAAGACAAAACGATAAATCTGTCACAAAACTTCATCCAAGTCATAGCTTATTCAAAAAATCTGTGTTAATTGACAGCTCAAAGATGGTTCGAGTTGAACATCTCGCAAGATCATAAATCCACAAAATTTGCAATTTGAAAAATCTACATACAGGGCTTAAAAGAATATAGAATATGAAGGAGATGTATGGACCACAACCATGACACAAGTGATCCACAACAGGCAGCAAACATAATTTGAGGCAATTTTCCAAATTACCTCAAGCCATGACAGAACCGTCACTTTCCACACTATCCATGTCTCCATGATGAAACCTCTGCACAGCCTGCAAAACAAAAGAGCCAGCCCACACACTAGCCTGCTGCAAACTAGACAACACCTGCATAACACAGCCTACACCCTGCAGCACAACAAGAAACAAAATCAACCTACACAAGCCATGCCAGACAACTCTGCTCCCTACCATACTTGCCTGCACCATTTCCACAAGACTCCAAACATAAGCCACACCAGACAAGCTCTGTCAAAATGCAACAGCACTCCAAACTGTACCTGCATAACACAACAAAGACAGCCACACTACATCAGAAAAAGGCAAGAAGACTGAAGGGAAAAAATTGATAAAAGGGGGAACTCTTCATTTTTTGGTTGTTTCTCACAAATCAACCAAACAACTCAACCTCCATCAACTTAAAACATCATCCTCAATAAACACACTTGGGAAGCCATTTTCAACTTCAATCATCGTGTAACCTCTGACCCTCTTCCATTCTTGATCTTTACCTCCTCTTACTTTCTTCTCCCCTTAACAACATTCCACTACCAAGAATATCTCTCTGGTGAACTCATTCTAACAATCTTCATCGCTTTGTAACTCCACACAAGCTACCCTTTCAAACACATTTCCAAACTCTGCTCAAACCAAAACAAACATAGGACCACCATAACTCCTATTGTTACAAACCAAGCTGCCTTCGACCACCCTCTTTCCTTCCATCTGCTGCCAGTTTATTTCCACTCTCCAACCTTCATTACATAACCAACAACAATCATCAACATTCAAACTCTCCAGCTCACAATCCAAAACTCTGTCTTCACATCTCCATCTTCACAATGTAAATAAATGTAACACTATCTCGCCGCCTGCAAACAATCTTCCGCAAAACTTCCAATAACCATAATCTTCCAACTTTCATGAACAAATCCCACTCCACCCAAACATATAATGTTCTTCTGCCAAACGTGAAACTCACATCGCTATTCCCTCTTCCACTTTCCATTTTCCACTTTCGATCCCATTTTTGATTCGTTTCTTCAACCTGAAAATGAAACACTCACACCATCTCAAAACCCTAACCGTTGCAGCAGCCACCCATCAAACTCTGATACTTTCATTATCCACGCCACCTTCAACCGAACAACCACCTTCAACAAATTCTCTCTCTTTTTCTCTCTGTTCCTACGTGAACCACCTCAACAAACAACAACTCCATCACTGCCTAAAATCACCCACTTCATCCTTCAATTATGAAATAACTCACCAACCTTGCACAGACCATAATCTGCAAGAGGACAACTCTCCATTTCACCTTTCATTTTCACATACCAAAACCGACATTCCGCCAAAAACTCCACCTTCCTGTCTTCATACGACCCCCTTCGGTTAAAGCAAAATTTTCGACCAACAACAACATTCAAATTAACTTCACAAACACAAATAGTTTTGAAGTAGAGATACTGAGTCGGTAATGGTTTGAGACGGAGAGAATCGAAAAGAGAAGAGCCGTGAAATCTAACCCAAATGAGGAGGAAGAGAGATTCGAATCTCCGTACAGACAAGGTCGAGATCGTCGCCGTTTCCATGGAGATCGTATGGCCACTTTCGCTGTGTTCGGTAGAGATTTGGTCTCTGTGTGGTGATTGGTTTCCTTCTTTAGTTTGATTCGTTTTTCTGGAGAAGAAAGGGTTCGCTGATACCCTCGTTCAACATCTTTTTTTTTTGTTTTCTATTACTCTTTTTTTCTATTATCAACATCATCGTAGGATGAGAGGTAATGGGCTTTTAAGCCCAGATGATCCATACATTATCCGTTCACCATCCGTGTTTCTATCAAACCCCTCTTTTTTTTTTATTATTTATTAATTCATATGGCTATTGGGCTCACAGATAGGCCCATGAACCTTCTTCTTTTCAGACCCTCTGATCTGTTATCAGCCCTCCACTCTTTCATTTTTCAAAATTGTAAATAACTTCTCCTTTTTTCTTATTTGAATATATTTCTTATTTTAGTTTTAAAAAAAAACATTATATATTCTGTATATATATTATTTATATTTATATTTTTTTTATATATATTAGTTTTTTTTTTTTAAAGAAACAGTTTGCTTTATTATTTTTATTTTATATTTAGAATTTTATATATTATTATTTTAAGTTTATATTCTTTTGGAAATTTTGAGACTTATTTAATTTTATAGTTGATTTCTTTCTCTTTTATTATTGGACATTTTTTCTGTTTTGGGTCGATGACGAGACCTCCGTAATTCATTACCAGTCAAATTATTGATAAGTAATGTTGGATCTGAGACCACCTCTTTTCTCTCTTCATTACTTGTCCCGACTCGATTCAAGACTTTGTCAAACAATTTTCAAAATCAAATTATCTTTGTATTGAATTAAAAAGAGGGGATTAAGTGTAGACTTTCTTCCTCTCCGAGTGTTGGGATGCCCACTGTAGTGAGGGTGGTTCCGACACTCGTCTTTCAATACGAAGACGCTTCCCGTCCATTTTCAAATCTCATCTCCTTAAAATCATTTCTTTGTGTTGAGCTAAAAAGAGGATTGGGTGTAGACCTCTTCTTCTTCGAGCGTAGGGATGCCCACTGTAGTGAGGGTGGTCTCGATGCTCGTCTGTCAATACAAAGACGCTTCCAACATTTCCTCATAAAACCTCGGTCTCGTACTGAGTATACTTTCAATAATAAATTGATTTCTCTTTGTATCGAATTAAAAGAGGGGATTAAGTGTAGACTTTCTTCCTCTCCCAGTGTTGGGATGCCCACTGTAGTGAGGGTGGTCTCGATACTCGTCTTTCAAAATGAAGACGCGACTTTATCCACCATCTCCTTTCACAACTTCATTCCGTAACCCATTTCACCTAAAACCTCGGTCATGTACCGAGTGCCTTTTCAAACTCATTTTCGCAACAAAAACTTGAATGGTCGTGGAGTGGTTAGGCGTAGGCCTTCTCCTATCCCGAGTGTTGACGTTTACCGTAGGGTTCTCTGTCGCAAAGCACTTACCATTCAAAACCAAAAAACATCTTTAATAAGAGAACGAAGTTCTCTTCGCATTGAATTAAAGAGAGAGGATTAAGTGTAGTCTTCTTCCTCTCCGAGTGTTGGGATGCTCACTGTAGTGGGGGTGGTCTCGATACTCGTCTTTCAATACGAAGACGCTACGTTCGCCACACTATTTCGTAACACAAACCCTGAGATAAAGAATTGGGTACTACCTGTAGGGGTTACTATCCGAGGACCTATCTCGCCCCAAAAGCAATTCCACCAATCAAATATGACACCTTGCCTCGCATGGCGAAAACCAACCTTTCAAACAGGATATGTTATGTCCGTTCTACCGCAAACAGGTACGCATAAGTCTCCAACGAGCGAGCAGCAATACACCTAACTGCTAGAATGCGCACGATAGCAGCGTCTACCAAAACTCACCCGCAAACCTTAGGCCGAACTACGGCTGCTCTGATTCTTTACTTCTTTTAAGTAAAGATACGTAGGCACAAGGGCCACAATCCTTGTCGAGCACATTCCCCCTATATCCGTAGCCCCGAACTACGTCGACTCTGACTTTCTCATATCTTTTGAGAATACGTAGGCCTAGGACTGCGAAGTCCTACCGAGTCTGTTCTTTCTCTTTTCTCCCTCTGTTACCTCTCTTTCCTGTTTCTAACCCTTCTTTTACCCGGTGGAACACCTCTTATAGCATAATATTTAAGCAAATAAATTCACACATCGACAAACAAAAGGTTCCCATCGAGTACGATGGATGCGAGGGGTGCTAATACCTTCCCCTCGCATAACCGGCTTCCGAATCCGTTCATGGTTGCGAGACCATCTTATCCATTCTTTTCTTAAGGTTTTCTCGATATTTTCCTTTCCCCTCATGGGATAAATAAAGTTCGGTGGCGACTCTTCTGTCCTTTTCTTTTCGCCTCCCCGTCGTTGCGCGATGCATTTTTCGAGTAGCGACACCCGGCACCTGCCGCTGAAGATGGAAGATGGTGAAGAAAAACGGAAGAGTGGCCCTAATCTGCAAATATTCGCACACTAATTCATATGCCCACATGAAGGCAATCGAATTTGGATGCAGCTGGGAAAGCGCCAGGTCCAAGTGTACAAAGACTGCCCCCTGGAAGTCTGTGAAGGGCAGTCTCAACCCTATTTTCTTGAAGACATACTTGTACATGGGAAACCTTTCCCCGTACGACGAGTAGATGCGATCATCCTCCGCAGGGAAGTGGACCCTCCACTCTCCCTCCGCCTCCACTGTGGTAAACACGTCCCCGACATATGAGGCCAAGAGCGAAGCGTGCTCCACCATTTCGGCCATAATCCCCTCGTCAGTAGAGGTCCTCACAACAAACACCCCTCAAGCCTCAGGGGGCATGAAGTCATCATCCGTTTTAGTTTCCTCTGAGGAGCTCTCCTCGGATATGTCTCTAAGATGCTCTTCTTCGACCCTGCACGACATTTCCTTTACCTCAAAAGCAGAGGATAAAAGTGAATTCAATGACAAAATCAAATCCACCATTCTACTACTAATCTAGTGAAAGGGCGCGTGAAGGGCCGAGGATAACGTCCTCGACCTAAGCCCTACTCAAATGGCACAACTACCAGACGAGGAAATGTCTGGGAGTTCTCCTTGGCACATCCGGGGAAAAGTTCCCCATGCTTAAAACCTAGAATTTTCAAGAGGGAACCATCAGAAAACTCATAAGCACACCGGAACCAGTGGTTCCCTCTGGAAGCGAACACTATCGTGTCGCTACTATACCTGGATCAGCTAAAAGCTTAAGATTTCCTAAGTTCTTCATCCCTAACGGTCACTACGATGCCAACAGCAGAGAAAGTGGTCAAACCATCGTCTACCACCAACAGCCACCACTAAACACCCTAAAACTACTTCATAGCAACCCTAACCGCATGCATTCTAAAGTGCAGAAATCAGAAAAGCAAAAAACAAGCAAGGAATTAGCATACTTACGTGGTCGGGGATAAAGTTTCTGGGTTTGAGTAACTATGGCCGGAGCTGGTACGGTGGTTGAAACGAAGCTTGACGGCGGCGGACGGATGAGAACGAAGAACTGAAGGCACAAGAAGAGAAAGAAGCGAAAGTTCAAATGAGCGGACTCTCACACTATTTATAGGAAAATTCCAGGCACGTGCACGCGCGGTTAGGACATCATCATGACCCTAACCTAGCCATCATCACGCATTTAATGCAGCACATGGCTCGAGGTACACGTGGCGCTCCCACTCTTCAGATCCCATCACCCGTTGGTCTCCCTGGATCTCGAGCTCCCCGACAAGTAACGTTTCAGATGCCCGGGCCCAGATTCCTTCGGGCACAAGGTAGTGGCCCCACCTCAACGGCTTGCGACGACTTTTCCCAGGAAACAGATTGTCCTTAAGTCACCACTCTCATGCTCGGAAGCAACGACTTAGGGGGCTACTATTCTGAACTGGCCCAATGGCCAAGCATGGCCCAATCCACTTCTGCTCCCAGAACGGCCCAATTGCCTAAGTCCAACCACTTTGGGGGAGAGTTTACCTTTCTGCCCCTCCAACAGGGGAGGCTGACCAGTTTACCCTTGGTCACAACACTTCTCCTCGTCAATCTCTGCCTATCACAAACGGTTCCACCATTCAGAAACAGTCAAGACGTTTGTGCCCGTTACTACGCCCTTGTCCGTAACAACGACTAGTTATGGGCACGTCTGCCCGTTCCAACGGTTAGTTCTGGAAGTTACCTATTCTTTGGAAAATGGTTATCTCGCCCCGAAAATAGGGATCAATGGTCAAGCGCTGGGGGCATTATAAAAACCCTCTCAGGTATCTAATATTCACCATGATATACTCATATTCTGTACTTACTCTCTCGCTTGCCCGATTCTTACTTTAGCATCGAATTGCCTTACAGGTACACCCCCTCCTCCTCTTTCACACCCAACATCACAGACGATTGTTTTTAGGCCACCTCAGGTTCTAATCAACCGGTAAGATCAGTTAGAAACACGGATTCGAATCTACAACATCATATTTATTCAAGATAAATTTTAACGACTAAACTATTTAATAAAAAAAAAGAAGAAAAAAAAGGTGATGTACTAACAGTATAAATTTTTTTTAGACTGTCACTTAATGACAATCATACATTCCGCCAAGTCATACAAAAAGTTTTGAACTAATTATATGACATGGCATAATGATATATTTTTATTGGATGACCGTATAAAATATATTTAAACTATCAGTGCATAACAATTAAACTCATAAAAATTCATTATTGTTGTTATTATTGTTAAATTAAAAATGAAATGAGTTAGCTCTTTATTAGATAAATATTATTTTTGTTTTTTATTAAGTGTATTATTTAAATTTTACATAATTTTTAAAATAATGTTTAGTTATATTAATTTTAATAATAAAATAAAAGTTATTTATTAAAATAAAATTTTATTAATATAATATTATTCATAATAACTTATTGAGTAATTACATAAATTAAAATATAATAAATAATGTTTAATTAATTAATTTTTTAATAAATGTTGCATTTATATAGAATAAATAATATAATACAAATAAAAATGGCAAAAACATCTATTGTGAAACGAAACGAATAGTTTATTTTATAGTATATTGGGCAAACACTAAAGATAACAAGTACTTATGAATAATAATATCAAAAAGTAAAATAAAAATATTTTTATATTCATTATAAAATATTATTATAAACTATCTTGAATAATTTATAAAAATAAATTTAAATAACTTTATTAAAAAACATAATACAATGTTTTGATAAAATTTCTAAAAACATATCATAAAATTTAAATTAATAGATAAATTCAAATAAAAAATTATATCTTAAAAACGCTAAATCAAGTCTAAAATGTACAAGAATTTGTAAAGAAAAAAAAAATTTAAATGACTTTTCAGTTTTTTTCTATTATGATTTGGACGTAGATGAACTGAGGAAGGCTCAACTAGACGAAAATATATAACTTTTTAACGCTATTATAATATTGGTACCAAGATTGTGACATTGTTATTCATATCTTGTGTATTAGATTGTTTTGGACCAGATGGTGTTTCTTTAAATATTTATTATACACCATTATTGTTTTGTATATTAAGTATGTTTTATTCAATGATTTGAAACATGATCTTGTAACCATGTTAGTCGGTGGTCGAATTGCATTATATATTTATCTAATTTATATAAAAAAAATAATAAAAAAATTTATATAAAAATTCATTAGCATAAAATTCATGACATAAATATTATAATTATAAAATTTTAAAAAAATCTCTAAAATTTAAAGAAATTTTGAAAACACATAAGAGTTAAACTCAATCGTTTAAGAAAATCAATAATCAAATTTGTTGTAGAAGTGACTTCAAATATAAGAGAATGGAAAGAAAATTGTGTTAGTTAAAAATAAAAATTAATTTTAAAAAATTCTATTATTTAAAAAATTGTTTTGATTTTGATAACCATACAATTTAGTCAATGGAAATAAAGAAAGAAGATTGAGATAAGGAGAGATACGCAACACAAATAACATAAATAAAATAGAGAATAGATAGAGAGTGCACCAGAGATTCATACAAGTTCGACCTAACCATTTTGCCTACTCATATCCCCAAGAGTTTTTTCTTGAGAATTTCACTCAACACACTTTAGCTTTTTAAAAGATTTACCCATTAATCTTAGACAATAACGAATAAAGCTTTTATACTAGCTAAGCTCTAGAACCAAAAGCTTTTATACTAGCTAATCTCTAGAACCAATAGACAGAACTTTTACACGAGCTTTACTCATGAACCATCAAATAGAACTTTTACACATGCAAAGCTCAAGAACCTACAAATAGAGTTTTTATATATGTCAAACTCAAGAACATACCACTAAGCTTTTATATAGGTTTAGTTTGAAAGCTTTACAAAATAATTCCACAAGAGAATAATATTATTGAATAACTCTCACAAGGGCTTTTCGATTTTTTTTACTATGACAATCTTTGTGAAAAGCAAATATGAAAACAGAGATACTAGAAGAAAGATAGAAAGTTTTCTAATCAAAAATTCAGTTTCTAATGAAGTGAGGAGAAGTCTCGTTTATATAGGAAACAAATGGCTCAAAATGGAAATAATGCATGAGACATTTTTAATGACTTAATCAATTAACCCTAGATGTTAATCGATTAAGGGCATTTAAAATACAACAGTCTGTTTACATTGAAAATTAGTAAACAACTGCTAGTCTCTTATTAAAGGTTATTTGAATGATCAACTAGAAAATCTTAGGACATAGTGCTAAAGATTTCACTTTATAGTTTTCAATTGAAAAAGACCGATTTCGACTTGGTCGAAATAGTTAATGAAAGAGTGTACAAATGTGACCTCGGCAATAGTAAAAGCAAAAGGGTTGTGAAAAACAAAAGTAAAATGACAATGGAATTAAAATAAGGATGAAAGTGACTAGGCAAAAAGTGTAAATAAAAATGAAAAACTTTGCATTAAAGTAAAAGTAGTGTTTCAAGGTTCATACATTCTCTCAGAAAAAATCTTTTCTCTGACACTGGTACTTTGAGTGTAAGTGAAATTTTGTAATGAAATGAGCACAATGAATCCTACAAATGGAATCCTTACTTATACTAATATGAAATAACAACTACCTAATGTTCACATCTTCAGCTTTCGCCACGTAGAAGTTTGCATGCACTTCGCTCCTGCATTCCCTCCACGTGTCCTTTAGGATGAAACTGAGAATTAGTTATTTGTATTTGAACAAAAAATTTGTGTGCCCAAATAACTTCCAGTTCGACGCGCCTGATACCGTCGAAATTGTGGATGTCAAAATGTCTCCAAAACATCCCTAAAAAAATGCTAAATCTCATTCTCCTTCTCTTGAGACTTAAGCAATGTACATGTCCTCAAAGGTCCATATACCTTTAACTTTGACTCATGTTGAGGTTTTTTCCCTTATCGAAAATCTGAGCTAACAGATTCCCCCTCCCCTCCAAAAAAAAGGCCTCTTTCGACGAGCTAGGAGTTAGGGGAATTTTTTTCCTTCTTAGACACTATTCAGCTAGTGGGTTAACATCATGATCATCATGGAACTTCTCTCAACCGTCACCTCGAAAATGTGTGCCTCTCACTACCTCATAACTTTCTTCATCATGGCTCTGCCTTCGTAGGGTGGCGTGGCTAAGTGCATCAGGTAGTTTCGATTTCACCCTTAGGGGATTACACGTGCCACCTACTTTGTGCCATTTGTCATACACAGAGACTGAAGAGTCTTTCTTCCTCACTAAAAATATCTCTTCCTTCGTTTTTCTTCTTTTTTCCTTCCATTATCTTCAAAACTTCCCTTCTGAAAAATCTTTCTCCAAGCTCTCAGAAACAAACTTCCAATCTCAACAATGCCCTCCAAAGTAAAGAGAAACAAAGCCACCAAGGAACCTCTCCCATTAGCTAACATACTCCCATGCGCCACTATGATTGGGAACCAAGAATACGTTCCTGAGTCACCCAGCTATGAAGAAAAACTACGTATTTACAGATCCCAAGTACTTATTCCTTACTATATCTATGGAAACACTAATGCATTCATGGGTCCAATGTATGATCCTTCTGTAGACCTTACCAAACTTAGGGATTTTGTCTCGTCTTACCATAGGACCAAACCCATAGTTAGTGTCAAAGGTCCTTTGAACATAGAGTACATGACCATTACCTTACACGTATTCCGTTCAGCTCCCCCTACTAAGAAACATGGGGATTACATCCTATGGATGAACAACATTGAGGCGAAAAAGAGTGAATTTTGGAAGGCAAGAGGTATCTTCGATCTGATCCAATTATTCAGAACTTGTCTTGCCTATTTCTAAAATATGTTGGTCGCATCCCTATACTTATGGGAAAGCACAACTAACACCTTCCAACTTCCTTGTGGAATGGTGACACCTATTCTCTTCAATGTGGCAACCATTCCTGGCCTTCGTCCAACTGGAGAAATCTTTGACCCTAACGAGAGTGACAAGGACACCATATATTTCTACGGAACCGCATGAGCTTTGGTAAGTATATTGAAGACCACCATGTTTCTAGAACTGAAGTTTCAGACGAACAACACATTACATTCCTTATATTATGGCTTTCAAGATGCATTTTCTGTTGTAGGTCCTTAAAAGTGGCGAAAAGGTACCTAACCTTAGCTAACCAAGTGCACGAAGGTAAAGACATTTGCCTTAGCCAACTAATTCTATGATCCCTTTATGAATCCCTAGGGTTAGCCACTGAAGTCTTGAGGAACATCCAATCCAAATACGTTTTACTATTATCTGGATTGTTTTGGTTACTTCAACTCTGGTGTAATGTCACATTTGAGATTTCCCTGGATGTTAACAAAACTGATGACGCCGATGAAGCTATTAAGGACAGACGCATCGAAGGCGCTCGACTAAACCTATTGACTCTGACTAACAAGAACAGATCATATCGAGAGGCACTCTCGTCCTACTTCTTAATGTTCTTCAAACGCTACCATTTTAACACAACAATGGCTCCCTTTGCAAAAAGGACTTATGGACCTGAATGGTTCACCCGTCAGTTCCCAACCACTAGCAAACATGAAGCTGAGTCAAAGAAAATATAGGAAGCCTTCTTAACCCCTAGACTTCTCTCCACCAGACTTGGGACTTCCAAAGACAATGTGAAGATCCTTTGCTACCAACCCAACTTAGTGTCATGCCAGTTTGGAATCACTCAAACTACGCCCATATCCTTTTTCATTCAAAAAAATGAATTGTGCCTTTGCACCAACGATTACTCCAAAGACGACTATCTTCGATGAATAACTCAACATGCTACTAATATTCATATTCTCACCGTAATTTCTTGTCAACCATCCTTCTACTGCACACCAGAGTTCGAAACCTGGTGGAAGGCGTATCATGGCAAAGAATTTATGACTACTACAACATTAAGTCAACATCTAACTGATGCTTTCTCCTCTTTGCAGCAAAAGTTCAACAAAGGTAGAGCTCAACACATCAAAGAGGTCCAGGCTTTCCAGAAATACTTTGAAACTGTCTATGACCCTAACGACCTTAGCCAAACGATATGTGAAGCAGCAGTCACTCTGAAATAAAAAATGCAGGAGAAACTTCCCAACTTACCTATTCCTGACTATGTGAAGGACAAGTACACATTTTCTCTAAATTATTACCCTCCTAAATTTCCCCCTTTGCCCACTAGCGAAATGGCTCTAGGTTTTGCCCCTCTGTTTCCATGATGGTTTGTCTGTGGCAAATTCTTGAAGGTACATAAAAATGAATGCCTGAAACATGCTTAGTGTGTGACTTCGACTAAGCATGACATGTACAATTTCAAAGGCCACTTTCATGTCGACATAAATCATGTTAGGGTCGAAGCTCACATACATGAGGGTGAGGAAAGCAAAATATCTCTCCACAATCTTTTTCAACCAAAAAAAATTATTTCTTTGTACTCACAATTGATTTTACTTATTCACAGCTGTTGAGCACAAAAAGAGAACTAAGGATGTTGTCAGTGCTAAAGTAGCACTTAGAAATCCAAATGCAAAGCTACTTCCTCCAAGCCTACACAAGTAAGTCCAAACTTCTGATGCCAAGCTTTAGACTGCTTAACATATTAAACTTAGACAAATTTTCACCATTTGAATTTTCTTTACTTTTATGTAGGCTAATAATGCAAACGTCGAGGATGAAACTGTCGAAACCATTCCTGAACCAATTTAGGTCGAGGATTCATCCCTTGAGCCTCCTCCTCAAAAGAAGAAGCCAAGAAACATTGGTGTTGGTATGAAGAAAATTGCGTCTAGCCCTAGGGTACCCCCTACTCCTTAAACAAAGAAGGAGAAAAAAGCTCATTCAGGTAAGGGCAAAAACCCGAGCGACACAACAAGGAAATTAGTCCCTACTAAGAGCGCAAAGTCAAGTTTAGATGCAGACACTCTGAAGGTACATCCATTTTTTCTTCAAACTTCTTCATGTTATTTTCCTAAGTCCCAACACTTGAATCTTGTAGGGTAAGCCTTCGCCCAAAATTGTGTCGATATTCACTCATCCACCACCTCAAACTACTAGTTCACCCATTAATCAGCTTATTCCTACTGCACACCTTGCTAAGGAAGTTAATAAACCCAAAGAATTTGAAGATAACATCTCCCAACTCGTCGAACATAATACCCCAATAGTACTCTGTTGGGATCTCAACTTTCCTTTGAACCATAACTAATTATAAATGAATTTCTAAAGGGATCACTGCTTCGTGCCCATAAACAAGTCGAAATGGTGTAGAGTTAGTTGACTCTTTGGGAGAATTTTGACATGCCCATAACACTTGGTTTAGAGTTATATGCCAATTTCTTGGATTTTGAACCATGTACTTTTTTATCAAATCAATCACAATATTGTTAGCCGCTTCGACCTGACCATTAGCCTGGGCGTAGTAAGGTGTCGAAGTTAATAACTTGAACCACACTTCTGCGGAAAATTCTATCATTTTTTCCCTATAAACTGAGCCTTAATATGTAGTAATAGTTTCAGGTATTCCAAACCTATATATAATATGGTTTTGAATGAATTTGGTTACTTGTTCTTGGTCGACATTAGGCAGGGGAACGACTTCTATCCACTTAGTGAAATAGTCTATTCCAACCAAAATGTATTTATGCCCTTTCGAAGAGGAAGACTTAATTTCACCAAATACATCTAAGGTACGCCCTCTAAAAGGCCATGGCTTAATTATCGAGTGTAACTCGCTAGCCGGCAAATGTTAAATAGTCGAGTGCTTCTAAAGTTCTTGGAAACCCTTAACAAAATCTATGCAATCTTTCAACATAGGTCGTCATTAAACCCCTAGTCAAAATAACAACCATTTCATCTTGTGACCTGCTTGATGAGAGCCACGTGATCCTCTATGTACTTCGGCGATTTCCAAATATGCTTCACTTTCGCCAAGGCACTTGAGAAGAATTCACTCAAGAGTTTTATTCAATAATTCATTTCCCATAATTACGTAACTTAAGGCTATGTACTTGAATTTTCGATCAGTCACTCTTGTTGGATTACCCAAGTAATCAATGATGGGTTTTTGCCAATCATTATTTGACACTAAGTCAATGGCCAAAACTTCGTAGTTCAGAAAATTTTCAAAAAACTCAAAATTTTCTAAATTTGATGACATCTCAAATCCATCTTCCCTCCAAGTTTTGACATTAATGACGTCTCTTGAGGGTCCTCTACCGTGACTAACTTATCTTTTATTTTGACCAACTCCTCCAATCTCCCATTAAAGATTTTATATCCTGAGGTGATCTAAGCTAACTCATTGGCCTCTTGATTTTCCAGTCGAGGGATATGGTTGATCAAAACATGGACAAAACATTTCAGTAAAGAGTTAGTTATGACAAAGTAGGTCATCCAGTTTTCCTTGCTGCATTTATACTCTTTTCTCGATTGTCTAACCACCAACTTTATATCTCCCTTTATCTTGACTTCTCTTACCCCAAAATCCAATCAAATCTGAAGGCATATTATTAAAGCTTCATATCCAGCCTCATTGTTAGAACATATCCCTTCAATCCTAAACTTAAATTTTGTTGGTATATCTTCTGGCGTGATGATAAATACTTCTAATATGGTTCCATCTTTGTGCCTGGAACCGTCGAATTACAACTTCTAAGGCCTATTTTCTACATATCCTTATATTGATTCGACCACTGAATGGTCGGCAATGAAGTCTGGGACAATTTATCCTTTTACTACTTTCAAAGGACAATTAATCAGTTAATATTTAGTAAGCGCTAAGGTATGCTTTCATATTCGACTATGTAATATAGGATTTGACAACATTTGTTTAATAACATTGAAATGAGAGTAAACATAAACTTTCACTGGATTTATATAATGCTTGAGTTTAGTACATGAGAAGTACAGGCACAGACATAATTTTTCAATTGGATTATACCTAGTCTCTATGTTTATCAAGATTCGACGGAGGTAATAAATGGTCCTTTCGACACCATTATCATCCTCTTGAGCCAACATACTTCCTATGGCCAAATCAGATGCAACTATGTACATTTTCATGCTCTTATTTCTACTTAGAGATTACAATATTTGAGGCATCATCAGATATTCTTTAACATTGTCAAAAGCCGCCTGTTGTTCGCTCCCCCAAACAAAATCGATGTCCTTCTTGAGTTGAAGCAATGGCGAGAATGACAGAGTCTGGCCACTTAGGTTGGAGATAAATCTTATTAGGAAGTTTATTTTCCCCAACAAAGATCGAAGCTGCTTCTTAGTCGAAGGAGACTTGGGATCGACTATTTATTTTGTCTTGTTTTAATTGATCTCTATGCCTTTTTATGCACCACAAATCCCAAGAAGTCTCCTGCACGAACACATAAAGCACGTTTTAATGGATTCATTTTCAAGCCACGTCTCCTCATCGTTTGGAAGAAATGTCGAAGATGGCCTAAGTGACCATTTTATGATGATTATTTTATTAATATATCATCGATATAGACTTGCATAAAAGTCTCGATGAAGTCATGTAACATAGAATTCATAGCTCTTTGGTAGGTCGCATCAATGTTTTTCAAACCAAAGGGCATCACAGTCCATTCATAAGTTCCTAATCCACTTGGGCACCGAAACACCGTCTTTGGTACCTCTTCTTTAGTTATAAAGATTTTATTATATCCAGAATACCCATCTAGCATACTGTCGTACCTCGAAAAAATATGATCCTTACTATGGACGCGAAAAAAACTTTTGAACAGAGTCGCCACCGAACTTTATTCATTCCAAGGAAGGAATAGGAAAATATCGACAAAACCTTTAAAGGATAAGAAAATAGTTTTTGCAACCAAATTCTAGGTTTGGGAGTCGATTACGTAATAGGGAAGGTACTATCAACCTCTACGTCCGTTGTACTCAACGGGAACCTCTTGATTCGATTCATGAGGAGAGTTAGTTAGGTTTGTTTGTTTTCTTCTAAGGATTTGCTTCTAATGGGAGAATGGGTGGCTTTTATTAGGGTGCTCGCCAAGGATTGGGGCCTTTGTGCCTACGTATTCCCTTCTATAATGGAAAAGTCAGAGCGTCATAGTTCGTGGGATTACGGTTGGTTGGTTTGTTTTAACAAACAAATGTTTAGAGGGGACTAAACATTGTTCACTTTGAAAAGAGTTTTAATCACACGGTGGCGAGAAGTGTAATTAATGTGTTGGTATTTTCATTGGATGACGTTCACTCGAAGCTTAAGAAAGGATCATCGAGCCCAAGTAATTGAGAAAGCGAATTGAAGATCCGACTCTCTCTCTTTTCCACCCTTAATTACACAAGAATTTTGATATAGTTAGAGTTAGTTACAAATGACGATTACTCGAAGCTTAAGAAAGGCTCTTCGGGCCTAAGTAATTGGGAGAATGAGCCAAAGATTTGAATCTCTCTCTTTTTCATCTTAGTATTGGGAAAATAGGTTTGATTTTGTTTGTTGTAAAAATAATTTGATATAGAATTGGATTATAAATCTTTTTATAGAAGACAATGGTTCGAACTTAAGAAAGACTCCTTGGGCCCAAACAATTGAGGAGAGGAATCGAAGACTCCATTCCAACTCCCTTTTCATCTTTATTTGAAATATAGTCTAAGTATAACTAAGTTTATTAAATTAACTTTGTTAAAATTGTTAGACGATGACTTGGATCTAGAAAGGGGGGGGGGGGGGTTGAATATATCCCAATTAAAATCAATCGGCGCTACCAATTTAAAATTGGTTTTTCAAAATATTTTTTTCCAATTTGTGGAAGCGGACGTGGAAAAATTACGTCTAAGAAAGAACTGTTATTAGAAGACCGGATATGCGTCTAGCCTTATGGAAATGATAATGAGCAAAATTTGATTCAACACACTAGTCACACTATCAGTTGATTTTACCACTTATTAGTAGAACTAGCACCAATGATCTATAATGCCCACAAAGTAGGCAAATGAGCTAAGTAAACTTTGGTGTAGGCAATTTATCAAACACTTGGTGTGCAATACACTCCAAGTGTGGTTTGGCTTGAGTAAGTTGCTTTAAGTTCCTTGTGCAATATATTGTTGCACTAAAGTTCAAAACAGTAATAAGTACTTACTCATATCAATCCAAATTATGATATAACTGCTTATAATAAAATCACTTAAATTTTAAGCCAAAACTGAAAATGTTGAAAAGTAAAGGAGACAAAGATTTGTTGAGGCAGTTCCTCCGCCGTCCTCGCTTCGGGGTACGTCTGCCCTCAATTCTAATAATAGAATTGAGATCAATATAATAGATATCACCTATAATGTAGAAATGTTTATATAAGAATTGATAAGAAAAATATACAATCAAGCCCTCTGGATGTTGATGATGATATCGCTTCTTGCTCCTTGATTCGAGTCGAATCAAGTTCTCCAATTGTTGTGAGTAGACCTCCGATTCCAGCCCCTTTGTTGAATAACCTTCCGTTCTTCAAACCCTCGGCCCGACTGATCTCACGCACAAACAACTCGAACCCAGAACACTCTTGAACGTTCACTGATTTCCACTACTAGATTGACGAAGACTACGGCTTCTCAATCACCTTTACTAAGCTGAAGTAGGTAGAGATGATCCGTACCGAAAAACCCCCAAAATTTCCAAATCATGGAGGGCAAAACCTGCTAGGTTTTATCCAAGAAAAACCTGCCTTCAAAATCAACCCGAACCGGATTTCCGATCACGGCTTCGAACCTTATCACCTTGAACAAGATCACAAGCACCCCAAGAATTGTTGTGTGTAATTGTTGTGTTGTGGGTTGTAGAAGATGAAGATTGATGAACTTTGATGGCACCTCTTTCATTTTTCTTGTTTTATGACAATTGACTCAAATTTTCAATTGTTGTTAATAAAAATGAACAAAGTCTCTATATATAGTAACCAACCAATCGCAAAACGTAACAGCTTTTCAAATACAGTGGGAAAACTTCAAAAACAGCACCAACGCGCGAACGGTCGACCATAGCAGGTCTATGCGTCGACGCATAGCCTGCAGATTTGGATAAATTTGAAAGGTCAGCAGTGTGTGTCGACCATAGGTCGGCGTGCACTGACCCGTGAGAAAATATAAGCTGCATGAGTCGACCTTGCAGTCGACTCATAGTCTTCATGCGCTGACACGTGACCCTTTGCACAGATGCATGCGCTGACTCAATGGTCGACTCATGACCTGCAATTCTGCAAAATATGATATTTATGTAGTTTTTATGCATTTTGTCATAACCACATATCATTCACATATATTGTAATGAGTAAAGAAAGTTAAATGATATAAGAAGGATATGATGGATGGAATATTTGCATTTGTCTTTGTAGAGGTAGAACCGATAATGCCGATTCATCCATGGTTGCAATTTGTCATCATCAAAACTCAAGATCGTATGTTGTATGACGGTTTGCCCTCACATACTCCCCCTTTTTGATGATGACAACCTGTGTGAAGCCAATGAGACCCAAATGCAATATTACAAACATGGTAGCATAAGCTCCCCCTTTCTTTTTCAATCCTGTACTTTTAATCAGCAAAAGTAATTGTAACTGATATAATGTGGTGTGGTCTTCTTGGCTTTGATACACTCTCTTCTCCTCCTTTGACAACATCAAAAAGAGAAAGAGAACGATTAAAAGTAAAATGTTCAAATCAACAAGATGATTAACAGGTAATATCTAATCATATACCAATATTCACACATAATATTGACAATGAAAAAATAAAGCAACAAATACTCATAGTATAGATAAATGAGAGAAAATGCAATGAGAAAACCCAAATAGTCATAACAATCCAAACGACTTAAACACATAACAACATAAACAAAATAACATGAATTGCACACAGAAATCTAATGTCGTTTGCCTCGCCCTCGTCCCCTCTCATAGTAATGAGGATGTCGGTAAGGATCAGCCAAGTCAGTGAATTCCACAGTAATGTTGTTCAAGTAGTTCAAACTGTTGGATATGTCCCGTTCCTGAGCTTCATGGGATGTAACAAGAGCCTCAAACCGTGCGTCCATTCTGGTGGAGAAGTTATTGAGCCTTTCATTTTGTGTTTGGAGTTGGCTTTGAATGTGAGTGAATCTCTCATCTTGAGTGCGCATAAAGTTTTGTTGTTCCAGTTGCATGGACTGCATCATGCTGAGAATGTCAGATGTTTTAGATTGCTGAGGAGATTGAGATGCTTCGGAATATCCATGATACGGATCATAATATTTTCCCAGAGTGGTCCAGCCAATGTGCTGCCACTCACCCCAGCCTTGATTGTTATATTCTTCTTCATCCTCAGGTTGAGCTGTGTATGGAACCTAATCGGTAGTCGTGTACTCAGTTGACTCAGTTTGATGATGATTGTCATATGCCTCATGTGCGGGTTCTTCTTCTTCTTCCTCTTCAGGTTCTTCTTGTTCTTCTTCGTCACTTTCTGCACTTTCCTCACTGCCTTCAGATGTTTCAACCACTCTAGGTGTAGTTCCTCTGCGAATAAAACCGTACATTCTTCTTTCTTGGCACCAATAGTATCCCATCATTGAAAGGGTATTTGTGCCAAATTCCTTATCTGAAGAGATAAATGTGTATGGAAATGTTGGAAAGACAACATCAGCATCTGTGAGAACTTCCTGAATGAATGACCCATATGCTAGAGCAATTCCTCTTGCGGAGTCTCGTAACGCAAACATTCGACTGGAGATGTAGTAAGGCCAGTTAATTTTGATTTGATTTTTCAAAATGTAGATGAGATGGACTTCAGCCTGTTCTACTCTGGAGAGCCCTCCTTTCTTTGGCCGCAGATTGCGCGCCACAATCCACTGAAGAATGCGCTCACCTATTTGCAATTGTCCTGTAGTGACAGTTCTCGGAAATGCATCACTATTCACAATATTCTCTGGATACGGTCGTTTTAACATCGAATTTAAAGCCGTTTTGAATTCATATCCAGCCACAATTTGAGAATCAGTTACCTCAGGAAGAGGATTTTCACCAGTAGCTAGTTGCATGTTGAAATATTTACTCCACACAGTAGAGTTTATATTTACCTTTGTGGAGCTGACCTGAGAATGAAAGAACTGACCGGTGAACCTTCCATGGATGCCTATGTAGAAGACACGCACCAAGTCTTCACTATACTTTGATTTGCATTCCAAGAAGATGGTAATGCCTTGAAACTGCAGCAAAGATAAAATTTCGGAAAGATGAATGTGTTATGCAGTGAGCTTGTAGAATGCATGCTGCTTAACTACCCCTCTTTTGCCAATATCTTTGGTGAATTTTTTGGCAAGAGTTGAAGGAACTAAGGATGCAGCACTGACTGGTATGGAAGTAGATGATGAAGATGCTCTTGATTGCTTGCCGGTAATTCTGTGGGACGAGGAAGCCATTGATGGTGTTTATGGAGGATTTGAGATTGTAGAGAGAGAGATAAGTTGGAGAGTGTGATTGCAGAGAAAGAGGTCTGCCCCTTTTATAGATGAAACTTTAGGGTTTTTGAGAAGAGGAAAGGTCAAGAGACAATAGGCATGGTAGGTTCAGTTTACCAAGAATTTGAATAAATGCACATAACATGTTGATTATGAGTATTAAATGCGCAGGAAGTTGGAATGATTTGCAGAAAATCTGGGTTTTCGTGCGATGTGTCGACCATACATCTACATGTGTCGACGCATACTGATTGAATTTTGACAGATGCAAACGTATATAACCATGCATCGACCAGTGCCCTGTTATGGTCGACTCATACAGGCAAAATATGTAGATTTTCACATTCATGCATAGATGAGCATACATTTGATGCATAAATAGAATGCCACACAATAATAAGCACCCAAACAGATATAACACATGAAAAATGTCATATATACAAAGTATTTGGCATGCGATACCACTTTTGGAGAATAAAAGTTTTAGAGAGAGAGAGAGAGAGAGAGGAACAACATCACCTTTATACCAAGTTTGCTTGAAGAAATATACAATTGTGCTTGCAATAAGTTCAACTAGTTAGATGTTCAAAAGCATAATTGTAAAGGAAATAAGATGAATCATGCAATTATGACACCCGATCCGAAATATCGAGAATGCCTAGTTCTCGACGGATATGAAAGAAAGGTTCAGTAGCTAGCGGCTTTGTGAAAATGTCCGCTAGTTGATTTTTAGTGTTCACATGTTCAAAGATAACATCACCTTTCTCTACATGATCCCTAAGAAAGTGGTGGCGAATCTCGATATGTTTAGTGCGAGAATGTAGCACAGGATTTTTGGTGAGATTAATAGCACTAGTATTGTCGCAAAAGATGGGCATACGTTCTAGTTTTAGGTTAAAATCCAATAGTTGTTGCTTAAGCCATAAGACTTGAGCGCAACAACTACCGGTGGCAACGTATTCCGCTTCAGCGGTTGACAAAGCAACATATACTTGTTTCTTGCTATGCCAACTAACCAAGGAGTTTGAAAATAAATGACACATGCCACTAGTGCTTTTCCTATCCGATTTGCAACCGGCAAAATCGGAATCGGAGAATCCTACCAACGAGCAATCATTTCCTTTGGAATACCATAGTCCATACTTTGGAGTACCAGATAAGTATCGAAGTATTCGTTTGACAGCTTTTAGATGGGATTCCTTGGGACATGATTGGTATCTTGCGCACATGCACACACTAAACATAATGTCGGGTCTAAAAGCAGTAAGATAGAGAAGTGAGCCAATCATACCTCTATACCTTTTTACCTCTACGTCCTTACCATTTTCGTCTTTATTCAAGTTTGCGCATGTAGGCATAGGTATGTCTATGGCTTTGGAGTTTGCCATGTCAAATCTCTTGAGCAGTTCCAAACAATACTTAGTTTGACTCACGAAAGTTCCTTCCTCAAGTTGTTTAATTTGCAATCCGAGAAAGTATGTGAGCTCTCCCATCATACTCATTTCGAACTCACCCTGCATAAGGTCAAAAAACTCTCTCACGAGATTCATGTTAGTTGACCCAAAAATGATATCATCCACATAAATTTGTACCAATATCAAGTGCTTTCCTTTACGCTTAATGAAGAGAGTGGTGTCCATTTTGCCTCTTGAATACCCTTGATCAAGCAAGAACTTGCTTAGACGCTCATACCAAGATCTAGGAGTTTGTTTGAGTCCATACAAGGCTCTTTTTAGTTTGTAAACATGATCGGGATATTCATGCGACTCAAAACTCGGAGGTTGTGCAACATACACTTCTTCATTAATGAAGCCGTTAAGGAATTCACTTTTAACATCCATTTGGAAAAGCTTAAAATTTTTCGCACACGCGAAGGCAAGCAAAAGGCGTATAGCCTCGAGTCGGGCAACCGGCGCATAAGTTTCCTCATAGTCGATGCCTTCCTCTTGGTTATACCCTTGCGCGACTAAACGCGCCTTGTTACGGGTTATTACCCCGTTTTCATCCAACTTGTTCCTAAACACCCATCGGGTGCCGATTACTCGATGTCTCGCGGAGGAGGGACAAGGTCCCATACCTCATTTCTCGTGATCTGATTAAGTTCATCTTGCATTGACAAAAACCAGTTTTCATCGAGCAAGGCTTCTTTAGGGTTTTTAGGTTCCATTTGTGAAATGAAAGCGAAGTGATAACAAAAATTACTTATCTGAGATCGGGTTGTAACACCCTTTGATATGTCTCCGAGAATGTTGTCAATTGGATGGTCTTTGGAGGACTTCCAAGCTTGAGGGAGATCATCTTTTGGAGGCGGATGAACTTCCTCGGTTTCCTCATGGTGGACATCTTTTTCCTTCTCAATTTTAGCTTGGTCGGGCTGATCAATTCTCGGCTCGGCATCTTTGAGTATGTCTTCCGTAGATGTACCTGCGCCATGAAAAACACTACCTTTTCCGACATTTCTCGGATAAGATTCATCAAATGTTACATGCACCGATTCTTCGACAGTAAGTAATCTTTTATTGTAGATCCTATAGGCTTTACTCGACTGAGAGTATCCAAGGAAAATACCTTCGTCAGCCTTAGAGTCAAATTTACCCAAATTTTCCTTTCCATTATTTAAGATAAAACATTTGCAACCGAAAACATGTAGGTGAGACACGCTTGGCTTGCTCCCTTTTAAAAGCTCGTAAGGTGTTTTGTTTAGAATGGGGTGGATAAGCACCCTATTCAAAACATAACAAGCCGTACTTATGGCGTCAGCCCAAAAATATTTCGGTAGTCCACTTTCATTTATCATTGTTCTTCCCAACTCTTCTAAAATGTGATTTTTACGCTCCACCACCCCATTTTGTTGAGGAATCCGTGGAGCGGAGAAGTTATGATCAATACCGTAATTACCGCAATATTCTTCAAACAAATTCAAACTCACCTCCATGGTCACTTCTAATTGACACAATGTTTGTGCTTGATTTATTTTGGGAAATTTTGGCAAATCTCTCAAAGGCGTCGAATGTATAGCTCTTGCTAGCCAAAAAGATAGTCCAACAAAATCTAGAGAAGTCATCCACTATTACAAAATCGTAATAGTTTCCACCTAGGCTTTTAATTCTAGATGGTCCAAATAAGTCCATATGGAGAAGCACGAGAGGTCTCGTATTTGAGACAATATTTTTGGATTTAAAAGAGATCCTCGTTTGCTTTCCCATTTGGCAAGCATCACAAAGGTGATCCTTGGTAAATTTTATTTTGGGGAGACCTAAGACTAGATCTTTTAAGACTACTTTATTTAGCAAGTCAAAGTTAACATGTGCTAAACGCCTATGTCATAACCATGAGTCTTCACTCATTGTCATGAGAAATTTGTCACTTGTTAACGATACCTCATTCAAGTTTAGCATATAGACATTGTTCGCTCTTAGTCCATTAAACATATTCTTCTTGTCATCATTATGCACAATTTTGCAACACTCTTTTGAAAAAGATACATTGTATCCTTTGTCGCATAATTGGATAATGCTAAGTAGATTTTGTTTGAGACCCTCGACAAGCAACACATCAGAAATAGTAGTGGAAGAAGGGTTACCTACACTACCTTTACCAAGTATTGCACCGCGATTATTGTCACCATAGGTTACATACCCTTTCTTCTTTGCCACGAAGTCGATGAATAGGGATATGTCTCCGGACATGTGTCTTGAGCATCCACTGTCGAGAACCCATCTTCTCTCGGTGGTCTCGACACATTGTACCTATGAAAAAATAATAAACAAGAGGAGGTACCCAATGGCTTATTGGGTCCTAAATTGTGAGTGACAAAGTGGTTGCATTTGGGCAACCATTGATAGATGCCTTTAGGAACCAAAAATCTCCTAAATCGGCACTTAGCAATGGAATGGCCTTTCTTGCAACAATATAAGCATGAGAAGTCAACTTTAGAATTGCCTTTTCTATCTTGATCCCTTATTACATGTGTGTATTTTTGATATGGATTCACCATACTTTTTCTAAAATCAGCTTTATCGATAGCAAATGTAATTTTGGGCTCAAGAGCCTTGTTAAGTTTGGCCTTTAGGTTTCTAACTTCACCTTGCCAAATATAACAAGTATCGCATCCAAAGTTGAGGAATATGCTTTTAAGATCCTCACAACCCGATTTAGTACTTTCCACCATGGAAGCCTTAAGTTCCTCAAGTTTCTTTTCGGACTCTTAAATTTTATGCTCTAGGTAAGTAAATATTCGTTTATTAGAGGCAAGCCTCCTAAAGGCTTCTTTTGCTTCATCGTGTAAAGTATTAAATGCGGCTTGTAATTCAAAATGAGACATATTTGAGGAATTTTTATACTTAGAGTGACGTACCTGTTTTTTCTTATTCTTTTGGCGTGCGGAAAGACATAAGTTCATGGATTCTTCTTCATCGCTTGAGCTTTCATCATCAGAGGAGGAGTTGTTATCGCTTTCCCAAGCTATATATGCTCTTCTCGGCTTTGATGACTTCTTATGTGATTTATTAGATTCCTTTTCTTTGCCCTTTTTGTTTAAAGGACAATCCGACTTATAATGATCGGGCTTTCCGCATTTGTAGCACAATCCTCTGGTTTTACTTCCTTTGGTGTCATTATTTCGAGAGTTCCTTGATTGCTTTCGGAAGTTGACAAGGTTCTTTTCTGAGTGTTGAATGTCGTTCTTTCTCACATACCGATTGTAGCGCTTTACGAACAACCCCATATCCTTACTCTTGTCATCTTCTTCATCGTCACTTAATGAATAATCACTGTGCTCCTTAGATTGAGACTTCGAGGATGAAGTCTTTAGAGAAATAGATTTCTTCTCAACAGTCTTTGTATTGTCCTTCTTTTCTTTCTTTTCATGTTGGTCGAGGGTTAGAAGCACTTGTTCGTGCTCTTGTATCATTCTGAATAATGTTGTTAAGTCCAAAATTGTGAGGTCATTTGCTTCCTTGATGGAGGTCACTTTCGACTGCCATTCCCTGTTAAGACATCTCAAAATTTTGTTAGTAGAAACATCATTGGCCACTGGCCTACCAAGTGAATGCAATCTATTGATAAGATGAGTAAATCTCTTTTGCATGTCCGCAATGGTTTCCCCTTGCTCCATGTAAAAGAGATCAAACTCTTGTTTAGTGTGTTGATTCTAGCAAGCTTCACGTCATTTGTCCCCTCATGGGCGACTTGAAGTGAATCCCATATAGCTTTTGCCTTAAGAAAATGAGAAACCCGATAATATTCATTAACTCCTAACGAGGAGATCAAAATATTGTTGGCTTTCCAATCATAGTTGTATTTCTTTTCATCATCATCTGTCCATTGTGCTTCGAGCTTAGGCACAATCTCATTATTTTCATTGGTCATGGTTATTTCCATTGGACCATTGATAATAACATTCCACACTTTTCTATCTATTGAATATATGTGCACCCGCATACAGTCCTTCCAATAACTATAATTTTCTCCATTAAAAACGGGAGATCTATTATAAGCCCCTTTAGGTTCGTTCGCCATTTTCTATCAAAGTTATACTCGAAGCACGGAGTGAACCGGTGCTCCTGATACCACTTGTTAGACGATGGCTTGGATCTAGAAGGGGGGGGGGGGGTTGAATAGATCCCAATTAAAATCAATCGGCACTACCAATTAAAAATTGGTTTTAAAAAATATTTGTTTTCAATTTGCGGAAGCGGCCGTGGAAAAATTACGTCTAAGAACGAACTGTTATTAGAAGACTGGATATGCGTCTAGCCTTATGGAAATGATAATGAGCAAAATTTGATTCAACACACTAGTCACACTATCAGTTGATTTTACCACTTATTAGTAGAACTAACACCAATGATCTATAATGCCCACAAAGTAGGCAAATGAGCTAAGTAAACTTTGGTGTAGGCAATTTATCAAACACTTGGTGTGCAATACACTCCAAGTGTGGTTTGGCTTGAGTAAGTTGCTTTAAGTTCCTTGTGCAATATATTGTTGCACTAAAGTTCAAAACAGTAATAAGTACTTACTCAGATCAACCCAAATTATGATATAACTGCTTATACTAAAATCACTTAAATTTTAAGCCAAAACTGAAAATGTTGAAAGGTAAAGGAGACAAAGATTTGTTGAGGCAGTTCCCCGGCCGTCCTCGCTTCGGGGTACGTCTGCCCTCAATTCTAATAATAGAATTGAGATTAATATAATAGATATCACCTATAATGTAGAAATGTTTATACAAGAATTGATAAGCAAAATATACAATCAAGCCCTCTTGATGTTGGTGATGCTATCGCTTCTTGCTCCTTGATTCGAGTCGAATCAAGTTCTCCTATTGTTGTGAGTAGACCTCCGATTCCAGCCCCTTTGTTGAATAACCTTTCGTTCTTCAAACCCTCGGCTCGGATGATCTCACGCACAAACAACTCGAACCCGAAACACTCTTGAACGCTTCACTGATTTCCGCTACTAGATTGACGAAGACTACCGCTTCTCAATCACCTTCACTCAGCTGAAGTAGGTAGAGATGTCCCTTACCGAAAAACCCCCAAAATCTCCAAATCTTGGAGGGAAAAACCTGCTAGGTTTTATCCAAGAAAAACCTGCCTTCAAAATCAACCCGAACCGGATTTTCGATCACGGCTTCAGACCTTATCACCTTGAACAAGATCACAAGCACCCCAAGAATTTTTGTGTGTAATTGTTATGTTGTGGGTTGTAGAAGATGAAGATTGATGAACTTTGATGGCACCTATTTCACTTTTCTTGTTTTATGACAATTGACTCAAATTTTCAATTGTTGTTAATAATAATGAACAAAGTCTCTATATATAGTAACCAACCAATCACAAAACTTAACAACTTTTCAAATACAGTGGGAAGACTTCAAAAACAGCACCAACACGCGAATGGTCGACCATAGCAGGTCTATGCGTCGACGCATAGCCTACAGATTTGGATAAATTTGAAAGGCCAGCAGTGTGCGTCGACCATAGGTCGGCGTGCGCTGACCCGTGAGAAAATATAAGTTGCACGCGTCGACCTTGCGGTCGACTCATAGTCTTCATGCGCTGACCCGTGACCCTTTGCACAGATGCATGCGCTGACTCAATGGTCGACTCATGACCTGCAATTCTGCAAAATATGATATTTATGTGGTTTTTATGCATTTAGTCATAACCACATATCATTCACATATATTGTAATGAGTAAAGCAAGTTAAATGATATAAGAAGGATATGATGGGTGAAATATTTGCATTTGTCTTTGTAGAGGTAGAACCGATAATGCTGATTCATCCATGGTTACAATTTGTCATCATCGAAACTCAAGATCGTATGTTATATGACGGTTTGTCCTCACAAAAATGCTCGATGTTGATCGAGGTTTGAGTTTGCGTGCGAAACGATTAAGGTTTGAACTAATTGAAGGGTGGTCCTATTGGTATAAGGTAAGGTCGATGGCGAGGCAAAAATGCACGACTTACAAAGTAGGTAAGGGAACTTGATATATAGATCAAGTATGCTTGAGAATAGGTTGATGATTAATTGGGTTTGTTTTGAAAAATGCTTGACATTGAATCAAGCTGATTTGTTCTTTTGAAAAATGTTGTTTTAATCTTGTGTTAAAACTATCTAAGTATAAACAAATATTTCATCTCATGGGAGAGGGATATATTTTCTCAAATGGAGATAATATCAAGCTATAGTTAAAGTAAATTAATCACACATATGCATGCAAACAAGAGTGTGACATGTGCAACAAGTATCGTTGTATAAAGCCCAAGAGGAAGCTATGTGAGGTCGATAACGATCGTGAAAATGATCGACTTACAAGGTATTTGAAAAGGGCTTGACATTAAGTCAAGTTATTAATTTGAAAAGAGTTGGTTTGCACAAGCATATGAAGGATGACATAAATGTAATTAAGGCATGATAAAGCACACATGAGCAATATGTATAAGCACCACACAAAAAGTCAAAAACTAGGTCAAATAGGGAAAGAAGTTAGTTAAGGCATGTTAATCTAACTAACAACCTAATTATCTAAGGGAAAGTCACAAATTAATATTTTTAGAATTAAAGAAAATAATTAATCAACATAAATTTAGCTAACTAATTAAATTAAACTTAAATATTTAATAAAATTAACTATTAAAGCTAATTAATATTAAATAAAGAGCTTTAATAGAATTAATTAAGAAGTGATTAATATCAAGTAAAAAAGTTAAAGAATAATTAAAAAAAGATCTTTGGTTTTCTTAGTATTAAAGAAAAGTGAGTAATCAAACTTACATAATTAAACTAAATAGAATAGTTAATATTAAAACTTAATAACCGGTGACACTTGTCACCGGTGAGGGTGGACACCACGTCAAACCCCATCCACGCATAAAAACAAGGAAACAATGGATCACTCTCAGATCCTCATCCAAACCTCTTTCTATGTTATTCTATCCCAACATTCTCTCTCTCTCTCTCTCTCTCTCTCTCTCTGCAATAAACACTCCTCACCGAAACCCTACAATCCACCGGATAAAGAGGTGGTTGAAGGCGGCGCCGCCCTTCCTCTCCGGCTGTACTCTACGAAACAACCATAACCCCACGTAAAACAATGTCCCTGAGTTCAAATCTGAACTCAGATTTCTCAAAATCTCCCTATACCTTACAAAAATTAGAAAAACCTAAACTAAACAAATTTATCAAATCAAGGCACAAACAAGAAATTGGAAGAGGGATACAAAGCCAAATCACATGAAGATTACAGATCAAGCGTCAAAAGGCATGAAGGAAGCGAATCATGCCTAAATCAGAGCAATTCCGATTTGAAGTTCTCCGGCGAAGGTACAATCTCTAATCCCTATTCTTTCTCCTGCTTTCCACGCTTTTTTTCAACTTCTTCTTCTTCTAGTAGTTGTTGTTACTTGGGGTTTAACCCCAACAATTTTGAGTCTCAGTGTGAGACTAAAAAATGCTTCTGCATTGAGCTTTTTGGTTAGGGTTTTGGAGTAGGAAAATTTTAGGATTTTTTCAGGTGGTATCTTCTTTTTTTGAATGAATGGACCGTATTCAATATATATAATGGAAACATCATACGTGTGAATCTTCTCCATTCTGAATTTGGTGCATGTGTAGTTTATTAGGAAAATGGTGAGGTGTCATTCTGATACCGTTAGGAATCTTTTGTGTGAGCCCTGATTTTGTGGGATTACATTGTATGTGCATATACTATTTTATCTTGTTCTTAGGTTCTAGAAAGTGTGGTTTCCTTATGCTTTTTCACTGAGTGAAATTTGTAATTTTGTGGACCCCTTTGTGAATTTCTTTGTATGCTGCTGTTAGGACCACGTGTACTTGCTGCTTTTGTTTGTTATGCACTGTATTTAGTCTTCCTTCATGTTTTGTCAATGATGATTTGTGATTTTTGGTGTGGTGTTACTTGTGCTTTTACCAACTTTTGTGTATGCAGGTGATAATGAGCATAGTCCCTTCCTATTTTAATTTACATTGTTGCTAATGTTGTTTGTGTACCTTTAAAATGACTTTAATTTTAAATTTGGACCTTTGAACCATGTACTGACTATTGTCTCAACGTGATTATCATGTATCTTCCTTGGCATGATGGTGAGCTTGGTACAAAGAATTGTCCTGAAGCTTGGTTGGTTTTTTTTCCTTTTACAAATGAATTTGCTTGTTTACTATGTATGAGGGCATAACTATATGACAGTGTTCTTGTTGATTTGATTGAATGAATTTGATAGTTATACCATATCATGCACCTGTGTATACTTTGAATTAAATGTACCATGTGTCGCTACTGCGAAAAAGGTGTCGGCAATGACAGAAGAGTCACCACCGTTCGTTATTTATCCCAAAAGAGGGAAAGGAAACGATCAGAAAAAAACCTAACGAAAACGGGAGAAGATAGGTCATCGCAACCATGTCTCGGGTTCGGGAGTCGGTTACGCAAGGGGAAGGTATAAGCACCCCTCACGTCCGTCGTACTCGACCGGATCCATGCTTGTTGTCTAGCTATGGGTGAAAAACAATCTATCTACGGCTGCTAAATCTAAACGGAAAGAAATGACTCGATAGAGCATCGACGCTCTATGCCTACGTATTTCCTCGTGCAATGGGAAAGTCAGAGTCAACATAGTTCGGGAAACTATGGGGGGGAATTGCTCGCCAAGACATCGCGTCTTGTGCCTACGTGTTCTCATCTGGTATGAGAAATCAGAGTAAAACGTAGTTCAGGCTAACTACGGGTAAACGGAGTGTTCTCGATCACACGAGAGTGAGAGAAAAGATAGACGATACTAGCGTACGCATTCTAGCAGTTAAGTGTATTGCTGCTTGACCATTGGAGACTTAGGCGTTACCTGTTTGCGGTAGAACGAATGTAGTATGTCATGGGTTTAAAGGTACGGATAACCTAAGGGTTTAGAACTACAGGTTAGTCTCAATTGCACGAGGGCAAGAGAAGGGGAAGATTAGTCGTCAGCGGGAAGGTCTCGATCCCACGGAAGCGAGAGAACAGAGAGATTAGTTGTTAGTGTACTCGCCAAGACATCGCGTCTTGTGCCTACATGTTCTCATCTGGCAGGAGAAATCAGAGCAGTTGTAGTTCAACTAACTACAGGAAAAGGGGAAAAGTGCTCGCTAGGATTTTCGCAATCCTATGCCTACGTACTCTCAATAGATATGAGAGATTAGAGCAGCCGTAGTTTGGCCTAACTACGGAAAACAGTCTCGATTGCATGGGGCAAAAGAAGGGATCTCAATCTCCAGGATGCGAGAGAAAAGGGAAAGTCTCAATCACCAGGATGCGAGAGAAAAGGTTCAGATCGGGACGCACACGCCAAGTCCTAAGACTAGGGAATGAATGCGTCACATATCGTCCTAAGGACGTACACTAAACATTCTAGACGAGTGAGAGGAAGCCACCCACTCATCATTTTCCACATATCTAACACTACGGCTAACAACACTCAGCGGTTGAATAAAAGAGATGAAAAAGATGAAATAAAAACAATGTTACCGAACGGAGTGGTTTCGTTGACCCTTGACTTTGCGTGCAAGCTCCATTCCAAGCTCTTCTCCTTTGATCCTTGATGATGATATTCGGATCAAATCGAGATCAATGTGACGCTAAATTGTCGTAGCTCGACTTATAAATGGAAGTCAATCTATAGGAGGTTGCGTATAGATTTCCGTGTCAAAGACAAGATAGAGAAATGATATTGAGAATCATTCTCCAATTGAATCATGTCACACGGACTAAACCAGAAGAAAGTCAAAATAAAATCAGAAGAAGAAGAATGAGGAGAGAAATAAGTGGTCTCGGATCCTACATTATCCATCAACAAGTCGATTAATAACGGTTTACAGAAGTGTCGTCATCGACCTACAAAATGAAAATGAGATAACCAGTCCAATAACAAATGGAAACAAGAATTCAACTTCTAAAATTGAAATAAAACTTCTAAAAAGAAAACTAAGTCCTAATAGAAATTTAAAGAAATTGAAGAGAAAATAAAATATAAAATTCTATACAAAAATATATGTAATAATATTCTAAAAGAAAATATCAAAAAGTATTTACAAAAATAATGGAACTGGGGGGTACAGCAGTCCAGACAGGGGGTACAATCCCGCAAAAATACAGTTGGGCTTGACCCAACAAATCTCCAACAAAAACAACAAACAGCAAAAAAAAAGAGTGCAATAGGGAAACGGGGGTGTATAATGAATAACAGAGGGTATGGATCCAAAGAAACGGACGGGCCAAAGGCCCACTAACCCGTTTGGAGGTGTCCACGAAGACCTTCATTCACTTTGGTCAGAAAACAAAACCCTAAGTTTCCTTCTTCTTCAACTTCCGCCGCCGCCAACCGAAACGTCCTCTCACTCCGTCTCAGCTTCGCTTCAAAACAACTCCCAAAATCAAACCATGCGCTTCACCTTCCCATCGCCTCAACCTTCTCTCAAATCTCCTTTTCCAATCCGTTACAGTTTACATGTTGACGACTTTGAAGATGATGATTGATGTTGTTAATGGATCCAAGAACGAAAAAGGTTGAACCAGAGGATGATGGAGCCGCGTTTGGAAGCTCAGCTGAAGCTTGATGAGGTTTGTTGTTGCGGTTGAGTTGGATTATGAATTTGGTTGAAGGATTTGTTATTGATTGTTGGATGTTTGAAGTTTGCGAAGAAGATCCATGGCGTTTAGATTTGGAGTGCGAGGCTTCGTTATTTTTTGTTCGTGAATGAAGATGTATCGGTGGAAGATGATGAAATCTGGAGTTTTAGTGGTTTGGATCTGAAGTTCGGGATCGTATAAAGTGAAGGAGTTTTGTTGTAGATCTGAAGAAGTTTGGTGTTGATGATTACGGAGGATGAAAATTCGAGTTCAGATCTAAGCTTGATTTATGTTTTGGTTGACGTTAGATCTGAGACTGGATTTGAGATGAATTTTCTGGAAAAATGGTTGAACATGGATGAACATTGATAAATTTTGGGAAGAAGTTGATGAATGTATGAATGTTGGAAGAAAAAACCTGGAAAACTCATGAAGGTTGATGAAGGTTTTGATGAACATGATGAAGGTTGCTGGAAAAATGATAAACATTGTATGAATGTGATAAGATCTGGAAAGAATCATGGACGGAGGTGATGAGCATGATGAATACGTTGAAGTTTCCGGCGGGATTGATGAATTTTCCGGTGGATGGATGAAGTTTCTGGTGGGTTTTCCGGTGTGGATGGCGGCGCTTGATTTTGCCGGCGAGGGAGACTAGGGTTTGCGTTTTTGGGACGCGTGTAGCCACCTCATGAGAGAGAATGTACAGGCTATTTATAGCCTGACACATGTCAGCGAAATCTGTAGAAATTTGACTAAAAAGCTGATTAGTTGGCAGATTAGTTAAATGATATTAATTAAAGCAAGTGATTAAAACCTAACTAATATTAAACTAACTAAAACCAATTAAATGCTAACGTGGATTAAAAACAAATGCTGAAGATTAATTGCAAACTAGAGATTTAATGATGCAACGTTAAACTAACTAAAACTTAATCAATTAATAACAACTAATAAATTAATATTCCAATATTAAATTCTAATCTACTTCTAACCAAGTTCAATCTAGATTAGTAAATTCTAATAAAAGAATCTAAAAGAATTAATTCTAAAAAACAAAAGATATTAAAACTAATAATATTCTAAAATAGAAAATAAAGGATAAAACTATCTAAAATCTAAATTCTATGCTAAAAGTTAACAAAATAAAATATAGAATATTAAATTAGTGAATATAAAATGCGGGAATGTAACGAAATAACCGGTAAAAACCAGATACCGAAATATCTCCAAAAACAACAGCAAAGACTGAATCACCGGGAAAAGTACTGCTTCTAAAATAAACCTGCTTATTCGAACTGGTTTGAATCTCCTGAGATGTGAGAAAAGGGTTGTGATCCCGATAAAATCAATCCGGCTGAAAAAATGCACAGTATGCGGTATGCAGATTCAAATGCAAATGAAACGAAACATAAGCCAACTTGCGAGAAACGGTTGGTCAAATTTTGGGGTACAACAGCTGCCCCTATTCAAACGGCTTCGACCTAAAGGGTTGAAAAGCGAACGACTTTCAAACATTCAAAGGTAAAAGACAGTTGAATACCAAAGAACCCAGAAATTTTCCAACCACAAAAACATAACTGCAAACTCTGATGGGACAAAAATCTCCAGATCTAACTGCACTAATAGTTGGAACGACGACACGCCATCGGGAGAAACATCTGACATCGCCGTCAGCCACTCGCTAAATAAAAGTGAGAACATCACATCGTCTAATGGTAGACAGCAAGAAACATATCCAACATTCACATCGTATAAGGGTAGACAGAAAGAAAACCATAATTCACATCTCACATCGTCTAAGGATAGATGGAGAGAAATATCCAAATCTGAAACTTGCATCGTCTAAGGGAAGACAAAGAGAAAACCATAACCAAAACTCACATTGTTTAATGGTAGATGGAAAGAAATATCCATAATCCGAGGAACCACATCGTCTACGGGTAGACCGAAGGAAATCATATCCAAGATCATGTCGTCTAATGGTAGACGGGAAGAAATATCCATAATCCACATCGTCTAATGGTAGACGGAAAGAAATATCCATATCCGAGGAACCACATCGTCTACGGGTAGACGGAAGGAAATCATATCCAAGATCACGTCGTCTAATGGTAGACAGGAAGAAATATCATAAATCCACATCGTCTAATGGTAGACGGAAAGAAATATATCCGACATTCACATCGACGAACTTTAGAACTCTTTCGTCAATAGGAATCGACGGCAAGAAATACCAAATCCACATATCCCGTCAAAGAATTTCAGAATCCTTTCGTCAATAGGAATCGACAGAAAGAAATACCAAATCCAAGCCTCATATCGTCAATATGAATTGATGAAACGAAAACCATCTTCAAAGAGTCACCTCGCCAATAGCAAATGACAGAAAGAAAACCATATCAAAGAAACACATCGTCAATAGGAATTGACAGAAAGAAGGTCATCCAGAATATCACCTCGTCAATAGGAATTGATAGAAAGAAAATATCCAGAATTTCCAAAATCCACATCGTCTAATGGTAGACGGAAAGAAAACTTGTCCGACGAACCACCTCGTCTAAGGGTAGACGGGAAGAAATATCCAAAATCCACATCGTCTAATGGTAGACAAAAAGAAATATCCATATCCGAGGAACCACATCGTCTAAGGGTAGACGGAAAGAAATATCCAACACTCACATCGTCTAAGGATAGACGGAGAGAAAACAAATCCAAAGAAAACCCTGGTGAACTTCAGAACCACTTCGTCAATAAGGATTGACGAAAAGAAAACCTGCTAGGGATGCACATCATCAGAGGGCTGACAGACAAAGAAAATCTGCTTGGAGATGTCATCATCAGAGGGCTGATGGACAAAGCATAACCGACGTATGATCTGAAACTCAAAAGTAAGAAGATGAGCCGACTGAACCAGGCTGCTGATATATCATTGTCTTGACTGAAAGAGTGATTCAAGTTGCCACGGAAGGCTAACAAAAACTGGCTTATGCTTAGCATGCATATGTTTGAATTTTGTTTATATGGCGTAATGCTCCATATGAAATGGAAATGCTACGCATTTGAGGATGAAATGCAAGGATGATGCAAATATGATAACTATATGCAAACATGCAGATGCAGGCTCGGGCTGTCGGGGAAAGCTGGACGCAAAGAACCACTTCAGAAAAATAAATGCCGAAGAGGTGAAGCCAACTCCGCTGGGAATAACCGGATGTACCAAGCATGATTAGACTTTTGCTGGGGAAGACCAGGTGACATTTTCCTGGATACCAATGGGAATTGGATTTTGGAATGATGCGCCAATAGGGATTGGGCTTTTTGGTGGATGCCAATAGGAATTGGACTTTAGGTTATCTGTGAAGGGTCAGGTACGACTGACACTGGAAAATGTCCTGTCTGGATGCAGGGTTGGAGAACGGCTTGTCTGAATACAAGGTTTAAGGGCCAGGGGATGGTTAACATGACTTCCCGACATTTGTCTTGAACTTGAAGGTTGGCAGAACCTACTTGAATAGGTCTGAACAACTCTGAAAATATGGAGAGGAACAGTTCCTTTGTTTCCGAATTTGCCTCAGCCTGTGGGATTTCTGTAAGAATCTTCCTCGAAAGGGAACCTGAAATCTCCGTACCCTGATGGTTAGATAAGAATTGCCTCAGCACTCTGAACCTCGAGGAATGCTGGCTTCTGGATAAGGATAACTTTTGTGCTCTTGGGGTGACCTGCCCCAGCCTTGAAACGACCTTGCCCCTGATTGGCTAATTTGTGGAGAGGATGCCTCTGACTTCGAGAGATTTATCGAATCTCGATCTGATTGCCCCGGATTAGCTGACCTCTGAATGGCTGACTCCCATGATATGATCATTTAATAAATTACCCCGGTTCTACACGTGTAACAGGCGTTCTGCATCTTATCTCGATCAATCTTTCCACTGTAGAAACTTTCCTGATGTCAAGTGCTTACTCGCAAGTAAAACAAATTGTTCTGCACAAAAGATATATTTATGCAATGCATATGACAATTTTGAAATCCAAGTCTGTTCACTGGAAAAAAACAAATTGTGACATATAATGAACGAATCACTCATCAGAATGTCAACATTAGTAACCACAAGCTGAGCAGAATCCTTTTAGGACTCAGTTTCGACACGATCTTTACCGAAGTATACTTTCGAAACAAACCTGCTTCAATTAGGTCTTTTGAAGGTTGTAACGCGGTCAGGTTCACGGTTTTTAGAAAAAAGGCTTTTTGGCTCAAAAATTATTTTAACCCACCCATTCTCCTTGATGTTCTCCAATCCTATAGTCAGCTAATTCAACACTAGCGCTCACCTTCTAAAGGTTGAATGACATGAGTGATGGTTCATAAAACCACAGGTTTTTTGAGTGACGGTCACTTGCTTTTCGTCTTTTGGTGTTTGGAGTCACACGACTTGTTTCTCATCATCATTTTTTTATTTCCCTATTTTTGCCTGGACTGGCTCTTTTGAGCTTCTTTTGATTTGAAAGTCCAGCGGGACACCCTAAGTTTTGCCTAAGTCGCTTGTTTTCAAGATTCGACTTAGCGGGCTTATTCTTTTGATTCTTTTCTTTATTTTTCTTCTGATTCTCTTTTTTTTTTGAACAAATCGTGTGACACCGGCTTGCCTGACTTGTTTGAAAGAGATTGTGACTGTTTCACTCCTTGGTCAGTAATGGATAACTACTGTGGTTTTTTTTAGGTACGACCTATAGAGGTGTGACTGATCCTCGAACGGAAACACTCCTCTCGCAATTTGGATGCTCGGTCAAATTAACTAACACCTACCCTGCCCCGGGTTAAGATTGAGGGTTTTTTCATTTTCCAGAAAGAAACTCCTACTACTAGGCTCAAAGGGGTTGACGAGGGATTATCTTCCTTATATCTCCGGTGTTTAGGAATTTGAAACAATGCCTGTACATCATCAGCAGGTTTTATTCAAAAGCATACAAACGGAAGCTTGCGCGTCTCTCAATTTCGTCATCCTCCCCAGATTCCGCTTAAACAAGCGTTTGATATCAATAAAAAGTATAGAGTGAACACGAATGAATTAAATCAAAATATACATATTCATTTCATTATCATTATCAATTGAAAATAATACAGGTTTTACATATGAGATTTGCAATTTAACAGAAAAGAAACTACAAATGTAAAGAAATGACATGATAAAAGAAGACTGCCAGCTTCGGGGAACCGGGCTTTAAAATCTTGATTTGCTGCTGAACCGGCCATCTTCAAAATTGATCGTCGAAGTCAGTCTGATACTCTTCCGAATCCACATGACTGGATGATGGAAGATCGTTGATCTGGACACCCTGAGGCGTGACTGAGAACATGTTGGAGTCAAGCAGAGTCTGAATTTTGCTCTTTAACACCTTACAGTCTTCGATTTAATGCCCATGTGCCCCAGCATGGTACTCATAGCGGGCGTTGACATCAAAATCTGGCAGATACGGAGGAATCTATGGATTAATCTTCTTCAGCACTATCAACCCACCTCTGATCAAATCCGGCAGCACTTAACTGTACGACATCAGCAACTGAGTGAAATGCCTATATGGCTTCCTTGGTCTTCGTCGGGCGTGCTGACCCGGCTGATGACGGTATGACTGTTGACTCTGGCGGGGAACAGAAATCTGACACACAGACCAAACAGGTTGCTAATTCTGAACACTAGAAGTGTTTGAAAACTACATCTGAGGTATTGGAGATTCTGGGATAGCATCACTTTCTTTCTTCCATCCTTCTTGAGAATTGACAACTGATTCACTTTCATAAACTGAGATATCTGAGGTGTCTCGAATCTTTCCACTCTTGATTCCGCTCTCAATGCGTTCACCCATTATCACCAAGTCAGCAAAGTTTGATGCCCCACTACCAACCATCTTATCAAAGTAGTGCCCTTGCAAAGTACCCATGAATAAGTCAACCAGTTCTCTGTCCAGAAGTGGTGGTTGAACGTGAGCAGCTAACTCTCTCCATCTCTGCACATACCCTCTGAAGGATTCATTATCCGCCTGAGATAATTCTTGCAACTGCATACAGCTAGGGGCCATGTCGAGATTGTAGTTGTACTACTTCACAAAGGCATTTGCTAGATCTGACCATGATTGGATGTAACCATTCTCCAACTACATGTACCAACCCAATGATGCTCCACTCAGACTGTCCTGGAAACAGTGAATCATAAGCTTGTCATTATGGACATGTGAGGTCATTCTTCTGCAAAACATTACCAAATGCTGCTTCGGACAGTTATCCCCTTTGTACTTCTCAAAATTCGGTGTTTTAAACTTCTGAGGCATCACAAGACCGGACACCAAACACATGCTTGCAGCATTCCGATTAAGAGTATCCTGATTCATCAGGGTATCAAGCTTTTCATCCAACAGACAATATCTTCTCATAAATTCAACAGTTTGCGGGTCCTTAACAATAATCTTCGGAACAGCCCTTTGAGAATTTGGCACAGAGAAAGTGAAACTCTGAGAGTCCGAGTCATGGAGAGAAGATGAATCTCTATCTCTAACAATAGTATGCTCTTTCAACAGGGATCTGCACAGGCTGAGCTTGAGAAACATTGTTCACTGGAGTCCTCTGAATATTGGCTTCCCCTCTAATCATAATTTTTATGGCTTCCATGAGTTTATCTAACTGATTCCTCATCAATTCAAACTCGGCCCTCGTAACAACCTGATTCTACTCTGTTGAGTTCATGATTCTTCCAAAAGCTAACTCAAGTCCAACGAGAATGTCGTGAAATCAACTGCGGATTAGACAAAAGACGGGTAAGCTCTCTGTTCAGTTCGAGGATGGACATGCAAACATGAGATGCAAATGAGATGCAATGCAGAATGCTGATGCAGCACACAAAGGATCACAGATCCCACAAAGCTCTAAAATAACTATTACGCTACTGTTGCACCCTAAAATTTGCCCAACCTTATTCACTTGGTTTATGTTTCAATATCATTAGCATTTGCATATAAAGTCATGTACATAGGTTACTCATCTGCATAGCATGAGCATAGCAAGTTAGCCAACAGGGAACCAATCACTATTCTCATCTCTATGAGCCTATCAAGAGGTTATTGTTCAAATTCAGACCTATCTAAGTCATCAGAAAGAAATTGGAATCTAAGAAGTTAGTAGACCAAGCAGTGGATCTATCTCCTATCTTGAGGGTATTTGAAGACCATCAAAGAAGTTGTGAGCTGTGAATTGAGGTCATGGAGGGTATACAGACATCATGGAGGACCTAGAGGGTCATGTTGAAAGAGAGACAAGTCATTGATAAGGTCACAAGTATTGGAGTTGAAGACAGTCAACTAGGGTATCATCTGGGGTCAACCCTGGGTCAACTCTAGGTCAATTGATTAATTGAAAGGTATTGAGGTCTATTGAAGAGATGTGGGGTTTTTCATTTGACATGAAGAATAAGGATATGATGATATGCCAAGAAGAAATCAAGAGAAATCAAGGAGAAGAGGAGTTTCTAAATTAGGGTTTCTATGTAAAATCCCCTAGTTTAGGTCAAATTTCCAAGCAAGATAAGTCAAAATGCAAGCTTCAAATGGATCCTTGACCAACATGAAACTTGTAGAGGATATCAATACCTTTAATTTGAGTGGTGGAAGACACTAAGGAGATTTATAGAACTCAAGTTATGGTCCTTGCAAGTTACAGATCATCTGAGGTATCTGAAATTCTGTCTGTGAAAGTGACTTGACTTCCAAGCAATTTTTACCCCTCAAGGAGATTTCAAATGAATTTCTGGTCAACATAAGAGTTGTTCCTCATTGTCTTAGATTTCTATAATGGTATATTATGCCTTCATATGATTTGTGGAACTCTACTTATGGTCTTGGCAAGCAAAGGGTATTTTGGTCATCTGAGGATTACAGGTCATTCTTAGCCTATGCCTAAAACTCATACAAGGGAGCTTCAAATGAAAAAACTTCCCAACATAAAAGTTGCTCAAAATGCCATTTTAAGTCAAGAAAAGAAGTCATGGAAGTTTGGAAATGCATGGAATGGAACTTGACCAAAGTTGGTGAAAAATGACCTAAAAAGGCATATAAGTTGAAAAAGTTGAAATAAAAAATTGGTTTGAGAGATCTACAAATCCAATATGGGTCATCCAATATACCAAATTGATTCCCAACATCATTTTAGAGACATTGGTTCAGCCACATTTTTGAGTTTAGGCTTAAAAATTAGACTTCCTTTGTAAATTTGTTTCTTGCATCATAAGGCAACATGGCAAAACTTAACACAAGGCAAGGAAAAGCTTGGTTTTTCATACATACACTCCTAATATCTCATGAAAGGAGATTTTGACACAAGTTTACCAAAGGTGCAAACATGATATGAGATGATTCAAAATACCATCAAATGATAAGTTCATGAAATTTCCACAAGTTTCTAGATCCCTCTAGGACCAATCTAGAAGCTTCTCATTCTGTTAATCATCATCTATATAAGGAAATGAAGCCATTTGTGCATTGGTTGGTGATTCTTTGAGCTTGCAAACACTACTTTGATTCCTTCACTCCCATTTGCATTTTCTCTTCAAACTCCATTGAAGCTTCATCAATCATCTTAATTTCTGTTATCATCATCATCCACCATCATCATAGAGCAATTGGCAAAGAGAATTGAGAGGAACTCGTGGCTGGTTTGTGTGATCCAAGTTTTCACTCCAACTTGCATGAAGAGGGGGATAAGGTGATTCAAGAAGATTGAGCCACAACCATTGCAAACAGAAGAATCAACATCCATTGGAGATCAATATTGGAGGTTAACAAGTCTTGAATTGCAGCACAACTACACCTGCCATCATCACTTGCAAGGTAGGCATTTCCCTTCGAATCTCCTTATTTATTCAGTTGTAGATCATGTGGTTAGGATAAAAATGCTTAGAGACCATAGGGGATTGATTCCTGAGATCTAGAGAGAGTTATATGAAGTTTGATGGCAGAGTGGTGAAACTTTGATGATCAAGAAATCCTAGTTTAGGGGATGATAATCATGATAGATTAGTTCAGGATAATCAGTGCAATGTGGTGAGTACATTAGTACAAGAATTTGCAAGTTTGGTGATCATGCACATCAGGTGTAATGCAGTGGTACCATGATCTTCCAGCTATCGAGCTCGATTATACAATGAGATTCAGCAAAATCTAGGGTTAGGATCTTGTAGAGGGTGAAGAGTAGAGCAGTTTTGGTGTTGAGATCGTGGCGTTTGGTTGAGTGAGGAGGGAGAACTGAGCAGTGGAAATTTGTGCATGGAAGAAGAATTCTGCAAAACCCTAGGGCTCGTTGGGGACGATGACCCTCAGCCATTAGATCATTTCCAGGTTTGGACCTTTTCATCTCATCTGACGGTCCGTATTTGAAGTTGAAAAACGGAGGGAAACCCTAAACGCTGAAATGCAGCATTTACTTAAGTGATGAACCTTGGGCCTCAGCAGAACCTGATACTCACACCCCCACCGTGGGCCCAATCCAAGTTTGCACATGAAATTACTACTTTTTGCACCGAGGATTTGATTATTTTCTTTGGATTTTTTAATCCCATTTTCTGAGCGCGCTGAGCCTTACGCCTTGTTCTATTCGCACCCCATCTTCTGGCCCACCTGGATATTACAACTAGGGCGCAAATGCTATTCTCACCCCTCCCATTTAATTTCCATTTTGTGTGTTTTAATTTCCTTTAATATTTTTTGCATCTTTAAAAAATCATATAAAAATGAAAAATTAATATTTTTTTATTCTTGTTTTTTCTATAGGTCAATAATTCTGTCTAGAAAATTATAAAAAATAAAAATTGCATTTTATTTTTTATTTGATATTTTTCCCATATTTTCCAAATAAATGCCTATGTTAGGTGTTTCATTTCATACATGAATTTGGTAATTTTGGTTCTAATAGTTGCTTTAACATTTTTAGTCCATTATTTTTAGGTTGTTTAGTTTAGACATTCAACTTATACATACAATTTAGTTCCCATTTTTAGAAATTAATTTTAGGTGTTTAGTTTAGATGTGAATAACATGAACAAAATTAGGGTTTTAAATGACAACTTAGGTGAATTAGTTCATTTCCCTTAGGACTTAGAGATTGAATATGTTAGATATGGGACTATAGGGACTATGGGTAGTTATTATATTCCTTAGAAAACACTAGGATTCCCCTACTGCTATTGGTATATTACTGTATTTGATTGACTGGTATGGTGTGCCCTCTGGGGATTATTGATTTGTCTGTGTGGGTATTGGGATTGCTTGGGGATTGGGGGAGCTGAAGACTTGTGATGATGAAGCCATTGGAGATCCAGAGCTTGAAGACCAACTTCCAGAGTTGATGAGGAGATTCCTGCTAGCAGCTGTTGAGGAGATTAGGGTTTAGGAGCTAGGCAGAGCTCTAGATTAGAAAGCTTGTTTCTCAAACATGGAATGCCTTGTCTGCATCCATCCTTTCCCTATGATTCAAAGTCTCTATCAAATACCCACCTCCTTCCTTTGGAAGGATCAGTGAATGTATTTGAAAGATAGAACTTTTGAGGGAAAATTATTTGTATAATGTTAACAGTTAATGAACCACCCTTGGTAGGTAATTGACTGTCTGACATTCATTCACTTCATCTTGTTGACTGATGTTCATCCTGGAGCCTGAGAATGGAAGAAAAGCCATTGTAGATAGAAGATTGATGATCAAGACCTTGCTTGAAGGCTGTGGAGATGGTGAGTGGTGCTTGCTGAAGCCTGTAGCTGATTGGAGAAGCTTGAAGACAGATATTGATGCAGAGCTGCTGATGCTGTTTACTTTTCTGTTGTATTTCATTTCTGATGTATTGATTGGTTTTCTGGACTGTATTGTTTGCTGTTTACCCTGTTGGGTTGAAAGTGAAGTCTGTTCACTTTTACCTATTGTTTTCTAGGTTCGAGGTTGAGTGGGACTCCCTTGCCTCGCTTGTATTGTTGCATCCATGCATTTTACCGTTTTACTGTATATATCTGCTATTGTTTCTGTTTCCGTCTATTCCCTTAGGATCTTTGTTTCTCTCTGTGCAAGAGAGGAGCATGATAGACACTAGGTCTTAACCCATGCATGATAACATTAGGTTAGTTTGATTCCCTTCGCAACCGTAGGTTAGGGTTCTGTCTCTTCTTTCTCAAAACAAACAGAAAAACACAATAAGATTTCAAACACAATAAAAGACACTTCTTCTGTAAAAGAATGTGAACTCATCAAAACGTCCTTTTTGTCCGCTTGGACTATTAATCAGAAAAACCTTTTTCAGAAGGAATAAAATCAATCAAGACAAGCTTGTGGTGTACGTGGCCCGAACTACGTTTGCTCTGATCTTCCATGCAGTGTGGAAGTACGTAGGCATAGGATGCGATATCCTAGCGAGCAACCTTCCCCTCCTTTCCCGTAGGTAGGCGAACTACGTTGACTCTGATTTCTCGTTCCAGACGGGAATACGTAGGCATAAAGTGCGATACTTTGCCGAGTCATTTTCTTTTCTTTTAACCCCTGACCTGTAGCGTAGATAGAATAACAATCCGTACTAGAAAACAAGCGTGGATCCCGTCGAGTACGAAGGACGTGAGGGGTGCTAATACCTTCCCCTTGCGTAACCGACTCCCGAACCCAGGTTTTGGTTGCGATGACCATACCTTTCCCCGTTTTGCGGTAGGTTTACCTCGAGCGTTTCCTTTCCCTCCTGTGGGATAAATAATGCACGGTGGTGACTCTTCTGTTCAGCCGGCGCCGATTTTCGCAGTAGCGACAGCTGGCGACTCTGTTGGGGATCCAACGTCCCCTGGCTGCTAAGGACTGCGATAGTTCTTATGCATTTGGGATCCAACGTCCCTTAAGAGAGTCAATCCTAACGCTTGTTTTCCCGTCGAGGATTTTGTATGAATTTATATTTCTGACCTTTATTTTCAGCATTTTATATATTGATTATTATTGCTGTATTGGGGTGTGATAGGTGTTTCTATGATTGAGAGATAAGCCGGACCTGGGCTTGAGTGCACCTAGAATTAGAGTAGAAAGTAGTGGGCGCGTGCCGGCTTTGCTTGCATTAGTGTCTCATGAAATCTACACTCGGACGAGGTTCTTCTGGTTGGCTTCTTTTTCTACCCTTTGGGTCAAAGGGGTTGTTGGTCAGCTGAATTGTCGACTCCGGGAACCGATCATTTGGAAGTTGGCTAAGTGAGGCCTCTTCAGGATTTGATGATGCCACTCCTTCTGGGAATCATATCATAAACCCTGAAAGTCTGTGACACCGACGACCGCATAGGATGCCATACCTTTGTCAGTTACTAGGACATCCACCTGTGAGAGGGTTTGGGGTTATGCAGGTAACTAGACTTTCAGATACCGGTTATTTCTTGATCAGAGATCCTGGGTATTTATGGAGAGTTATGAGGTCTGTCAGAGACCAGTTGGATAGTTCTGAGGTCTGTCAGAGACCAGTTGGAGATGTGATATGAGGTCTACCAGAGACCAGTGGGAGTTATGGTTTGAGGTCTGTCAGAGACCATTGTTGGAGCTTTGTTTTAGGTCTATCTGAGACCAGGGTTTGAGGACTTCTAAAGAGTCTGTTTGAGACCTCTTGATATGGTTCAGGCAATTCAGCTACGGCGTTTGGTCCCTGTTGCATGTTACTTGCATTGCATTATTTGCATACCCATTATCATTGCATCCCATTAACGTGTGTCTGTGCTGCAGGTGCATTTGCATATCCTCCGATTCTAGTGCCCAGACTTCTGAGTATTGATTATGGCTGGTTTAAGGAAAACAGTTGCGTATTTCGCTACGTGAAAAATGACACAGAGTCGCCACCGGATTTTATTTATCCCACGGGGGGAAGGGAAATAGCGATAAAACCTTTGGGAAAAGAGCGTGGTCATCGCAACCAAGTCTTAGGGTTCGGGAGTCGGTTATGCGAGGGGAAGGTATTAGCACCCCCTCGCATCCATCGTACTCGATGGGAACCTCCTAGGTTATTTCGCGTGAATGGGTGTTTTATTCTAAAAGTTTGCTTGTTTAAGGAAAAGAGGGATTGGTTTATTTATTTTAATGCTCGCCAAGGATTGTGGCCCTTGTGCCTACGTATCCTCACTTAAAAGAAGTGAAGAATCAGAGCTCCGTAGTTCGGAGGCTTTATGAAATTGTTGTTTGTTGGTTGATTTTATACCTTGAAAAAGTTTTTTTTTGGATTGACGCCCTAAGGCAAAAATAGTTTGATGAGTTGATGTTGTTTTTAGTTTTTTTGAAGAAAATGTGTTCTTGACTAGGATCATACAAAAGACTTTGGATAGAGATGAATGTCTCGAATAACCAAGTCGAGCGCCTTGTATTCGAAACATTCGGAATGAGTGTAGGAGGGTTCCATTCTCATTCCTTCTTCACCACTTTAAAGTTCATGGTGCATAATTCCAATCATATATTTTATTGTGTTTTTTTTGTATTTTTATGCGAAAAGAGAAACACTTGACGTTGGACCAAGATTTATTGCTTGTAAAGATATTTGAAGTGATGCAATTTAGGTCGATGGCGGTGCACAAGGCATCCGACTTACATGGTCAAAAATGGCTCGATAAAATCGAGAGTTTACTTTTAAAAATAGTTTTTGTAAACAAAGGTCAACAAGGGCCATAACAATATTCACATACAAACATCATACAAACATAAGCCACACGGCTCAAAAAAATCGAGACACAAAAAAAAAACGGCACGAAGTTGTGTGATACGGTAAAAAAATATGGAGGAAACAGTGGTGTGACACGGGTGAAAAAAGTTGAAACAGTGATGCAACACGGCCGGCCGTGTTGTGTGATACGGCCCGTGTTGCAAGGCCTGGGGAAAAAAACTTCATACGGTAGCGTGACACGGTCGGCCGTGTCGTGTGACACGGCCCGTGTTGCTGGTCCAGGTCGAAATCTCACATTTTTTTTTATGTTTTCGTTTCGTTTTTGTGGTTCCTTGAGGATGGTTTCTTAGTCCCTTAGGGGATCTTACATGATATACAGTTCAACAACACATAAAAGAGTGAATGAAATGAATATAAAAGCAAAGAATAAAAGGAGAAAGATTTGAAGAAATGGATACCAAGAGCTTTCTATCCTTCTTGCAAGTACTCCAATGACCTTTGTTGGATGTGCTCTCCCCTCTTCACTCTATGTTGTGAAGGTTTGGTTTCTCAATGATCCTCTTGTGTCTCTATCTCACTCTCTTTTTTTCTGTTTTTTGAGGGTTTCTTGCTAACTATTTTCTGGTTTTTTGCTCTTACTCTTTGCTCTCTATGTGTAGTCTCTACTCTGCTTGCTTCTTGTGTTGTGTTCTGTTTTGATAGTAAGGAATACTATGTTTTCTATGCTTGCTTGCAGCCCATTTTCCACCTTTTCTGTCAACTTTTTCTGTTGTTCTAAAGCCACACACTTTGCACACCTTTTCATCACCAACTTTCCATTCTTGGCAATGCCTTTTTCTTCCTTTTGTGCAGCCCCACTTTTCCCTTCTATTTCTAGTATGACTTGCTGCATTTTTCTGCTGTAGCATACTATACTACTATCCCTCTTTTTGCCCATTAGTCTCTTGGATGGTATTGCTTTGTATCTTGCCATGTAGCCAATTGTTACCACTCTTTGACAGCATTTGCAAACTGATATTTAGCAAGTAAATATATCATTTGCATGCTATTTCCTTGACTTTGTGACATAAAAAATGATCTTGTAACATAGTACATGTTGTCCTCTTGATTTTGTGACATGTAGTAATTCTTCAACTCTTGCATGGGGCTGTTTTGCCTATGATTGAACATGCATAATCTTGGCCCATAAACATTCCAATGTTGATTTAATTCTTGCATATTTCTTGGATGTTTGTGAGCATAATGTAGCACATGAAAAAAAATGGTGTAGTATGAAGAGTACCATATCATAGATTTGATTAAAGACTTGAATGAAGATTTAGAAATAGATTAATTTCTAAACATTATCTAGAGTTGGAATTTTTGTAACAAATGACATGATTGTAATGTCACAAAATTCCTCTTAGTATTATTTTTATCTCCATTCATGAATCTTGAATTTTGGATGATGGATTCCCTCATGTGCTTAAAAATGAAATTTTGAATTATGCATTGATGATCTTGATTCATGCCTTAATAATTTGCACTCCACTTATGCCATAAAAATAAACATGTATGAAGGAGCTTTGGATTTGGCCTAGCATTCATGTCTATTAATATTTATCTTGAATATCCTTGTATTTTGTCAAGTAACTTCCCCTTGCCAAAATTTTCATGAGTAGACTTTTTCCTTAGATCAAACCTTAGGTGATGAACCTTTTTTCATGTAGTCCGAAAATAGACAAGTTACAACCAAACGGCCTAGTTCGTACCTTGTGAACCCGCATGCTCGATACACAATAGAATGATGTATGATATGCCGAATGTAGGGTATAAAAGGCTAACGGTGAAAATGAGGGTGTGACAGCGTATAAGCTGCCTTCACCTGATATTACTTCTTTGCTTGGTCTGATATCTCTTGCTAATGAGGAGGTTAGGAGAAGCTTCAGAATGAGTCACGGGAGATTGCTGAGATTAGTCTGCAAGCCCACCGCTGATGAGATGAACGGGCTGTACACCTTGATGCAGTTCTATGACCCCGCATTAAGATGCTTTACCTTTGCTGACTTCATTCTAGGGCCTACCATTGAGGAGTATATGGAGTTTACTGAGCTACCGGTGCAGAACAAGGTTCCCTTTATTCGCTCTGCTGCTGAACCCAAGTTGGAGGACTTAGCCAAAGCCTTGCATATGGACGCTGCAGAACTGTTGGTGACCTCTTGGCTTGGGGTTTCAGGGTTCTCTCTTGATTTCCTGGTTGGCAAAGCTCAGGAGTATGCCAAGAGCGGATGTTGGGTGGTTTTCAATGCTATTCTAGCTCTATGCATTTATGGGATTGTGCTGTTCCCTAACTTGCCCAATTTCGTAGACTTGGATGCTTTCCATCTATTTGCTGCCGGCAATCCAGTACCAACATTGATCGGAGACTTCTACCACTCTTTGCACTACAAGAACGAAAACAGAAGGGGGAAGGTTGTTTACTGCTGTGCTCCTTTGTTGAATATGTGGTTCAAGAGTCATCTTCCCATGAAGGGATCTTTTGTGGAGAGTACAACCACCGCTAGCTGGTCAGAGCGCCTGATGAGGCTATCCTCCGAAGACGTTGAGTGGTTTGATCGAGACCTGCTAGGGTCTGAGCTTATATTCAGTTGTTCGGGGTACCCTAATGTGCCGCTGATAGGAAGAAAATGGTGTATCAACTACAACCCATCGCTGTTGGTCCGTCAGTTCGGATATGCGCTGAAGAACCCACCCGCAGAGGGGGAAGTACAGGAATCTCTGTACTTCACCGGTGATTTGAAGGGGGAGTTATTGGCCAAGCTGCAGCATGCCTGGACGCGTATTAACCGAATAGGAAAGCCGCTGTTAGGAAAGAATGACTGTCAGGCCTATGCACCTTACAGGGTCTGGATCCAGGAGAGAGCAAGTCAGTTGCGGATGCCGTTTCCAGATGCACCAGCCCTTGTCCCTATGCCGGTAGCAGAGCCAACTACTGTTTCTAGGGAGGCCTACGAGCAAGTTGTGAAAGAAAAAGAAGCCTTGATGAAGATCAACGAAGGGTTAGAGCAGGAGCTAGCCCAAGTACGCAGTGAGAAAAACAAGGTCGTTCATGCTTTCCAACAGCAGATTGAGCTAATGAACAGATTAGGGGCTGAGTTGACTGAGGAGAGGAAGAAGCGCGAACGTCTGGGGCAAGAGTTCAGAAGCTCCCATGACATGCTTGAATCCAAGAAGAAAGCGCTTGACATCGCTCACCGAGAGATCTCTTCTTGCAATAAAACCTGGAATGCCATGCTCACCAACAATAAGAAGAGGGAAGATAAGTTGAAGCAGCAAATTTCCGACCTCGAAGAGCAGTTGAAGTCCAGCATCAAGAAGTGTGAAGAAGAAGTGATGACCCGGTACAGTCTCCAGAATGCACTAAACAAGGCCATCAAAGGCAGAGATGAAGCTGTGTCTCAGAAGCGTAAACTAGAGGATCGCTTCGGAGAGGGGGCATGGGAAGAAACTGCTGAAGACGTGCGGCGTGTTCTTAAGAAAAGAAACCAACTTGTTGAAGGGCTGCTTACCAGACCAAGTCATCCGGAGACCAAGAAGTTGCTAGAAGAATACCAGACTTATGGGAGTGTTTGATCATTTCATGTAGTAACTTGTATGCTTTATTTGCATAGTGCTGACCATCACCAGGATTGTTGGTTGAGGTCATGCCTTCTTATTGTACTCTCAGTGACATTGTATTCTTGGCTTACTGGTTTCTTTGCAATATATGAGGCTTTCTGTGATTCAACTCCGATCTTTGTATTGCTAGCACTGTCATTGCACCGGCACCTTCACACTAGAATCGGGGAATGAATTCCCTAATGCACAGACACACATATTGCATTGCATTCATATTCATATTGCATTACAGGTAATCTTTGGATGGTGTCTTATTTCCTGCTCTGTACCAGGTATTTTCAGGATTGCAGATCAGCACCCGCACCGTTATTCCACTCGCACCAACTGTCGAAGAATCATGGATCAAATGCAGAACGAGATGCAAGATGTGCGCGAGAAGCTAGCTCTCTTTATGCAGACCATGGAAGCTATTGCAAAAGGTCAGGAGAATTTGCAAGCCATGGTCCAACCTCTGTTAGCCCGAAATGCTGGTCACGGTAACGAGGATCATCAGTCTGTGCGAGTCGATACTGTTCATGGGGACGGCACCCCCACGCCAGTGGCTCCACCTGTAGTCAATATACCTGCTGCTAATATCAACAACGCTACCGCCGCCGGGAACGGTAACGTCGGAGTTGGGAACGAGACTGTTGTCCATAACGTTGGGCTTGGTGATGTCAACTTGGGTGATAATATGGGAGGCAACGGCTTCGGCAATACTGGATTCGGGTTCAATGATCAGGGATTCGATAACGCTGGGAAATATGGTTGCAACGCTCAAGGCTTTGGGCAAGATGGTTATGGTGTGGCCAATCAGGGTTACGGAGGTTTCGGAAATGGAAACGGCGCTGGGTTAATGGCTTTTGGGCCTGCTGGAGGTGTTCAGGGATACGGCAACAGAGGCCGAGGCCCAGTGATGAATCAGATTAGAGCTGGCCGCAATAATGGATATGATGGGTATGGAGCTGGGGATGGTATGTGGCAAGAAGATCAGCAGGAGGACGCTTTCTCCGGCGGAGGCTTTGAAGGGCCAATGGATAACTCCCAGAAGATCAGAATGCTAGAAGAGCAGATGAGGGGGGTCCTGAACCAAAGTGTTGTGGGCTTGGACATGGCAACAATGGGTCTGGTACCTGGCTTGAGGGTGCCAATCAAATTCAAAGCTCCTACGTTTGATAAGTATAAAGGGGACACCTGTCCGAAAGTGCACGTACGGGCTTATTACAGAAAGATGTCTGCATACTCGACTGATGAGAGAATGCTAATGCATTTCTTTCAAGATAGTTTGTCAGGCCCTTCCTTAGAATGGTATATGGGATTGGAGCCAACTAATATCAAGACATGGAAGCAATTAGCAGAGGCATTTGTAGCTCACTACAAGTATAACAGCGACTTGGCGCCCAATCGGGTCCAATTGACAGGGTTGTCGCAGAAGAAGGGTGAGAGCTTTAAAGAGTACGCGCAAAGGTGGCGCGATATGGCTGCCAGGGTCCGTCCTCCTTTAGAAGACAAGGAAATGAATGACATGTTCGTCGGCACATTCACAGGCTTGTTTCATGACATGTTGTTTCATACATCTCTGGCCAGTTTCTCAGACTTAATTCTGATGGGAGAAAAGATTGAACGTAACATTAAGCAAGGAAAATTCCAGGCTGAGGAATCAACTGCATCTGGCAGTAATAGGAAGGCTTTTGGTGGGCGCCGTCAGGGCGAGGCAAGCGCAGTATTTGGAGGCCGAGGCCGAGGCCGAGGCAGGGGACGAAACCAATATCATCAACCGCAGCAGGTGGCGAGTGTTACTATCCCGTATCAGCAACCACAACCGTTTCAGCAGCAGCCAATGCCGCAGCAGCAGCAGCCTCAGCAGGGTGCGCAGCAGGCTCAGCGAAGATTCCAGGGTGGTAAACCAAGAAGAGTGTTTGAGAAGCCTCCTTCAACGTATGCTGATTTGTTACAGACATTGCTGGGTTTGAACCTGGTAGAGAAGAGAACTCTGGCACCGATAACGGGAACTCCTCCGTATGGTTATGATGCAAGCAGGCACTGTGAGTTTCATTCTGGGGCTCCGGGCCACGATATAGAGGGTTGCCATGCTTTTAAGCACGTTGTGCAGGATCTTTTGGACAATAAGACTATCAATTTCGGAACGGCAGGTCCGAATATAGTGCAGAAACCCATGCCTAATCATGGGGCGAACGCCATTCTGACTGAGGAAGGGTTGAATCTGATTATGAATGTTGACGATCTAAAGACGCTGCTGAGCGGGATAAAAAGCAGATTGTTGCAAGGGGGTGTTTATCCAGGATGTGACGAGTATTGCTTAGAATGCTGGACCCTAGCCGGGGGGTGCGATGATTTGAAGAAAGGCATTCAGGCTTTAATTGATGGAGGCACATTGCAGTTTGACCGAGCAGCGACCGAAGAGCCTGCAGGGGCGGTAGCAGATGATCAGAGTGATGTGGCCACTGTAACGATTCCTCGAAAGACAATCACTATAGCAGCACCGGTCCAGCGACCACCGATCACCATAACTAAGGTCGGACCGATCCCGTACGAGAATACAAAAGCAGTCCCATGGTCATATGGGTTGGAGGTGTATTGTGACGGGATAAAGATTGATGTTAATAAGCAGCCAACCGAGACTGTAGATAACGTTGTTGGTTCAGGAGGTATGACAAGGAGTGGTAGGATCTTTATATCACCTGAAGTGGAGGCCAAAAGACTAGCGAAAGGAAAGGGGAAAATGGTTGAGAATGTCCCAGTGCAAGCAAGCGATAAAGAAGCGGCATCGAAAGATGTAGAAGAGTTCATGCACTTGATTCGAAAAAGTGATTATAAGATTGTGGAGCATCTGCAACAGACGCCGTCCAAAATATCCATCTTGTCATTGCTCTTGTGTTCGGAAGCTCACAGAAATGCTTTGTTGAAAGTCCTGGATACTTCCTTCGTACCCCAAGACGTCTCCGTGAATCAGCTGGAAGGAGTGCTGGCACATGTGAATGCAGGCCACAACTTAGGCTTTACCGACTTCGATTTGACCCCGAAGGGGAGAGATCATAATATGGCGCTGCACATATCTGTTGAATGTAGAGGATCAGTAATGTCGCATGTATTGGTCGACACCAGATCGTCTTTGAATGTGTTGCCCAAGAAAGCAATGATGAAGCTGGATGTCAGAGGAATCCTGTGCACGCCCAGTGACTTGATAGTCAGAGCATTCGATGGCACGCGGAGAACAGTCTTTGGATCGATAACATTGCCCCTGCAAGTAGGGCCGGAGGTGTTTGCAACTGAGTTTTATATCATGGATATACAGCCTGCGTACAGCTGCTTGCTTGGAAGACCTTGGATTCATAGGGCTGGGGCAGTCACGTCTACCCTGCATCAGAAGTTGAAATATATGGTCGGAGACAGCGTAGTCACGGTATGCGGAGAAGAAGACATCCTGGTCAGCCATCTGTCGTCATTTAAATATGTGGAGGTCGATGGAGAGATCCACGAAACACCTTGCCAGGCATTTGAAGGTTTGCGTATCAAGGACAAAGGTCCCGGGCCGAGCAAAGTGTCAGAGATAGCCGTCTCATCGTATAAAGAAGCTCAAGCTTTGGTAGAGGCTGGAGAAGCAAAGGGCTGGGGCAAAGTGCTGGATATTCCTATAAAGATGAACCGGTTCGGGCTAGGATACCAACCGTCATCATCAACACCTGTTGTGGGAGCGCCCCGTTTCAGAGGGCCAATAACCATCTCTGTCAGTGGAGTATGTCATGAAACCATCAATGCCGCTTCGGAGTCTGACGAAGGAGACAGCGACTGTGATATGGATGCCTGGATCCAGCCAAGCACGCCAGGACAGGGACTATGCAACTGGTCTATTCAGGAGCTTGTTCCTGTGACTCTTAAACAGTAATGCTTTGCTTTATTAATTGTTGAATAATCTGATGTCTTGCCCGGGGCATCAGGATTTGCTTAGGGCTGTGTTGTTATGAATATTGCGTGTTAATCATTAAATAAATGGCGTTTTACATGTGCAAATACTGTAATCTCTTTCTTTCTTGTTTTATATTTTTCAATAAAATGGCAACGTGGTTATTCGCTTTATACGCATTTTGAAGCACTTAACCGTTCCTTTTGCAGGATAACATTTTCAGATGACATCCTTGAACCACCTATGACTCGTCCAGACTTTGAGCACCCGGTATTTCAGGCCGAAGAAGAGGTTGTCGAAGATAGTGACGTTCCTGAAGAACTGTCTTGGTTGGTGAAACAAGAGGAAAGAGTCATTCTGCCTCACGACGAGGTCATCGAAATTATCAACTTGGGGTCGGAAGGGGTTGAGAAGAATATTCGTATCGGAGCCGCACTGCAGAGCGATATCAAGCGAAGACTGGTTGAAATGCTCCGAGAGTATAGTGATGTATTCGCTTGGTCGTATGAAGATATGCCAGGGCTCGATACAAATATGGTTGTGCATCGTCTGCCACTGAAAGAAGAATGCCCGCCGGTCAAACAAAAGCTCCGCAGAACTCGACCAGACATGGCAGTAAAGATCAAAGAAGAAGTTCAAAAACAGTGGGACGCTGGTTTCCTGGCTGTGACAAAATATCCCTCATGGGTTGCTAACATCGTACTAGTGCCAAAGAAAGATGGCAAGGTGCAGATGTGCGTGGATTATAGAGATTTGAATAAAGCAAGCCCAAAAGACGATTTTCCGCTTCCTCATATTGACGTGCTAGTTGATAATACTGCTCAATACTCTGTATTCTCCTTCATGGATGGCTTTTCAGGCTATAATCAGATTAAAATGGCGCCAGAGGATATGGAGAAGACTACTTTCATAACGCCTTGGGGAACATTTTGTTACAAAGTGATGCCCTTTGGCTTGAAAAATGCTGGGGCAACATATCAGCGTGCGATGACGACTCTTTTCCATGATATGATGCATAAAGAGATCGAAGTTTATGTTGACGATATGATTGCCAAATCCCAGACGGAGGAAGAGCATCTGGTGAATCTGCTGAAGTTATTTAAAAGGCTTAGGAAGTTCAGGCTGAGACTGAACCCTAACAAGTGCACCTTCGGGGTGAGATCGGGTAAGCTGCTGGGGTTTATCGTAAGCGAAAGAGGAATAGAGGTCGATCCTGCTAAAATAAAAGCGATACAAGAAATGCCGACGCCTAAAACAGAGAAAGAGGTGTGCGGGTTTTTAGGGAGGTTGAACTACATCGCCCGGTTCATATCTCACCTAACTGCCACGTGTGAACCATTATTCAAGCTGTTAAAGAAAGATCAAGCTGTAACGTGGAACGAAAATTGTCAAAAGGCATTCGATAAAATAAAGCAGTATTTGCAGGAGCCTCCTATTTTGATACCCCCAGTGGCGGGTAGACCCTTGATCATGTATTTGACGGTTCTGGAGGGAAGCATGGGTTGTGTTCTCGGTCAGCACGACGAGACAGGAAGAAAAGAGCATGTGATTTATTACTTGAGTAAGAAATTTACAGATTGTGAATCTCGATACTCAATGCTTGAGAAAACTTGTTGCGCGCTAGCCTGGGCCGCCAAGCGTTTGAGGCAATACATGCTGAATCATACAACCATGCTAATCTCGAAGATGGATCCGATCAAATATGTGTTCGAAAAGCAAGCGTTGTCGGGGAGAATTGCCCGTTGGCAGATGGTCTTGACTGAATATGACATCCAATACGTCTCGCAAAAGGCTATAAAGGGGAGTGTGCTGTCTGAGTATCTGGCGGAGTAGCCTATTGAAGATTACCAATCGATGAGGTTTGATTTTCCTGACGAGGATATCATGTACCTAAAGATGAAAGATTGTGAAGAGTCGTTGCCAGACGAAGGACCAGAGTTGGGTTCCAAATGGAAGATGATATTCGATGGAGCTGTGAACGCTTACGGTAGCGGAATAGGGGCAATCATCACTACGCCACACGGGTCGCACATCCCGTTTACTGCCCGATTGACCTTTGCTGTTACCAATAATGAAGCCGAGTACGAAGCTTGTATAATGGGGCTTGAAGAAGCCATTGATTTGCGAATCAAACATCTGGACGTATACGGAGACTCAGCTCTGGTGGTGAATCAGATAAAAGGGGAATGGGAGACGCGTCAGCCCAACTTGATACATTACATGAACTATGCAAGGAGGTTGTTGCCTTTCTTCGACAAGGTCGAGTTGCATCATGTACTGCGGGCAGAGAATCAAATGGCTGACGCTCTCGCCACTTTGTCTTCCATGTACAAAGTCAACTTCTGGAACGAGGCTCCCCGAATCATTATCTCTCGGCTTGACAGACCAGCTTTCGTATTTGCTATTGACGAGGCATCCGATGACAAACCGTGGTATTTCGATATCCTTAATTTCCTGAAGAACAAAGAGTATCCGGCTGGGGCATCCAGTCAAGATCAGAAGACTCTCAGGAGATTAGCGGGCAATTTCTATTTGAATCCGGATGGCATCTTATACAGAAGGAACCACGACTTGGTGTTATTGCGTTGCGTAGATGAAAGAGAGGCAAGGCTGCTCATGGAGGAAATACACGAAGGTACCTTTGGTACGCATGCTGGTGGACATGCTATGACGAGAAAGCTGCTGCGGGCAGGTTATTTTTGGCTGACGATGGAAACTGATTGTTTCAAGTTCGCAAGGAAGTGCCACAAGTGCCAAATTTATGCTGATAAGATTCATGTGCCTCCGAGTCCTCTGAATGTAATGTCATCTCCATGGCCATTCTCGATGTGGGGAATCGATATGATTGGAAAGATCGAGCCGACGGCTTCTAATGGGCACCGGTTCATTCTAGTAGCGATCGATTATTTCACCAAGTGGGTAGAAGCGGCGTCTTACGCAAATGTAACAAAGCAAGTGGTGGCCAGATTCATCAAGAGAGATATCATTTGCCGATATGGGATCCCCGAGCGGATAATCACGGACAACGGTTCAAACCTGAACAACAAAATGATGAAGGAGCTCTGTCAGAATTTCAAGATCGAACATCACAACTCCTCCCCTTACCGACCCAAGATGAATGGCGCTGTCGAAGCGGCCAATAAGAATATTAAGAAGATCGTTCAGAAGATGGTGGTAACCTATAAGGATTGGCATGAGATGCTACCTTTCGCTTTGCACGGTTATCGTACGACGGTACGCACATCAACCGGGGCAACCCCGTTCTCGTTAGTATACGGAATGGAAGCGGTATTACCATTGGAAGTCGAGATCCCTTCTCTGAGAGTATTGCGAGACGTTCAACTAGACGAGGCAGAATGGGTGAAAGACAGGTTGAACCAACTGAGTTTGATGGATGAGAAGAGGCTAGCTTCTCTAGCATACGGTCATTTTTACCAGAGCCGAATGAAGAAAGCATATGATAAGAAGATACATCTGCGAAGCTTTCAGACGGGCGACCTTGTGCTAAAAAGGATTCTCCCGCCGCAAGCAGATCACAGGGGCAAGTGGACCCCCAACTACGAAGGGCCATATGTTGTCAGAAAAGTCTTTTCAGGAGGGGCGTTATTGTTTTCCACCATGGACGGTGAAGACTTTACGTCGCCTGTAAATTCGGACGCAGTTAAAAAATACTTTGCTTAAAATTGACCCGCTGGACAGAAAAAAGAGAGTCCAGACAAAAATGGGGCATCCTGGCGAACCAAAAACAGAATGAGAGGTTCGGGCAAAAGTTAGGGATAAAACTAAAAAAAATGTACACCCGCGAAGTTGAAAACCTACACTGGGCGGCTTCGGCAAAAAGGGGTATCCCGGTGAACTGAAAACCCGTAAAGGGCGGTTCACGCAAAAGTTAGGGATTTGAAAAGCAAATGACTGCGGTCCGAATTTGATATTACAATGAGCATCAGTGCGGGGGAATATACCTGAGGGGTCGATTATCAGATACAACTTCTTCGGAAGTGTGGATACCGGGAAAGCATTTAGAGTCGGGCGAGCCATGGGAGGATCAGTTCGTGGTGTTCGTCTGCATCCCGTTGCCGACATGTGTACAAAATTTAATTTGTCAAAATATTTATGCTTCTTGTGCATACTTGTGTATTTGCTTTGCGTAGCTTCCTCTTTTCAGGAGTTACATCCCGTGTACAAAACTCCGCCCATTCAGGGGCCCAATCAATAAAATATGTTATTCAGTACTTGATGCTGGTTCTTTGCTGTTTTGTGCATGATAAAACGCCTAAGTCTACTAAAACTAGCATGTGTATAACATCACTGGCCCTCGCCAACGATTGCTAAAGCTTTGAATTAACTGAAAGTAACGTCACTAACCTGAATCGATTTGGTTGTATAGGCTTGTCTTGTTTTGTTTGTGTTGTTGCAGGCTTCATAGCCGTACGAGGAAGACGATCAAAAGATTGCGATAACGAAAGACTTGACCCTCACGCAGGTCATGCATGTTCTTCCTGAAGAAGGATAGATCTCCCCAGCTAGTCGTAGCTTATCCAAAGGACATGCTCCAGCAAAGCCATTCATCCTCAGTAGAGTTTGGCGATTCCAAGATTATAAGGCTGTATTCAGACAGTGCATTTCAAGCAGAGGGGTTTAGCCTCAGAAGATTAATATTTCAGATTGGTGAGCTGTATTCAGACAGTTTACCTTTCCCCGCAGGGTCATTTACTCTCCCCTAGCGGAGTCAGCGGATGTTCCCCAAGAGAATCGTCCCATCCTCAGCGGAGTTCTCTTTCCAACCAGCGTCTTCATTCCTCCCAGTGGAATTCAAAGATTTAGACTCTCCCCGGAAGAGTTGGTGTGGCGCACCAGCATTTATTTTGTCGGAATATCGTGTGAGACCTGTTCACTCTCCAGCAGAAGTCCAATCATACCAAGCTCATCTGCTATCTCCCCAGCATAGTTATATTCTCCAGCAGGGTGTTACTTCGATGAGGTGCTTGGTTTAATTTCCCAATTTCCCAGCTGAGTCGACTCCCCTCTTCCGGCATTTATTTTGCTGGAATAATTCTATAGCATCTGGCTATCCCCAGCGGAGTTGGCATTATCTTCGGCATTTATTTTGCTGAAGCAGTTCCTGTACCCAGCAGTTCGAGCCTGCGATTACCTTGGCATATAGTGTCATACTTGCATTCACCAAATAAACACGCATAGCATTTCCATGACGATGGAACAGTGCATTATTGTTGAACGCATGCATGTTGAAACATAAACCAGGTTGGCTAACCTTTCGTTTCAAGTGTTGTTTCTCTCGCAGGTAGAGAGAGCCCTCGCTCAGGTGAATCAATAAACGTTCGAGGTCTCGGCAGGAGACATTCAACAAAGTGTCAGCTTTGGCACTATTCCCCATAAAGTCAACAGGATAAGTTTCTCTTTGTCCCCAAGCAGAGTTACTTATTTCCCCGCCAGGGTTTCTTGCTGAAGTTTCTCTAGTCCGACCAGCGGATTTGTTTCCGTCAAAGTTGTTGTTGTGTCAGCATTAAAAGGTTTCATAAACCAGAATTTCAGAGGCTACCGCTGGTTATCAGAACAGGCGTCCGGTAGTTTGGTTTCCAAATATCCCTAGTAGAGTCAGCCTCAAAGTTGTTGTAACGTCAGTGATAAGAAGTTGGCGGACCAATGGAAGGAGGAGTCCTAACGTGGACGGGTTTATTGACAGGTTTTTGTGCTAAGAGAAGTGGGAGTCCTGACGTGGACATTTCTTCAAGTTGACGATGTGTGTTAGTCCTAACATGGACAGAGTCGAGTTCTCGGTATTGATTGAGTGTGAAGTCCTGACGTGGACAAAAGTTGGTTACTCTTCGTGTTGGTGTCCTGACGTGGACAATTTATTTCCAGCAGATAGCTTTATTCGTAATGGTGAAAGGTGCATCCTGACGTGGACGAGTTTATAGTTCTTCGGGATGACAAGATGCGAGAGTCCTGACGTGGACAGTTTTATCCGTCTTCGTGTTGTTGGCAGAGTGTATGTCCTGACATGGACAAGTTATTGCCCCGGCGGGTCGAAGGTGCATGAGTCCTGACGTGGACAATTCTTCAGCAAGTCGACATGTGAGTCCTTACGTGGACAAATCGAAAGAAAAATGATTCCTTACGTGGAAAAGAGATTGTGTTCCTCACGTGGAAAGGCGGGTCCTAACGTGGAAAGATGACATTCCTAACGTGGAAAGAAAGATTGATATAGTATTCCTCACGTGGAAAGATTAGAGTCCTTACGTGGACATATCAAGAGCATTCCTTACGTGGAAGAAAAATGGTTTCCTTACGTGGAAAGACGAGTTTATTCCTTACGTGGAAAGATGGAGTCCTTACGCGGGCATATCAAGATTGATTCCTGACGTCGAAAGATAGAGGCATTCCTAACGTGGAAAAAGTTTGAGTCCTTACGTGGAAAATTGACTCCTTACGTGGAAAGAGAAATTGTTTCCTTACGTGGAGAAGTTAGTCCTGACATGGACAGATCAAGATGAATTGTGTTCCTTACGTGGAAGGGTTTAGTCCTAATGTGGACAGGTTTCCTTACATGGAAAGAAGATGGTTTCCTAACGTGGAAAGAATGAGATTCCTTACGTGGAAGGATGAGTCCTAACGAGGACAATGATATGCCTAACATGGACAAGAATTTACTCCTAACGTGGACGATTTATTCTTGATGAAAAAGACGAGTCATCCCCAACACGGTCGCTAGTGGATCAATTGGTAGCCATAGCAGTCAGATCCAGGCAGTGGATGTCGTTCCTCAAGCAGGGGCGCAGTTTATTTCTGCGGTTGGCAAATTCTTGGGTTCTTAGTATTCAACCGTCTCGTACCGCGAATGTCTGAAGGCTCCGGGATCTTCACCCAATCGGGTCCAAGTCGCTTGAATAGGGGCAGCTGTTGCACCCTAAAATTTGCCCAACCTTATTCACTTGGTTTATGTTTCAATATCATTAGCATTTGCATATAAAGTCATGTACATAGGTTACTCATCTGCATAGCATGAGCATAGCAAGTCAGCCAACAGGGAACCAATCACTATTCTCATCTCTATGAGCCTATCAAGAGGTTATTGTTCAAATTCAGGCCTATCTAAGTCATCAGAAAGAAATTGAAATCTGAGAAGTTAGTAGACCAAGCAGTGGATCTATCTCCTATCTTGAGGGTATTTGAAGACCATCAAAGAAGTTGTGAGCTGTGAATTGAGATCATGGAGGGTATACAGACATCATGGAGGACCTAGAGGGTCATGTTGAAAGAGAGACAAGTCATTGATAAGGTCACAAGTATTGCAGTTGAAGACAGTCAACTAGGGTATCATCTGGGGTTAACCCTGGGTCAACTCTAGGTCAATTGATTAATTGAAAGGCATTGAGGTCTATTTAAGAGATGTGGGGTTTGTCATTTGACATGAAGAATAAGGATATGATGATATGACAAGAAGAAATCAAGAGAAATCAAGGAGAAGAGGAGTTTCTAAATTAGGGTTTCTATGTAAAATCCCCTAGTTTAGGTCAAATTTCCAAGATAAGTCAAAATGCAAGCTTCAAATGGATCCTTGACCAACATGAAACTTGTAGAGGATCTCAATACCTTTAATTTGAGTGGTTGAAGACACTAAGGAGATTTATAGAACTCAAGTTATGGTCCTTGCAAGTTACAGGTCATCTGAGGTATCTGAAATTTTGTCTGTGAAAGTGACTTGACTTCCAAGCAATTTTTACCCCTCAAGGAGATTTAAAATGAATTTCTGGTAAACATAAGAGTTGTTCCTCATTGTCTTAGCTTTCTAGAATGGTATAGTATGCCTTCATATGATTTGTGTAACTCTACTTATGATCTTGGAAAGCAAAGGGTATTTTGGTCATCTGAGGATTACAGGTCATTCTTAGCCTATGCCTAAAACTCATACAAGGGAGCTTCAAATGAAAAAACTTCCCAACATAAAAGTTGCTCAAAATGCCATTTTAAGTCAAGAAAAGAAGTCATGGAAGTTTGGAAATGCATGGAATGGAACTTGACCAAAGTTGGTGAAAAATGACCTAAAAAGGCATATAAGTTGAAAAAGTTGAAATAAAAAATTGGTTTGAGAGATCTACAAATCCAATATGGGTCATCCAATATACCAAATTGATTCCCAACATCATTTTAGAGACATTGGTTCAGCCACATTTTTGAGTTTAGGCTTAAAAATTGGACTTCCTTTGTAAATTTGTTTCTTGCATCATAAGGCAACATGGCAAAACTTAACACAAGGCAAGGAAAAGCTTGGTTTTTCATACATACACTCCTAATATCTCATGAAAGGAGATTTTGACACAAGTTTACCAAAGGTGCAAACATGATATGAGATGATTCAAAATACCATCAAATGATAAGTTCATGAAATTTCCACAAGTTTCTAGATCCCTCTAGGACCAATCTAGAAGCTTCTCATTCTGTTAATCATCATCTATATAAGGAAATGAAGCCATTTGTGCATTGGTTGCTGATTATTTGAGCTTGCAAACACTACTTTGATTCCTTCACTCCCATTTGCATTTTCTCTTCAAACTCCATTGAAGCTTCATCAATCATCTTAATTTCTGTTATCATCATCATCCACCATCATCATAGAGCAATTGGCAAAGAGAATTGAGAGGAACTCGTGGCTGGTTTGTGTGATCCAAGTTTTCACTCCAACTTGCATGAAGAGGGGGATAAGGTGATTCAAGAAGATTGAGCCACAACCATTGCAAACAGAAGAATCAGCATCCATTGGAGATCAATATTGGAGGTTAATAAGTCTTGAATTGCAGCACAACTACACCTGCCATCATCACTTGCAAGGTAGGCATTTCCCTTCGAATCTCCTTATTTATTCAGTTGTAGATCATGTGGTTAGGATAAAAATGCTTAGAGACCATAGGGGATTGATTCCTGAGATCTAGAGAGAGTTATATGAAGTTTGATGGCAGAGTGGTGAAACTTTGATGATCAAGAAATCCTAGTTTAGGGGATGATAATCATGATAGATTAGTTCAGGATAATCAGTGCAATGTGGTGAGTACATTAGTACAAGAATTTGCAAGTTTGGTGATCATGCACATCAGGTGTAATGCAGTGGTACCAGGATCTTCCAGCTATCGAGCTCGATTATACAATGAGATTCAGCAAAATCTAGGGTTAGGATCTTGTAGAGGGTGAAGAGTAGAGCAGTTTTGGTGTTGAGATCGTGGCGTTTGGTTGAGTGAGGAGGGAGAACTGAGCAGTGGAAGTTTGTGCATGGAAGAAGAATTCTGCAAAACCCTAGGGCTCGTTGGGGACGATGACCCTCAGCCATTAGATCATTTCCAGGTTTGGACCTTTTCATCTCATCTGACGGTCCGTATTTGAAGTTGAAAAACGGAGGGAAACCCTAAACGCTGAAATGCAGCATTTACTTAAGTGATGAACCTTGGGCCTCAGCAGAACCTGATACTCACACCCCCACCGTGGGCCCAATCCAAGTTTGCACGTGAAATTACTACTTTTTGCACCGAGGATTTGATTATTTTCTTTGGATTTTTTAATCCCATTTTCTGAGCGCGCTGGGCCTTACGCCTTGTTCTATTCGCACCCCATCTTCTGGCCCACCTGGATATTACAACTAGGGCGCAAATGCTATTCTCACCCCTCCCATTTAATTTCCATTTTGTGTGTTTTAATTTCCTTTAATATTTTTTGCATCTTTAAAAAATCATATAAAAATGAAAAATTAATATTTTTTGATTCTTGTTTTTTCTATAGGTCAATAATTTTGTCTAGAAAATTATAAAAAATAAAAATTGCATTTTATTTTTTATTTGATATTTTTCCCATATTTTCCAAATAAATGCCTATGTTAGGTGTTTCATTTCATACATGAATTTGGTGATTTTGGTTCTAATAGTTGCTTTAACATTTTTAGTCCATTCTTTTTAGGTTGTTTAGTTTAGACATTTAACTTGTACATACAATTTAGTTCCCATTTTTAGAAATTAATTTTAGGTGTTTAGTTTAGATGTGAATAACATGAACAAAATTAGGGTTTTAAATGACAACTTAGGTGAATTAGTTCATTTCCCTTAGGACTTAGAGATTGAATATGTTAGATATGGGAATATAGGGACTATGGGTAGTTATTATATTCCTTAGAAAACACTAGGATTCCCCTACTGCTATTGGTATATTACTGTATTTGATTGACTGGTATGGTGTTCCCTCTGGGGATTATTGATTTGTCTGTGTGGGTATTGGGATTGCTTGGGGATTGGGGGAGCTGGAGACTTGTGATGATGAAGCCATTGGAGATCCAGAGCTTGAAGACCAACTTCCAGAGTTGATGAGGAGATTCCTGCTAGCAGCTGTTGAGGAGATTAGGGTTTAGGAGCTAGGCAGAGCTCTAGATTAGAAAGCTTGTTTCTCAAACATGGAATGCCTTGTCTGCATCCATCCTTTCCCTATGATTCAAAGTCTCTATCAAATACCCACCTCCTTCCTTTGGAAGGATCATTGAATGTATTTGAAAGATAGAACTTTTGAGGGAAAATTATCTGTATAATGTTAACAGTTAATGAACCACCCTTGGTAGGTAATTGACTGTCTGACATTCATTCACTTCATCTTGTTGACTGATGTTCATCCTGGAGCCTGAGAATGGAAGAAAAGCCATTGTAGATAGAAGATTGATGATCAAGACCTTGCTTGAAGGCTGTGGAGATGGTGAGTGGTGCTTGCTGAAGCCTGTAGCTGATTGGAGAAGCTTGAAGACAGATATTGATGCAGAGCTGCTGATGCTGTTTACTTTTCTGTTGTATTTCATTTCTGATGTATTGATTGGTTTTCTGGACTGTATTGTTTGTTGTTTACCCTGTTGGGTTGAAAGTGAAGTCTGTTCACTTTTACCTATTGTTTTCTAGGTTCGAGGTTGAGTGGGACTCCCTTGCCTCGCTTGTATTGTTGCATCCATGCATTTTACCGTTTTACTATATATATCTGCTATTGTTTCTGTTTCCGTCTATTCCCTTAGGATCTCTGTTTCTCTCTGTGCAAGAGAGGAGCATGATAGACACTAGGTCTTAACCCATGCATGATAACATTAGGTTAGTTTGATTCCCTTCGCAACCGTAGGTTAGGGTTCTGTCTCTTCTTTCTCAAAACAAACAGAAAAACACAATAAGATTTCAAACACAATAAAAGACACTTCTTCCGTAAAAGAATGTGAACTCATCAAAACGTCCTTTTTGTCCGCTTGGACTGTTAATCAGAAAAACCTTTTTCAGAAGGAATAAAATCAATCAAGACAAGCTTGTGGTGTACGTGGCCCGAACTACGTTTGCTCTGATCTTCCATGCAGTGTGGAAGTACGTAGGCATAGGATGCGATATCCTAGCGAGCAGCCTTCCCCTCCTTTCCCGTAGGTAGGCGAACTACGTTGACTCTGATTTCTCGTTCCAGACGGGAATACGTAGGCATAAAGTGCGATACTTTGCCGAGTCATTTTCTTTTCTTTTAACCCCTGACCTGTAGCGTAGATAGAATAACAATCCGTACTAGAAAACAAGCGTGGATCCCGTCGAGTACGACGGACGTGAGGGGTGCTAATACCTTCCCCTTGCGTAACCGACTCCCGAACCCAGGTTTTGGTTGCGATGACCATACCTTTCCCCGTTTTGCGGTAGGTTTACCTCGAGCGTTTCCTTTCCCTCCTGTGGTATAAATAACGCACGGTGGCGACTCTTCTGTTCAGCCGGCGCCGATTTTCGCAGTAGCGACAGCTACTGACTGGATAAGTTTGCTCTGAAAAGAAAACCAAAATACCGGGTTGGTTGGAAGTCAAGTTTCCTGCATAAAACCCTCCCACTCACAGGTATGGACCTATCCACTGATAAGGTTCGGCATCCTATGCGTTCATCAGTGTCACAGACTTTCAAGAAACGATGATACGTTCACCATTTCTGGTTTGGCATCATAATCTCCCGAAGAGGCCTCACTTAGCTGAATCACAGATGATCGGTCCCTAGAGTCGACAACCCTCAGATCCAAAATCCCCTCAGATCCTAAGGACCGGAAAGGAAATCATCAAAGAGAATCTCGTCTGAGTGCGAATTTCATGGGGACTTGTGCCTGCTAAGCAAGCAGGTCCACCACTACTCTCCACTACTAATGCTAGGTTTGTACTCAAGCCCGGGTTTTGGCTTATCTCTCAATGGAACATTCCCTCCCCACAGCACAACAATAATGATATATACAATGCAGAAAGTAAATGCGGAAAGATAAAGATAAAGCACATATATACAACACCCAAAGACAAACAACCGAGCGCTAGGATTGACTCGCATAGGGGATGTTCCTGTCCCCAGCAGAGTCGACAGCTAGGGCTACTGCGAAAAAGGTGCCGGCAATGACAGAAGAGTCTCCACTGTTTGTTATTTATCCCAAAAGAGGGAAAGGAAACGATCAGAAAAAACCTAACGAAAACGGGAGAAGACAGGTCATCGCAACCATGTCTCGGATTCGGGAGTCGGTTACGCAAGGGGAAGGTATGAGCACCCCTCACGTCTGTCGTACTCGACGGGATCCACGCTTGTTGTCTAGCTATGGGTGAAAAACAATCTATCTACAGCTGCTAAAGCTAAATAGAAAGAACTTACTCGATAGAGCATCGCCGCTCTATGCCTACCTATTCCCTCATGCAATGGGAAAGTCATAGTCAACATAGTTCGGGAAACTATGGGGGGGAATTGCTCGCCAAGACATCGCGTCTTGTGCCTACATATTCTCATCTGGTATGAGAAATTAGAGCAAAATGTAGTTCAGGCCAACTACGGGTAAACAGGGTGTTCTCGATCACACGAGGGTGAGAGAAAAGGTAGAAGATACTAGCATACGCATTCTAGCAGTTAGGTGTATTGTTGCTCGACCATTGGAAACTTAGGCGTTACCAGTTTCCGGTAGAACGGACGTAGTATGTCATGGGTTTAAAGGTATGGATAACCTAAGGGTTTAGAACTACGGGTTAGTCTCAATTGCACGGGGGCAAGAGAAGGGGAAGATTAGTCGTCAGCGGGAAGGCTTCGATCCCACAGAAGCGAGAAAACATAGAGATTAGTTGTTAGTGTGCTCGCCAAGACATTGCGTCTTGTGCCTACATATTCTCATCTGGCAGGAGAAATCAGAACAGCTGTAGTTCAGCTAACTACAGGAAAATGGGAAAAGTGCTCGCTAGGATTATCGCAATCCTATGCCTACGTACTCTCAACAGATATGAGAGACCAGAGCAGCCGTATTTTGGCCTAACTACGGAAAACGGTCTCGATTACACGGGGGAAAGAGAAGGGATCTTAATCTCCAGGATGCGAGAGAAAAGGGAAAGTCTCAATCGCCAGGATACGAGAGAAAAGGTCTCAACCGCAAGGATGCGAGAGAAAAGGTTCGGATCGGGACGCACACACCAAGTTCTAAGACGTAGGAGTGAATGCATCGCATATCATCCTAAGGACGTATACTAACATTCTAGACGAGTGAGAGGAAGCCACCCACTCATCATTTTCCATGTATCTAACGTTACGGCTCACAACACTCGGCGGTTGAATAAAAGAGATGAAAGAGATGAAATAAAAACAATGTTACCGAACAGAGTGGTTTTGTTGACCCTTGACTTTGCGTGCAAGCTCCATTCCAAGCTCTTCTCCTTTGATCCTTAATGATAACATTCAGATCAAATTGGGATCAATGTAACGCTAAACCGTCGTAGCTCGACCTATAAATGGAAGTCAATCTATAGGAGGTTACGTATAGATTTCCGTGTCAAAGACAAGATAGAGAAATGATATTGAGAATCATTCTCCAATTGAATTGTGTCACATGGACCAAACCAGAAGAAAGTCAAAATAAAATCAGAAGGAGAAGAATGAGGAGAGAAATAAGTGGTCTCGGATCCTACATTATCCATCAACAAGTCGATTAATAACGGTTTACGGAAGTGTCGTCATCGACCTACAAAATGAAAATGAGATAACCGGTCCAATAACAAATGGAAACAAGAATTCAACTTCTAAAATTGAAATAAAACTTCTAAAAAGAAAACTAAGTCCTAATAGAAATTTAAAGAAATTGAAGAGAAAATAGAATATAAAGTTCTATACAAAAATATATGTAATAATATTCTAAAAGAAAATATCAAAAAGTATTTACAAAAATAATGGAACTGGGGGGTACAGCAGTCCAGACAGGGGGTACAATCCCGCAAAAATACAGTTGGGCTTGACCCAACAGATCTCCAACAAAAACAACAAACAGCAAAAAAAAAAGTGCAATAGGGAAACGGGGGTGTATAATGAATAACGGAGGGTATGGATCCAAAGAAACGGACAGGCCGAAGGCCCACTAACCCGTTTGGAGGTGTCCACGAAGACCTTCATTCACTTTGGTCAGAAAACAAAACCCTAAGTTTCCTTCTTCTTCAACTTCCGCCGCCGCCGACCGAAACCTCCTCCCACTCCGTCTCAGCTTCGCTTCAAAACAACTCCCAAAATCAAACCATGCGCTTCACCTTCCCATCGCCTCAACCTTCTCTCAAATCTCCTTTTCCAATCCATTACAGTTTTCATGTTGACGGCTTTAAAGATGATGATTGATGTTGTTAATGGGTCCAAGAACGAAAAAGGTTGAACTGGAGGATGATGGAGCCGCGTTTGGAAGCTCAGCTGAAGCTTGATGAGTTTCGTTGTTGCGGTTGAGTTGGATTATGAATTTGGTTGAAGGATTTGTTGTTGATTGTTGGATGTTTGAAGTTTGCGAAGAAGATCCATGGCGTTTGGATTTGGAGTGCGAAGCTTCGTTATTTTTTATTCGTGAACGAAGATGTATCAGTGGAAGATGATGAAATATGGAGTTTTGGTGGTTTGGATCTGAAGTTCTAGATCGTACGAGGTGAAGGAGTTTTGTTGTAGATCTGAAGAAGTTTGGTGTTGATGATTGCGGAGGATGAAAATTCGAGTTCAGATCTAAGCTTGATTTATGTTTTGGTTGAAGTTAGATCTGAGACTGGATTTGAGATGAATTTTCTGGAAAAATGGTTGAATGTGGGTGAACATTGATAAATTCTGGGAAGAAGTTGATGAACGTATGAATGTTGGAAGAAAAAACCTGGAAAACTCATGAAGGTTGATGAAGGTTTTGATGAACATGATGAAGGTTGCTGGAAAAATGATGAACATTGTATGAATGTGATGAGATCTGGAAAGAATCGTGGACGAAGGTCATGAACATGATGAATACGTTGAAGTTTCCGGCGGGATTGATGAATTTCCCGGTGGGTTTTCCGGTGTGGATGGGAGGCGCTTGATTTTGCCGGCGAGGGAGACTAGGGTTTGCATTTTTGGGACGCGTATAGCCACCTCATGAGAGAGAATGTACAGGCTATTTATAGCCTGACACATGTCAGCGAAATCTGCAGAAATTTGACTAAAAAGCTTATTAGTTGGCAGATTAGTTAAATGATATTAATTAAAGCAAGTGATAAAAACCTAACTAATATTAAACTAACTAAAACCAATTAAATGCTAACGTGGATTAAAAACAAATGCTGAAGAATAATTGCAAACTAGAGATTTAATGATGCAACGTTAAATTAACTAAAACTTAATTAATTAATAACAACTAATCAATTAATATTCCAATATTAAATTCTAATCTACTTCTAACCAGGTTCAATCTAGATTAATAAATTCTAATAAAAGAATCTAAAAGAATTATTTCTAAAAAACAAAAGCTATTAAAACTAATAATATTCTAAAATAGAAAATAAATGATAAAACTATCTAAAATCTAAATTATATGCTAAAAGTTAACAAAATAAAATCTAGAAAATTAAATAAGTGAATATAAAATGTGAGAATGTAACGAAATAACCGGTAAAAACTGGATACCGAAATATCCCCAAAAACAACAGCAAAGACTGAATCACCGGGAAAAGCACCGCTTCCAAAATAAACCTGCTTATTCGAACTGGTTTGAATCTCCTGAGACACGAGAAAAGGGTTGTGATCCCGATAAAATCAATCTGGCTGAAAAAATGCACAGTATGCGGTATGCATATGCAAATGTAAATGAAACGAAACATAAGCCAAAAACGGTTGTCAAATTTTCGGGTACAACACCATGCCATGTCCTTCTTGGTTGTTAATACAAATCCTTCCCCTTTTGGACTTCATTTTTTGTATGCACTGTATTTTATTTGTATGAAATATGATGTTATGATTGTGTTACTGCTGATGTTCTACATTTAGGTGATAGCACACACAACTCACAATATGTGCTTGTTAATTCCCTCATGTGACTTTGTACAGTTTGGAACAACTTGACTTGTTACTAATTCTTGAATTATTTTGACCTTGTGATGAGGCATTTGGCACGAGAGCAATAGTTTGGCACAATGGTGAAGGAATCAAAACTTGGCATGGAAAGGAAGGGATCAAAGGGTTGCTTGGCACGAAGTAGGTCTTTGAAGCTTTGGAAGGAAGAAGAAGTTGTAGACTATTTTGAAGTTTTTCATGAAGCTTGGGTAATTTGGAATTAAGCTTGACACGAATTGGATCATTTAATCTTTGAAATGAAGTTTTGAAACCTATCTCTTTAGGCATTGTAGAACTTTGTAAATCTTAAGCCTTGTATAACTTGAAAATTTAATTTTGTGGCATGGCTTGTAACTCTGATTTTAAGTATTGAATGCAACATCTTTCAATCCCAATTTCTCATTCTGGTATGTAACAGTTTAGACTTGTTGTAACCTTGAACATTGGTGTGATGTCCTTTTTATGGAACCTAATACATGGAGTTTCCTTGTCATGTATAAAGTCTTGTTTAAATCTTATAATTTTGATGAACTTTCAATCAATGATTGTTACTTTAGCTTGTGATGAATTTGTTGGATTTGATAATCATAATTTGGACTGTGAATTAGATTATGGTATGTTGTTGCTACCGTTGTATATCATGATCTTAGCTTTATGGCCCTTGTAAAAACTTGAACATGATTCCATTGCCTTTACAACTTGTGAAACAAGACTTGAAGCACCTTTGGGGTCCAAAAAACATTGCTCAAACTTGTTACAACTCATGGCTTAAAAATAACTCCAAACATGGCTCAAACATGGTTGCAAAATAATCCACACACATTGCTTGAAAAACCTAAACAAAACTTGAGAAATCTCTAGGATAACACAAAATTATCTTCATGGTCTACTTAAATTTGTTATAAGATCTAATGGACTTGAAATGAAGCTTGAAACAATCTTGAAAAATAATTGAGGTAAAACCATGGCCTTGAATCAACTTAAGTTATGACTTGAAAGCTTAATTCCAACATGACTCACAATTCAAATTATGACTTGAAATAATCCAAACTTATTTTAAAAATAATCCCCATTCATGGCTTGCCCAATTTCAACATGGATGATCACAAATTGATTCTTAAAACTTGACCAACCATAATCTCATGGCCTACGATAAGCTTGAAGCAAGACTTGCCCTAATTTAAACCTCATGGCTTGAATATAAACTGATCTTGTCTTGAAAGTGAATGATTACATGGATTAAAACCAATCTTAAAATCATTCACACATGGATTGTGAGAATGAATTCCACTTATGGAGTTGGATAAATTAAAATTGTGACCTAGAATCACTTTGAAAACAATTAATAAAAACTTGGAAACAAACTTGAGAAAAGTTAAGTCAGGGCTTTAGAAATGGATCGCATAAAATCAACTTGAAGTATGGCTTGAGAAAAGATGACCATGTAGTTTAAAAACCAATTGATCATGTATTGACTATGAGAGTGAGGAAACCTCTTTTCTCTTATCTCCACGTACAAACAAGATCTTTATAACCTAAACTTTAGAGGATGAAGTAGCACACATGCTTGGTATGAGAAAAAGAAAGGGTAGGACAAATTTGGGGTATGACACATACTTAGATATTCATGACCTGCAGCTAAATCAACTAGCATTTCTGCCACATGCATTGGGCACTCGTCTTTAGGTGTAAAATTATTTAAATCCCTAAAGTTTATACAAACTCTAAGAGTTCCATTCTTCTTTATAATTGGAAGAATATTAGCTTATCAATCGACATACACGGATGTTCTTATGAACTTACTCCTAAGTAGTCTTTCGATCTCCTCTTTGATCTTCAACATTATCTTTGGTACAAACCTCCTTGGCTATTTCACTGACTTCTTACCACATCGAATTGGAAGCTTTAATTCCACCATATCTCGACTCAATCCTGGCATTTTAGTGTAGTCCCAAGCGAAATAGTCTTTGAATTATTTGAGCAACTCGACCACCTTTCCCTTCATGCTTGTATCTATTTTAGCGTTGATGTGTGTTGGCCACTTTATTGCTCCTTCGCCCATATCTACCTCTTCTAAGGGGTCTAGGGCCTGCATTTTCTTATTAGATTCAAGTGGGTCTTTTTCAAACCCCAAAGGCTCATTGTGTTATATGCAATCGAGCCTCCGGATTTTTGAAGTGTTGTCTAGCCACTTAGGCCACGTCTAAGATTCTCAGAGTTTTCGACATTGGCTTCGGGAGCCATGTTCTGAAAAGCCTCAACCTCTATGGCCAAATTTATTCTATTTTCTCCCATGTAAGCCGAAGTTCGAGCCATGAACTTGACTCAACAGTCATTTTCATTCCACTCTATAGATGGTAGACTTCCTTCTTTGACAAGCTGAATTTCCACCTGCACTTTATCCCAAATGAACCTATAGTTTGGGTGCAAGTTTAGGCAATAATGTAGGATGGTGGAATTTTTTTGAGGTTCCTATTGAATTACTTTTTTTCGAACTTACCAACCTTAGCCTTGTAGTAACTCTGGTCGGCTTCTATATATTCAACTATGACATCCTCTCTCCAGATGACAACACTCTGGTGTAAAGTCGAAGGCACCACACCTATCATGTGAATCTATTCATGCATAAGGAGTAAATTGTAGTTGGCATTGGATGTGATCAACATGAATAGTGTAACCCTTGAAGTAGATCCAACTAATAATTCCACTTGAATCACACCTAGAATGTGATTAGTCTTACCCTTGTAGTTCGAAAACAACCATATTATGGGGTCAAAGGTCTTCGTTAGTCTTTCCCATATCTTTAAATAGTGAATGCAACATCAGATTGACTGTCGCCCCTTCGTCAATAAAAACTTTGTTGACAACCAAACCATCCACCTTTGCCTTTATAAATTGCGGCTTTAGGTGGTACATCATTCCAGGGTATAGCCTTTCAAAGATGATTTGTTGCTCTTCAACGACATCATTATTCATAACATAGTAACAAAGAGACTTCTAATTTGCAGCCTCATCCTATACATAGTCTTCCTCAGCCTCAGACACCTTGGACACTCTATCATATTTAGTAGGAAGCACAAAGACTATGCCATAATTAATCTGCTATTTGTCTTCAGATTCTTAGTCGAAATTATCTTCGACCATATCATCGTCCGACTGAGGTGTGTACTCTGGATCTTTATCCTCATGTTGATGAGTGTATAAAGGAACTTCCTCCCCAATTTGAGGAGTGTACTCTGGGGTTTCGTCCTCAGACTGGGGAGAGTATTCAGGCGTTTTGTCCTCGCCCTAGACGCATTTTCCCCAAAAAGGTCTACTTCAGCGGCAGACCCTGATTGACTCTTACTTTGTCTTCCTCTTTCAATTTCTTTGAGTAAGGCTTCCTTTTATCCTTCCACACAACCATGTTACACTTTGCCTCTAGGGTTTCGCGCTTTGTTGCAAAGGCTTCTCTTTTAGCCTTCTTTTTCCTCTGGTGACGCCTCCATTGAGTCTGCGTCATTGGATTGTTTCCTTTGTAAGTTGGAGGGTTATGTGGTTGTTCCTTCGACTTTTTTGATTCTTTTGATCAGGAACCCCTACCTTGGGGTCGATCACCTTCCACCTGGGCTGATTTGCCCCCTTCTAGTTCAACGGTTTCATCCACTTCTCCTTAGGCACATTTGCTGGTGGGTGAAAGGTTCTCTGTCAAGGCTGTTAAAATATCCTCCTATACTCCTCGTTCATGTGATGGCCATCCCTTATGTTTGAGGCGAACTTTGAAACCCGACTTCCTTCCATGCCTCTTATGGGATTGTATCTCTTAGTGCTCTCCAGTTTCTTCGTCGTTTCTTCATCAAAGACAATGTTGCACCTTGGGTACAATAATGTCTTGGAGTCATTCAGCTTTCAACCCTTCAGAAAATTAATCAACCCCTCCTCAATTTGGAGGTACACCATTTGCATGTCAGAATTAGCAACATAGATTTGCTCACCTTTGTAGACCTCCATGTTGAAGCCTTTGGTAGCTTTGACCATTAAGATCTCCACAGACTCAACATAGTGAGCGTCCTCCATATGTATTGGGTCATAATCCACCTTCATCGATGTCTTTGGCTTCTTTCTAAATTGTAGCATGTGTTCTTTCAGAGCTTTTTGCACCAAATCCCTGAAAAACACACATTGAAAAGTTTTATGACCAAGGAAATTATGGTACTTACAAAACCTCTCTTTTTTCTTTATTCTAATGAATTAGCTTTTAGGCTCAGAGGCACTATAATTTGTCCATCTGTGATTAACAAATCAAATATTTAACTACACTTTGTTATATCGAAAGTATAAAACCTAGTAGCGAATGTATCATTTTTGTTGGGCTCAACAGAATTTTTTGCATTCGATGGCTTCAGTAATTTACATACATAAGAGGGTCATGGCTTAAGTTCATCCACATTGACCTCGCCTTCTTCAATGTATTCTTCACCTAAGTTCGAGAGGTGATCGTCTTCCTCTACATAAGCAACTTTTTATTTTTATGTGATACTTATTCTCGTTCTGGCTTTTTCAGCTTTTAAGCGTTCGACTTGGTGAACCCTATCTTCCAATTGCACCATGTCTCTAAGGTATTGAGTGTCTAATTTCTTCCTGATTGAATAACCGAGGCCACCGGCAGTCATTTTGCCTAATTCATGCTCAAGCACTTGAGTAAAGCACCTTTCCTTGAGAAGTCTAAACCTGTTTAGGTAATCATCACTTGACTCAGGAGCCTTTCATCTAACACTAGCCAACTCCTTTAGACTGATTTTTTATTGTCCCATGTAAAATTGTTCATGGAACAATATCTCCAATTGACTTCATGTTTGCATAGAGTATGGAGGGAAAGTTATAAACCAAGTAAAGGTGTTTTTTGTTAGAGAATTTAGGAAATATTTCATTTTTAAATTCTCATTATTGGCTATGTCGCCAGCCTCGGTTTGATACCTAGAAACATGTTCGACTGTCAACTCATTAGTGTCTCCAACGAACTTAGTAAATTTTGGGACTTTCCAACCCCTAGGTAAATTTGTTTGTCAAATGTATTCTGAAAAAAAAGATATAAAGTTAGGCCTATGGAGTCCCACATTAAGGTCGTTTTGAGTCAAAATTTGTTCGACCATGTTTGCTATATTGTTATGCCCCCCAAAATTGTTTTGTTGGACATGTCTAAGCACCTGGTCAGCGTCTTGATTTCTTTGGACCACCAAAGGCCTAGGGTTATGTTCTCCTATTTGTTCTTCCTCTTCCCTATTTGGGGGAGGCTCAGGTGGTCGAAATCCTTGGTTATGACCTGCAATGGCCTATTTCGTCCCATTCTCAGGAGTCTCGACCTGTCTAATGTTTGATATCTAAGGGGTTAGTCGTGCTTGCACTTGAGACGTGCTAAAGAAGTCAGAAATTTAACCCATTTGATTAGCCAACAACTCATATGTTTAGTTTGTGTTTACAATAAAAGGGTTTAAAATAGTTCACATTTGTTGGGTAAGAGTGTTAACTAACTCTAAGTTACTCTCATTCATCTGTTCCCACATAGCCTTCATAGAGGTAGTATTTAAAGATGATGTAGTTTGAGGGATATAACTTATTCGTCCTGGTCGAACCATATTTTTAGTGGTTGACGCTGAGGCGTTATATGGATTGTTTGATGGCCCTGTGGCCATTGCATTCTCACTAAAGGTTGACATATTAGTATGAAGGTTAGCCATCATCGACATTGGCATATCATATAGGTAATATCTACCTCTTGTTGGCATTAAGAATCCAAATAAAGGTCTTGCAACTGCAGGATTAAAAAGTGCATTCACTAGCTGCGGTGGGGGTGTTTCCCGTTGTGATAGTATTGGAGCGACTGGCATCGTTGACACCACTGGAGCGGTTGATCTAATAAGTGTTGAGATGATTCGCTCTTCAACCATTGATCCGGCTGGTTGTTCAACTATGTTTTGGGGATTGTTCTGTGAATTGACGTTATCTACAGGAGGACGCAACATCCTGGGTAAAGAATTCCCGCTTCTTAATCACATACAAACCACTAAGAACAAAGTCATGTATACAGAACAAACTAATAAGAGAAAACTATGAGTTATCTATCAAAGATAAATGTTTAGCACATGTCCAATTTATTTACATTGAAAATTGGCAAACAACAACTAGTTTCTTATTAAAAGTTACTTGAAGGATCAATTAGAGAATCCTAGGATATAGTGCTAAAGATTTTACTTTATAGTTTTCAATTGAAAAAATACTGATTTCGACTTGGTCGAAATAGTTAATGAAAGAGTGTAGAAATGTGACCTCGATAGTAGTAAAAGCAAAAGAGTTGTGATAAAAAAAAGTAAAATGATAATGCAATTAAAATAAGGATAAAAGTAACCAGGCAGAAAGTGCAAATTGAAATGAAAAGCTTTGCATCAAAGTAAAAGTGGTGTTTCAAGGTTCATACATTCAGTCAGAATAACTATTTTCTCTAATGTTGGTACTTTGAGTGTAAGTGAGATTTTGTAATGAAATGAACACACTGAATTCTACAGATGGAATGCCTACTTATATTAATATGAAATAACTGCTCCCTAACATTCACATCTTCAGCTTTCGCCACGTAGAAGTCTGCATTCACTTCGCTCCTGCATTCATCCACGTGTCCTTTAGGATGAAATAAAGAAGTAGTTATTTGTATTTGAATAGAACATCTGCACGCCCAAATAACTATCAATTCGACGCGCCTGATATTTAGAGATCTATATAAATATTTAAATCTAATAAAAATAATTTTTCCTAAAAAATATAATAAGCAGGTTCTAAATGAATTGCTAAAATCAATCACATTAATTTTATTGCTAAATAAGCAATTATTAATGTACCAACTCATTAAATTTGATAATGTAATGTTGAGCAAGACTCAGATTCAGGTGAAGTACAAGATTATACACTTGTGCTTGATAGGAAGCTCTGTCGTATTACACCTCTAGTGAGATATGGATTTGAAGACTTAACATCATAAGATCTTCTTATCAGTTCAGGAGACTCTTCTACCTTTTGAGAGGTTATAGCTAGCCAGGAGAAAGATAAGTGAATGGATTCTATGGTGGGGAAGATGGAGTCCTTAAAAAAGAATGAGACATGGGGTCTTGTTTGGCTATAACAAGGAAAGAGAGCTATTAGTTGCAAGTGGGTGTACAGGACAAAACAAGCAGTAACAGAAAAAGAAGGGGAAAAGTTCAAGGCTCTCCTAGTTATAGAAGAGTATTTATAGCAGAAGGGAATTGTTTATAATGAGATTTTCAGTCCAGTCATTAGACACAATTCTATTAGAGCAGCATTGGCCCTGGTAGCCAACAGGGATATGCATTTAAAGCATATGGATGTGAAAATAAATTTCTTATATGGTAATCTAGATAAGAAAATCTACATGGAGCAACCAAAGAGATTCAGTGATACTAGACATGACAGACTTGTTTGCAAACTGAAGAGGTATTTGTATGGCTTAAGACAATCTCCATGACAATGATACAAGCACTTTGATACATACATGTTTCAGATTGGCTATAAAAGGTGTGATTATGGTTGTCATGTTGATGTGAGGAGCTTTGATGATGGCTCTTTTATTTTCCTATCACTTCATGTTAATAATATGTTGATTGCTGCCAACCATCTGCATGATGTGAATGAGTTGAAGACCAAGTTGGGTAAGGAGTTTGATATGAAGGATTTGGGTGGAGCAAAGAAGGTTCTTTGGATGGAAATGCATAGGTACAAAGGAGCTAATAAATTGTGGTTGTCTCAGAAAAGCCATGTTGAAGGTGTTTTGAGCATAATTGACATGAGCAAAGCAAAGCTTATGAGTACTCCATTGGCGAATCATTTTAAGCTCTCTTTAAAGTAGTGTCCAAAGACAAACTCAAAGATTGAAGGTATATCAAAGATTCCTTATGCCAATGTAGTTGGTTATTTGATGTATATTATGGTTTGCATTATACCGAGTTTGGCACAAGCAGTTAGTCAAGTGTGCAAGTTCATGTCCAAGGCAAGGAAACAACATTAAGAAGCAGTCAAGTGGATCTTAAGGTACTTGAAGGATGCAATGGATATTTATATCATGTTCAGCATGGAGCAAAGTGTTCTATCAGTTGTGGGATGTGTAGATTCTGAATATGCAGGTAATCTAGATGACATGAGGTCTACAACAGGGTATGTCTTTACTTTTGTCGGGGAAACTGTATGTTCAAAATCATCATATCAATCCATAGTAGTTATGTCTACAACAGAGGCTGAATACACGGCAGTAGGTAAAGTTGCCAATGAAGCATTGTGGGTTACAGGGTTAGTGAAAGAGTTAGGTGTTGAGTAAGGTGGAGTTTACTTGCATTGTGATAGTTAGAGTGTTATCTATTTGGCGAACAATCAGGTGTATCATCCAAACATGTTAATGTGAGGTTCCATAAGATCATGGAGTTGTTGGCGCCCAGACAAATATTACTTCATAAGGTTCACACTTTAGAGAATGCAATTGTTATGTTGACCAAGTCAATCACCAACGACAATTTTAAACACTGTTTGAACTTGTTACATGTATCTTAATGTTAAGCAGCAGGTGTACCTCCTCAGTTTTCAGGATGAATTGTTATGCATGAAGTCTTTATAAGGGTTTGATATTCATTAAGGTGTAAATTGTTGAATATGGCTCATATTAGTGAGATGATTATGGGTTGTTGAGATAACTATGAGTTGTTGAGAGTATAATTCATATTGTTGACATAATTATGGATAGAGATAATAATTTGTTGAGAGAAACTAAGGATTAAGATTTTAAATAAAATAAAAAATCTAGTATTATATATACGACATGTAACATTGTAATTTAATACAATTTAAAATACATAAATACAATTTAGTCGAACTCCATAAACAAAATTTTTGTGAATTTCTTTCTACTAATATATTTGCATTTCTATTCTAACGTTTAGGCACTAATTAATTTAGTTATCAACTTTCTTAATTTAGTGAGTTATTTTTCTTTATTTCGATAATCCAAAATTTTGTAGTGGGTCATAACATTTAAATTAGCTTGGTGGAGTTGTAACCCTCCTCTAATGAAAAGTATTTGGAAAAGGAAGAATCTTTTCTGATGAGGTAATATATAGAGTATGCGTCTCTCTCATTTCTTCGCATCAAAACCGCCGCATTATCTAATCCATAATCATTAGTTTTGTTTGCGTTCTCCAAATTTGTTGAACGGCTACAATGACAAAATCTATGTGAATATAAAAAGGGTCATGTCCAACTCACACTCTGATCCATATTAACCGATCACATGCATCACCCAAAAATAATACTCTTATCTCTTTATATCAATGGGGTTGATATAGATTGAATGGTCTATTGGGTCCATTTTGTTTCGTGGCCCACTACATTGAGTTCTGACAATGAAAGCAAAATCTACGCAATCAATTCAACCATGCCATTGCTTCTCTTCTTATTTTTTTTGTTCAAACTTAACTTAACAGAAAGACGGTAGTAATGTATCCCAATGCTTAACTTAACAGAAACTTAACATTTAGTTGGATTGAAGTTAACTTGACTTGGACGCATTACTTTTGGGAAAGCTCTGTATCTCAATGCTGTCATCTGACTTTAGAAATTGTTCTTCATACATTGGGTGCGACAAAATGGGACTTTCAAGAAAATTTTATAGAGATTTTTGAGTTTTATGCGCAGTGTTACGTTAAAACTTAAAACAATGTTTGAATGGCAACTGCAATTTTTTCGTTGGAAAATATTGCACACAATCACCTTAAGTTCGCTAACTAACCACATAAAAGATACATTATGTTTGGATTGGAAATGTTTTAGGGTAATGTTTTTTTTCCAGTAATTCATATTGTTATACTTTGAAATAAGTAAGTTTATGTATTGAAATAATTTAAAGTAGGTTAAATATCTTTTTTATCTTTTATCTTTATTTTGGAATTTATTTTGATCTTTAATTTCTAAAAAATTAATGTCTCTTATGTTTTTAAACCGCGTAATTTATGTCATTTCTATTTAATTTTTACAAACGACACTTATTTTTGCATGACCAAAGTGGCATATATTTATCACCAAAATTCTATTATTATTTTAATTTTTCATTTATTTTAATCTTAAACAATTAAAAGAAGATAAAAATAAAAAAATTTGTCGTAAGCAAGGTTCGAACCCATGATTTTGATTCAGAAGAAGTTCCATTGATTGTCGCCAAACTGCATTATCAATAAATGGGGTTTCGCTTAAACCTTCACAATCAACAATCTCCATGTATTTATTAGAATATTAATGATAATTCATATTTATTTAGTTGTACTATTTTCTTAACCCATAAGTTTGTTAGAGGGTATTTTAGTATTTATCCTATTCTAGTAACCCTAGTTTTAGCTTATAAATAGGGTGACAATCATTGTAACCAAATGTCATGTTTTGTAGCCGTCATTCTCTTATTAGTAATATTTCCTATTTCATCATTTATTCTATCTTTGCACCAACAATTGGTATCTAGAGCTCCGGTTCAGATTCATTGGGAAACACGGGAAACACGAGTGAACGTGAGGTCTTGTGTGTTTGATTTTGTTTCTCAGATTCTTGTTGAATCTTGAACAAAATCTGATCAGAATTTTTTAATTCTGTGGGTTGGGAAACACTGTGTGAGAAAACTCTGAGTGTATTGTGCAAAGTAGAAGATGAACGGAAACGGCAACATGAACACCAAACTTCCAGTATTTGATGGTAAAAACTGGAATCGTTGGATGATCCAAATGCGTGTACTGTTTGGTGCTCAAGATGTTCTGGATCTTGTCACTGATGGTTATGTTCCAGTAGCAGCAGATGCAACTGATGAACAGAAAAACGCGCAGAAGGAAGTAAGGAAGAAGGATCAGAAAGCATTGTTCTTCATTCATCAATGTGTGGATGTAAACGTGTTTGAGAAGATTGCAGACTCTACAACAGCAAAGGCTGCATGGGACACTCTGGTGAGATGTTATGGTGGTGACGCATCAGTGAAGAAGGTGAAGCTTCAGTCCTTGAGAAAGCAATATGAGAATCTCAACATGAAGAATAATGAGAAAGTTTCTGAATACATCTCCAGAGTGATTCTGATCACTAATGAGATGAAGGCATGTGGAGAAACTCTTTCTGAAGAAACAATCATGGAGAAAGTATTGAGATCCCTTACTCCTCAATTTGATTACATTGTGGTAGCAATAGAACATTCCAAAGATCTGAGCACAATGAGAATTGAAGAGCTGCAGAGCAGTTTAGAAGCGCAAGAGTTGCGTTTGACTGAGAGAACTTCTGAAAGGGAAGTAGAGCAGCAAGCTCTGAAAGCAACTTCTGATAGGAGGTATCAGAAGCAGTCAGAAGTCAAGAGAAGGTCTGATGGTGGTCAGAAGTCAGAAAGCTCAACCTCTGATAGACAAAAGAATGCTCAGAGGGGAAAAGAGAAGTATGACAAAAGAAAAATACAATGTTACTGTTGTAAGAAGTTTGGTCACTTTGCTAGAGATTGTTGGTCAAACAAGGAGAAGAAATCAGAAGAAGCAAATATAGCCAGAAGTTCTGATGACGAATCTGTGCTATTGATGGCCTCTGAATCTGATGATCTGACAGACTGGTGGTATATGGACACTGGCTGTTCAAATCATCTTACTGGAAACAAGAAATGGCTGGTTGACTTTGACTCTGAAAAGAGAACAAAGATCAGATGTGCTGATGACAAATATCTTAATGCAGAAGGTATGGGAAATGTCAGAGTGACTCTGAACAATGGGAAAATAGCATTGATTCAGAATGTGTGGTATGTACCTGGCATCAGAAGCAATCTGATGAGTGTGGGGCAATTAATTGAGAAAGGTTTCTCAGTTACCATGAAGGACAATCTTCTGAAGCTGTATGACTGTAATCAGAAGTTGATTATGGAGTCAGAACAGGGAAGGAATAGAACATTCAAGGTGAATGTCAGAACTGCAGACTCAGAGTGTCTTAGTGCAACAAGTACTGAGAAGGAGAGTGAGCTGTGGCACAGAAGATTTGGTCATTTGAATTTCAGAAGCTTACAACATCTGAATTCAAAGAAATTGGTACATGGAATTCCTGCAATTAAGAAGCCTGAAAAGTCATGCAAAGTTTGCATGGAAGGAAAACAACCAAGATTGCCATTTGCATCAGAAGTTGCTCCAAGAGCAAAACATGCCTTGGGAGTTATACACTCTGATGTGTGTGGTCCATTTCCAGTAGCATCAATTGGAGGGAATAAATACTTTGTGTTGTTTGTTGATGAATTCACAAGAATGACATGGGTATCCCTTATTAAGTTCAAACACGAGGTGTTTGATGAATTCAAGAAGTTCAGAATGAAGGCTGAGAATCAGAGTGGTCAGAAGTTGAAGATTCTTAGAACTGATGGTGGAGGTGAGTATAACTCCAAAGAGTTCCAGAAGTTCTGTGAGGAGAATGGAATTGAGCATGAGGTTACTGCTCCTTATACCCCTCAACACAATGGTCTTGCTGAAAGAAGAAACCGTACTTTGCTTGATATGGTGAGAAGCATGCTAAAGGAGAAGAAGCTTCCTCAGAAGCTCTGGGGAGAAGCTGTTGCCACTGCAACGTATGTACTCAACAGATGTCCTACGAAGAAGTTGAAGGAAATAGTTCCTATGCAGAAGTGGACTGGAGACAAGCAAAGTGTTAGTCATCTGAAGGTATTTGGTTCTGTTTGCTATAAACATGTTCCAGAAGCCAGAAGACAGAAGCTGGATGATAGAAGCAAAGTGATGATTCTGATAGGGTACCACAGTACAGGTGCATACAAGCTCTATTGTCCAGAAACCAATAAAATTGAATTCAGCAGAGATGTGATTGTGAAGGAATCAGAAGTTTGGAATTGGGATAAGTCTCAATCTGATTCTGATGTTAGAACCTCTGAAGAAAGGCCAGAGTTAAGAATTTCTGAAGTTGAAGTAAACCCTGATATTGACTCTGACTCTGATACTGATTCAAACTCTGAAGAAGACTCAGAAGATGAAGGTGACCCAGATGACCCAGACTCTGATGATTCAGACTCTGATGGCAATCCAGATCTTGGTGGCAATTCAGACTCTGGAAATATGCCAGACTCTGAAGATGGTCAAAGCTCTGGAGGTCAATCATCTGAAGTTAGAAACTCTGAACCTCAAGACTCTGAACAAGTTCAGAGACCACAAAGAATCAGAAGCGTTCCCAGAAGATTTGCAGAATTTGACATGCTGCAAGACACTGAAGTAGACTCTGAAGGAGAAGTTCTTCAGTGTGCCATGTTAGTAGACTCTGAACCTATAAGTACAGAGGAGGCTCTTAAGCAGAAGCTCTGGCTGAAGGCCATGAAAGAAGAACTTGATGCTATAGAGAGAAACAAGACTTGGAAGCTGACAGAACTTCCAAAAGACAAGAAAGCCATCAGCGTCAGATGGGTTTTCAAGCAGAAGTTAAAGCCAGATGGCTCAATTGGCAAACATAAAGCAAGGTTGGTAGCCAGAGAATTTCTACAGAAACCTGGGCTGGATTATTCTGAAGTGTTTGCACCTGTAGCAAGACATGAAACAATCAGAATAGTGATTGCAATAGCTGCTAACAGGAATTGGCCTCTGATGCATTTAGATGTAAAATCTGCATTTCTGAATGGTCCATTAGAAGAAGAAGTTTACGTGTCACAACCTCCTGGATTTGTGAAAAAGAATCAGGAAGGGATGGTGTACAGATTATACAAAGCTCTATATGGACTGAAACAAGCGCCCAGAGCTTGGAATCAGAAGATTAATTCTTTTTTCAAGAAGCAAGGCTTTCAGAAATGTGAGATGGAGTACGGTGTCTATGTTCAGCATACTCTTGAAGGCAATATGACTCTGGTATGTTTATATGTTGATGATATACTGCTGACTGGAAGTTCTGAACAGGAGATAGCCAAGTTCAAGAAGGTTCTAATGAATGAATTTGAAATGACTGATCTAGGCAAAATGACATACTTTCTAGGGATGGAGTTCAGATATTCTGAGAAAGGTATCATTTTGCATCAGCTCAAGTATGAATTAGAACTTCTGAAGAGATTTGATCTGAAGAATTGTAAGATGGCTGTCACACCTTCTGATACAAATCAGAAACTGGATTCAGACTCTGAAGGAAAGGATGTGGATGCTACAACCTTCAAACAGTTGGTTGGTTCTCTGAGGTATCTGTGCAATACCAGACCTGATATTTGCTACTCAGTTGGGATGGTTAGTAGGTTCATGAGTAAACCTAAGTGGTCCCATTACCAAGCTGCTGTCAGGATTCTGAGGTATATCAAAGGAACTCTGAAGTATGGAGTGTTATTTCCCTCTGGAGGAAATAATGAGTCAGAACTTCTGAGTTATTCAGACTCTGATTGGTGTGGAGACAGAGTTGACAGAAGAAGTACATCTGGGTACTTGTTCAAATTTCTGGGAGGTCCCATTTCTTGGTGTTCCAAGAAGCAACCTGTTGTGGCGTTGTCAACCTGTGAAGCTGAATACATTGCAGGTGCTGTTACTGCATGCCAAGCTGTGTGGATTCTGAATCTGTTGCAGGATCTGAAGATTAAGGTAGACAAACCTCTGAAGTTGATGATTGACAACAAGTCTGCAATCAACCTTGCCAGAAACCCAGTGCTGCATGGGAGAAGCAAGCATATTGAGACCAAGTATCATTTTCTGAGACATCAAGTTCAGAGTGGAGTGTTAGAAGTTGTACACTGCAGCACTCAGAAGCAGTTGGCAGATGTTCTGACGAAAGCTATCAAGACTGATCAATTTCTCAGATTAAGGGATGGAATTGGTGTTACAAGTTTTGATGGAATATGAATTAAGGGATGGTATTAGAATATTAATGATAATTCATATTTATTTAGTTGTACTATTTTCTTAGCCCATAAGTTTGTTAGAGGGTATTTTAGTATTTATCCTATTCTAGTAACCCTAGTTTTAGCTTATAAATAGGGTGACAATCATTGTAACCAAATGTCATGTTTTGTAGCCGTCATTCTCTTATTAGTAATATTTCCTATTTCATCATTTATTCTATCTTTGCACCAACAGTATTAAGGATCCGGTTGTTTCAGCTTTAAAACAATAGAATTTTTTTTGTAATTTTATAAAATTGTTTTTCAAAATATTATAATTTTTTTATATTTGTCTAAATTGAAAAACTAATTTTGACATTCTATAACAAAAACATACATTGCTAAAGATCAAAACATACTCGAAATTGCAATTTTTTCAAAAAATTGTATCTCAAATAATTTTTATGGAAAGCTATTTGAAATAGCTTCAAAATTAAGTGATTTTTTGAAATTTTGATATCCAAAAAAAGTTTCAATAAATTGATGAAATATCTAAAATAACATTTTAATAATAACTATTCAAACCAAATTTTCATTTTAAACTTTTATGAAAAGTTTCTTTGTAAATTTCTTTACAAAAAATTATATTACACTATTCTAAGCAATTTGATCAATCGTGTGTGTGTGTGTGTGTGTGTTGTGTGTGTGTGTGTGTGTGTGTTGTGCGTGTGTGTGTGTGTGTGTGTGCGTGTGCGTGTGTGTGTGTGTATCCGTGTGTGTGTGTGTGTGAGAGAGAGAGAGAGAGAGAGAGAGAGAGAGAGAGAAATTGGGGAAAGAAAAACAAAGAAGATGATGTAAAAGCTGAATCATTGATTGATGAAAGGAAAAAGTAGTTACAATAGTGCTTATATAGTTGCACCAACCACAAAGTTAGTTATGAAAGCTCAACATCTATAACTAACTTCCTAAAATTGGATGATGTATCATATATGGAAAGATAAACAACAATGCATGATAACATAGGTCTATGCATGATGAATAATAATGCCTTGTATCACAAGCAACAATTTATCCAATAGTTAATCTTCTCTCATTACTTCAGTTACCCCCTACAAGCTTGAGGTTGGTAAATATCGACCAAAGCAAGCTTGGATAAATAGTCAAAAAAAATGTTCGAGGGCCAAGAGCCTTGGTAAAAACATCAGTCGCTTGAGCTTGAAAAGAAACATAAAGCAATCGTATAACACAAAGTGACAATCAATATCCAAGTGTTTTGTGTGTTCATGAAAAACAGTGTTGGCTGAGAAATGAAGTACGCTTTGATTATCATAGTAAAGGACATGTAAGCGTGTTGGGTGTTGCTTGAGATCATGAAGAAGGAAACAAAGCCATTAAAGTTCTCGAGTGGTTGAAGCCGAAGCTTGGTATTCTTCCTCTGCAGAAAAACAACTAACTGTGAATTGTTTCTTAGACTTCTAAGATACTAGAGATCTACCAATAAATAAGCAATAGTCAAAGATACAACACCTAGTGTCAATACATCCAGCCCAATCTGCATTAATGAAACCAAGGATTCATAAGTATAAAGATTGGGACAAAAAATACCTCTAGATGGAGATCATTTAAGATACCTCAAGTCACGAAGGGCAACACGATAATGATGTTCAATATGTGCACTCATGAATTGACTCAATTTTTGAGTAGCAAATGTTACGTCTGGATGAATGGTAGTAAGATACGCCAACCTACCAACTAATCTTTGATAGGCAGTGATATCAGGAAAAGTTGAGCCAACATCTTGATGAAGACGTGTAGATGCATCTAAAGAAGTTGAAGTAAGTTTGCAACCAGTGAGACCTACATCCTGGAGCAATTCTAAGCGGTACTTTCATTGGCATAGTGTGATGCCTTTGGAAGAACATGCTACTTCGAGCCCTAGGAAAAACTTGAGTTGACCAAGGTCTTTGATATGAAAAGTTTTATCCAATGCTCGTTTAAAATTTGCATTTGCAGTTAGTGAAGTGCCTGCAATGATGATGTCATTTACATAAACGAGTAAGGGTGTGAATGAAGTGGAAGTGGATTTAGTTAATAAGGTATGATCTGTATAAGCATGTGTGAATCCTTTTAAATACAGACTTAGTGAAGTGCCTGGAAAGACGATATCATAATTTAATTTTTCCACTTTTTTTCTTCTATGCTGACATGTCTGAACTCAATTTTTGTTGATGACAAAATGGAAATAAAATCATGGGAGTATTCAAGAAGATTAAAAGTATTTTTTTGATCCTTTTAGTTTACCTGAACCCTAATTATTCAATTATTTTGATATTGCTTTCTTCTTGACATTTTTCTATCAAAATAAGTTTAAATTTACTTAGATAGAACTTAGGGGGAGCTTACAAAACTCAACATTTGAATCATTAGACTCAGTAGGAGCTTACAAACCTCAAACTCTAATATTGTCAAGTTAATTAAACTGACAAACCATTGTTCTTAAATACATTTGTTTGTCATCATCAAAAAAGGGAGGATTATTGGAACAAGATTATTCATATGCCTAGAATTTTGATGATAATAAAGTGTTTAGAGAACAACTGGGTATACTAACATATATTCAAATATGCATGATCTCAAGCTTAGAATTCACAATGAATTAATCATGTTAAAAGCATATATGAAGAAGAAATGTTACTCAGATTCTAAATTATCAGAATCTAGTGACTCTGAATGTGTTCATCAACCTCTGAAGGTTCAGACTCTGGTAATATGTTCCAGCCCTTGGTGACAGCTCAGACTCTGTTTACCAAAGGTGTCTCTGATCCATACCATGTACCAAAAGTAGACCAGTCTTGTCAAAGTGCCAAATTTATGAGAAGAGTCAACTAGGGTTTAGTTTTGCGAGGCTCGAGGAATGGTAATGTGACATCTTCAGTCTATCCTATCTTTTGGTAGATACCTAGCACTTTGAAAGGCGTTCTTAACAAAGCCATTATCCAGTGGGCAATGCTTCTATCCAGATACATCCTCCAATGTCTCTCTTGGAATGTTTATTCACTAAGTTAGCTCTTATGCACAAACCCTCCAACAACTATTTCTTTACATTTATAAAAGGAAGCTGGATATTTGAAGGAAGGTTAAAACACTACAACACAATATATTATCTTAAGCATAACTCAGAGCTTTTATTTGTAACTATTATTCCATAAGATCTTAAGATTTCTTATCTTTGTATATCTTAGAAATATTAATAGGTTAAGAACCTTTGTAGTTGTTGCACAACTAATATACTTCTGATTATGTATCTAAGTATAATAGCTACCTTTTCTACTAAAATGTTTGTCTGAAGTAAAGGAAGTCTCTTGCCTGCTTTCTTGAGAATTGAAGTCTCTTATCTATATACTTGAGCAGTGAAGTCTCTTTCTATGTTTATTGAGCAGAAGCATCTTGCATGGTTACTTGAGCATAAGTCTCTTTGTAGATTGATTGAGAATTGAAGTCTCTTGGAAGTTTGCTTGAGCAAAGTTTAATTTGTTTAGTTATAGTGAAAAGCTCTTGTTGAGGCAGGGGGACTGGACTACTCTCAGTTAAGGAAAAGAACCAAGATAATCTTTGTGTGTGGCTTACGTTTACTTTTTATCACTATTATTTTCGTTGTTGTAAATATTTCTGATATCAAACTCTTAACATGGATCCGATTTTGAAGTTGCATTATCATAACCGAAATGATTTTTGGCATACACAATTCGACACCCCCCCCCCCCCAATTTTTTGTGTATTTTTATCACCTTAACCAAAGACGAGATTGTCATATCCACTCTTCTCGACTTGTCGATGTAGCAAGACATTTATGCTTCATAACCTTCAACTCAACCTTGAAGGTTCTATTAGCAGCCATAGGAGCTTTAAAGACCAAAACCCCGTTGGCATCCATAACGCACAACCCCTTGTTTTCAATGTGAATCTTATAACCCTTCTCAAGAAATTGACCAATACTTAGAAGGTTACATTTGATTCTTGTAATATATAAAACATGTTTGATCAAGGAATGTCCATCATCCCTTCTCATTATCAAAATATCACCAATCCCACCAGCCGCTAGAGTTGTGTCATCCATGAACTTCACTTTGTTCTTCATGGCATGATTGATTTTAAAAAACCAATATTTACTCCCCGTCTTATGAGTAGAACAACTCGAGTCCAAATACCATTCCTTGTTGCATTCAACTTCTTTCATACTCATCAGGACATTTTCTTCTGCATGTAATTGGTTAACTATTTCCTTTAACCGGTTACAGCCTGTTTTTGCAATATTCCCAAAATTGTTGTTCTTACTACTGTTGTCCCGCAACCTACGGATGTTGAAATTTCCTTTCATGATCATGACTAAGAGTGTATTCTCTTCATCAAACTCTTGTCTTACAACCTTGGCTTCATCTCCTTGAAGTTCCTTCTTGTTCACATTGCACTCTTTTGAATAATGACCGGACCTTTGACACCTAAATCACTACTCCTTACTTTTGTCAAACCTCTATTTTTCACCTCTAAAGTTTCCTTGACCACCATTTTTTTTGCAGCTACTCTCACCCCTTTGACAAGTCGAATTCTGGGAATTTTGAGACTCTTTTCCACCAAAATTCTAAAAATTCCCTTTACTCTTCATGGGTCATTTTTCTTTAGATCTTTTGTCCTTCTCGTTTAAATGAGCATACAAAGTGATCTCATCCTTTTCCTTATAATTATTTCTCTCCTCCGTCCATTGCTCATGAGCCTCAATAGAGCTTTGCAGATACTTTTTGCTCATTGTCATAAGATCCTTCGATTCCTCAATTGCTACAAATCTTTGTGTTAAAGAACACAATATTTTTGTGACAACATACTGTTCCATGACTGTTTCTTTGTATGTCTTCACTTAATTAACCAACCGAGTAATTCTCGTTGTTAAATCGTTGATTGTCATTTTCTTCCATTTGAATCAATTCAAGTTGACACTTGTGAGTTTGTAACTTCACTACCTTCGACTTATCTGCCCCTGCATAAGCATTCTCTAAGATTTCTCACGCTTTCTTTGATGATTCACAATCACCAACTTTCTTAAATTTGTCACCATCCACATATTGGTTGATAAAAAACAGTGCCTAAAAATATTTCTTCTTCTCTTCCTTATATGTTGCTTTCTATGCATTCGTTGCACCTTGGACATGGGGATTCACTCTGTTCTTGATCACTTCAAGAACATCTTACTAGGCAAACAACACTTTCATTTAATTGCATAATTTATTATAATTATTTGCATCAATGATGGGTAGATTTGCAAGGATTATATCATTTGAGAAACAATTCATGTTGCACACTAGGTGTTTATGGATTAGAATCAGACTCTTAATGTTAAATGTTGGAACTTTGAACCATAAGATTGGTGAACAACGGCAGAGAAAATTGGAATATGGAGAGTGAAAGGGGGAAATTAAGAAAGAGAGAGAGAGGGGGAGAGAGAGAGAGAGAGAGGGGGTGTGCACGTGTCCGCGTTTGTGTGTTTGTGTGTGTGTGTGCACGCGCACGTGCGTGTGTATGTGTGCACGTGTGTGTGTGTGTGTGTGTGTGTGTGTGTGTGTGTGTGTGTGTGTGTGTGTGTGTGTGTGTGAGAGAGAGAGAGAGAGAGAGAGAGAGAGAGAGAGAGAGAGAGAGAGAGAGAGAGATAGAGAGAGAGAGAGAGAGAGAGAGAGAGAGAGACAGAATTGAGAGTATGAGCGATAATTGGATTAACAAATATAAGAATGCCTCCAAGACATTTATACAAGTGTTACAAAATGATTGGGACAAAAATTGAGATGAGACTTGTATCTTGAGGTAGGTGGTCTTGAAGTCAGGCACTAGATAGGGGATTTTACCCTAAGAACCCTAACTTAGTAACTTCTCACACACTTAACCCTTGATGAATTGAACTTGAAATGATGTCTCATGTATATTAACACAACATCCCATGACCATAGAGACTTTGAATTGAGTTTCTATCTTCTTCAATTGCACAGTTGACTGAGGATTTACCAGATGAAACCCTAATTGCGATACTTTCAACTGTGGCTTGTTCCACTTCACACCACCACTTGCATAAGCTCCACGATGACCCTCAAGGCCTCCAATAAGCTTTATTTACCTCTCATACCCAAAATCATGCACTCACAACCTTCTGATGCTCTTCAGTTGGCCTCCCAGTTAGGAGTTATCCCACACACATCCATCTGTTCTTTCACAAGATAATGACCACTCTGATGACCAATCAAACTTGAGTAACCACTCTTGCTTAGGCTCAAATGCCCTGAGAAGACCTCTCTCTTTCTATGCTCATCCTTTTTGATCCCCTGTTCAATGTGATATGCTATGCAATGCAAATGCTAGAACAAAATGAAACATAAACCAAGTTAAGAAAAGGTTGAGCAAATTTTGGGGTGCAACAGCAGGCCCGAAACTAATCTACGCGTCTTCCTCCTCCTCCACTTCAAGCTTGTTAGGGCGAGCGTCGTGGCCAGCATCCTCAATACTGGGGTCGACTACCCGTCCATCGACAATCTCGTGGAAAGGCCCAATTCCATCCTCGACCAGGGCGACGTCAGGGTTAACCGCCTTGAGTTGTGCGACAGCATCGTTAAAACCAACCGCGACTGCCTCCAAGCAGTCGCTCTCCAACACTCGGATCCTAGCGAGCAAGTCTGCTCGAGTGACCATCTGTTTGTCCTCTTCGGTCTCGTCCTCGGCAGGACGGAGGGTACTCTCCAGCTTCCACACGCGAGCCTTCAGTGCTCGCACCTCCGCTTCGACGGCCCCTAACTTCTCTTCGGCACTATCTCCTCTCTTGCATTGGTAGACAACCTCCCCCTTGCTTTTCTCCAATTCCTCGGCAAGCTTATTCAAGCGCGACTGCGCGAAGGTGAGGTTCCCTTGCAGCTTGGACAGTTTGGCAGCAAAGCAACTCTCATCACTCAGGACCATAGCAGTGGTAAAAGTCCGCATCAAAGCGGCCAAGTCCTCCCTCAAAACCTGTCGACAAGCAGCCCGGTTCGTACTGAGTACCGTCTTCACTTCCCCAGCCGAAATGTTAGGCGAACTTGCCCCGTGGAAGTAATCGGGATACTGATGGCAGGGCGGGATTGTGAAACCCTCCTCAGCGGAGTCGACCGTCAAGTCGACCACGCTCTCCGTCTGCTGAACCCTAGGCCTCTTCGGGGACCCCTGGGACGTGGGGGACTCGCTGCCCTAAGGAGATGAGAAAGAACCCTTGCCGCCCTGGTCTCCAGCAGCTACCTAACTTAACTGTGTCTTCGCAGCAGCAACAGGCCTCGACGCATGCAACTTCTTCACCCTCTCCTCGACAGAAGACATGCTCCCTGCAAAACGAAAGAAATAAGTCAGTAACAGACCAAAAATGTAAAGTAATGGGAAGAACGAGGCGACCATCACCTAAATAGCTAAGGGCCTCCTCCTCCGAGGAACACTCAAGCAGGGTCTTCGTATTGATCAGTCTCGCCTTCTGGCGGATATTCCCCTGACTGTCGAGGATGTATCGTGTAACGCCCCGATTTCAATTGTCTCTTTTATCGAGTCCCTACTTAATTTAATTGGACGAATATTATTTTTGATATGGAATTTGTGTGGAAATATGTTAAGTTTACATATTATTCTATTTTAACCGATTTTGAGAGTTTTCGGGGAAAATAGTTTGGAGGGTATTTTGGACATTTCCTATTTAATGATAGGTGGGAGATTTTATGGGATATTGAATTAATAGATTTTTTGGAGAAATAATGAGAAGGATATTAAAAGAGAAATAGAAGAGAAAAGAAACATAAGAGAAAAGGAAGGAAAGAAAAGAGGAAGAAGGAAAAAGGAGGAGAAAAGAGAAGAAGAAGAAGAAAAGTGTGGGATCATCAAGAACAGCTCAAAGCTTCGATTAATCCAAGGTAAGGGTGTGAAATCTTACTATCTAAATCAATATGTATGATTATGTATGTGTATGGTTGATTGAATTAGGGTTTTGGAGAGTTTCCTATAATTTCCGTTTTAGGTCGAAATTGATTCGATCGGTAGAAATCTAGCTTTGTTTAATGAAGATGAGAATAAGTGGTAGGATTATGTCGGGAAACGTTAGGTTATGATTACTGGAGCAAGTGGGGAATTATCGGGTGAATTTATCGGCTATTTCAAATTCTGAACAGTGGGGAGAAGTTCTGTTCGCAGACGCTCGCTAGCAGCTCGCTAGGCGAGCAGGTCGCGAGTGTTCGCTAGGCGAGTGCGTAGCGAACGGTCCCAGACTTGGGACAGAATGGTATTGTGTTCTTTCACTAGTAGCGAAGGGAGTAGCGAAGAGCTCGCTGGGGGTTCGCTGTGGCGAACGAGGTAGCGAGCAATGTTTGGAGGTTCTGTTTGCACTCGCTAGCAGTTCGCTAGGCGAGGAGGTAGCGAACGTTCGCTAGTAGCTCGCTAGGCGAGCGTGTAGCGAACGTAGCAGAATGAGTTTCTCTCCTGTTGTGTACTGTTGTGGCTTGGGACCCTGATTTCGATCGACCTTTCCTCGATTTAAAAGCAGGTATGCTAGCCCGTGAGGTGCTGTGGGTAGCCGAATGGCGTGAATCCTAGTTTATGGTTTGTGAAGCGTGAGTGTGGCCGATCGGCAATTTTATGCAATCTCTAGATCGAATAGGATTGCATGATGAGATGATCGAGTTCGTTGTCGTCGGCATGATAATATGAACGTATGAGAACATAATAGCATAATAGGATTATGTGGGCATTGAGTAGTGAACCTAGTGTCGGAGTGGATTACACTAGGGTAGAATGATGTGATATCATTCCTAGTTGCGGGCTCATTAGGGTAGGACGACGTGATATCGTTCCTAATGAGGCACAACAACATTGTAGTGCGTTAGGAGTATTTCGAATGAGGTGTGATTGATGGGTGCACTAGGGTAGAATGATATAACATCATTCCTAGTGGTTGTGTATTAATATTTGATCCCGTGTAGGATCTGCAGAACCTCGCTTGATGCGATGGTTATATTTGATCCCGTGTAGGATCTACAGAACCTCGCTTGATGCGATGGTTATATTTGATCCCGTGTAGGATCTGCAGAACCTCGCTTGATGCGATGGTTATATTTGATCCCGTGTAGGATCTGCAGAACCTCGCTTGATGCGATGGTTATATTTGATCCCGTGTAGGATCTGCAGAACCTCGCTTGATGCGATGGTTATATTTGATCCCGTGTAGGATCTGCAGAACCTCGCTTGATGCGATGGTTATATTTGATCCCGTGTAGGATCTGCAGAACCTCGCTTGATACGATGGTTATATTTGATCCCGTGTAGGATCTGCAGAACCTCGCTTGATGCGATGGTTATATTTGATCCCGTGTAGGATCTGCAGAACCTCGCTTGATGCGATGGTTATATTTGATCCCGTGTAGGATCTGCATAACCTCGCTTGATGCGATGGTTATATTTGATCCCGTGTAGGATCTGCAGAACCTCGCTTGATGCGATGGTTATATTTGATCCCGTGGAGGATTTGATAAGTGATAGGTTCATAGGAGAATCTGGCGGATGAATGAGTCGGTCCCTATGAGTTGCACTATCATCTTCAGATGATGAACGGAGAATAATCTCTAAGAATAAAATAGTATATATGTATGTATGGTCTGATAGATGGGAGGATGACGTTGAAGTAAGCGTGGAGGAGTTGTACTCACTAGGGTAGGATGGCAATGTGTTGTTCCTAGTGAAGAAGTTACCGGGGTAGAATGACTGAGATGTTGTTCCCGGTAGGGCATGAGCGATATGCCCATAACCCGGAAAGAGGATTGAGGATATTAGATGAGTATTATACGAATCGCACGGCATGGTTGCGGTTGTCATATGTAATATGCATGCGTGCAGGAATTGATGGGACACGGATAGCGAATAAATGAATGTGTAGGATATTGACTAATGGATGGATGGTTTAGTGTGAGTGTATACGTCTAAGTGTATTTGATGTGGTGAGAATTTATTACTACGCACCGTAGTGAAAAGCTGTAGAATATAGGCATTCGGTACTTGTGTATTTCTATATATATATATATATATATATATATATATATATATATATATATATATATATATATATATATATATATATATATATATATATATATATATATATATATATATATATATATATATATATATATATATATATATATATATATATATATATATATATATATATATATATATATATATATATATATATATATATATATATATATATATATATATATATATATATATATATATATATATATATATATATATATATATATATATATATATATATATATATATATATATATATATATATATATATATATATATATATATATATATATATATATATATATATATATATATATATATATATATATATATATATATATATATATATATATATATATATATATATATATATATATATATATATATATATATATATATATATATATATATATATATATATATATATATATATATATATATATATATATATATATATATATATATATATATATATATATATATATATATATATATATATATATATATATATATATATATATATATATATATATATATATATATATATATATATATATATATATATATATATATATATATATATATATATATATATATATATATATATATATATATATATATATATATATATATATATATATATATATATATATATATATATATATATATATATATATATATATATATATATATATATATATATATATATATATATATATATATATATATATATATATCTTATGCCTTGATTATTATGTTATGTTTCTCACCCTTCTGTTGTTTTATAATGTCCGACGAGGCATTGCAGATTAGGATTCGCTGGAGGTTTCCTTTGGAGTATAGTTCTTTTCCCTCGTGTCGGTCGCTCTGATATGTAACTTTGGGTAGATAGGCTTGTAGAATGTCTTTTGGTGTCTTGTTTGTATGTGAATGAAGTTGTGAACAACCAGATGACATGTAATTACGTTTTGTCATGTCTTAAGTGAATATATATATGTTTTAGTCTTCCGCTTTAAGAGAAATATGAATATGTAATTTCGAAGAATCATGCGTTTATTTTTAGTTGAGATTTACCCCTTTTGAGTTAATTCTTTTTAAACCTTAATATTCATGTGGTCGTTTCGTGGGTATTGTGATGCACTTCTTTTATACCTTAATGTAAATATACTCTGATGAAAAATAAAATACTTATATTCGTGGCTATATGATTTGATATATGATTATTTTGGGGTATTGAATGGGGGCGTTACATATCGGCCATCGGGTGTCACTAGATTCGACGGGGGTAGGCTACGCACGAACGCAATTATCTTCAAATAGCTGGCCATGTCCTCATTGTTGAGGGACCCCGCGCGCACGATGTGCCGATCGGTCCCCTTGGTGAAATGCTCGTCGGTCCACTCCACGGGCACTTTCGGCAACATGACGGCTTCCCTCCGGCCATTCACTACCCGCTGCCCTTCTTGGTACAATGAGTCAACCCCTGCGAGGGTGATCGGACTGACGACGAAGAAGCGCCCCTTGAAATCCCGAACAGAGTCCATGTACGTCTTAAAAAGCTTGTTCGGTTGTTTGAACGAAACTCATCCATACCGACTGTTCACCGTCTGCCCTGCAGATGGAAGAGGCGGAAGAACAACGACAACGTGGCCCCGACCTCCAAAAAATGACAGACGATCTCGAACGCCCGAACAAAGGCTACAGCGTTCGGATGCAACTGCGAGGGGGCCAACCGCAGCCACTCGAAGAGTCCTAGGTGAAAGTCCGAAAACGGAAATCTGAGCCTGGCCTCCCGAAAGTAGAACTCATACATAGGGAACCGCATCCTCCCATACTTCGAGCATATGTGGTGGTGTTCTCGAGGTCGATAGACTTGCCAGTTCTGAGGATCATCTACGCCCCTATCCTCCATAGTGGCATAAGCTCTAATCGGGTCACAAGCGAAATACGAGGGCTTGGATAGAGGCTCGTCGGCCACCCACTCCTCGATAGAACGGACCTGTTCGTCGGCGAGGGAAACATCCGTCTCTTCGTCCGCGACCATAGTCCCCGGGATCCACGAAGACATGAATTTTACCTGAAAAGCAGAAGGTAACGGTGAATTCGATGACAAAGATCAAATTCACTCTTCCACCGCAAGTCAAGTGAAAGGGCGACGAGGACAGCCCCCGCGAGCAACGGACGAACAACACCCGGGCGTCCTCCTCGAGGGCTCACTCAAAATCCTCTCTTCTCCCTGGGACACCTATCCGCCTAAGCTACACACTCACCCCGGGACGTTCAACCAACCTATCGTCTCTCCCCGGGGCATTCATCAGAATAAGTGTTTGTCCCCGGGAGCTTCAACCGCTTCTTCGTGTGTCCTCGGCGCCCTCATCTAAAAGCCCTAGAAAACACCGCATACAGCGGCGGAGGCGCACCTCTCTCCTCGGGGCACTCAACACACCCCGACCCCAGTTCCGAAACAAACAAGAAAAATAAGAGAAAGGAGAAGAAAAACATACTAGATTGCGATTAACGAAGGAATATGCGGCGGCAGTCACGGCGGAGATGTCTAACGGAAGCGGAGCAGCAGATCCTCGTGGTTGAAAGCAAGTAAGGCGAAAGTGAAAAATAGACGGGGACTCACATACTTATACCCCAGCACGGGACTCGAAGCGTCATTAGGCACTCGAGTACCCTAGGGTAGCCGCCTTCATGGCCATCCAACGCATGACACGTGGTGAAGGATGACAGTCGCGTCCCTACACATCTCCCCGCCAACACGTGTCCTCAACCCCCGGACACCCGATGACGAGGAAGGACTCACGCGCATGCGTCCCCGCGGAGTACGAGCCGGTGGGTTCTCTCCTCGGGCTAACCTCTCCTCCCCGGCACAACGTCATCAAGCCCTCGCTCCCTCCCTCGGAGCTACGACTTGGGGGGCTCCTATTCTGCCCTGGGCCCCGACTTGAGCGGGCAGGCCTAGCCCAATGATACTCTGTTAGGCCCAATCCAACTTGGGCTACATCCGTCGAGCACATGGTCCCCGCCGGGCAGACAATGGTCCCTCGGCGGGCAAAAGCTCCTCCCTTGTCGAGCAGAACAACGTGTCCTTCGCACGTTCTCCACGTGCTCCCCTCCGCGGGGACACGTCACCAACCAACTGCTCACCTCCGAAAGAGCAGGTCAAACCCACTTTTCGGAGATTACGGGACAGTTGAACTAGGGTGAAGATCACGTTCTGGTCTTCACTACGCCACGTAAGTCCTAGCAGTCACTTGGGTTGGGTCTGGCCATGCAACCCAACTCAAATGACCGTTGGCCCTGCGCTGGGGTCTCTCTATAAATACCCTCTTTCACACGAGGGTCAGGTATTCTATTCTTACCCATTTTTTATATTTGTTGTCACTCTGTCCAAACTCTTACTTTGACATCAGAGTGTCTTGCAGGTACACCCCCCATCTCCTTTTCAACACCGATGAACAGGCAGCAGATCAACGGCGTGTGGCAAGTCCTTGGTCCCCTTCTGATCAGGTCAGATCAATTTTAAAAAAAAAATACGCTCCAAATTTTATAATTTAAAGGATATTTTTTACGTAATCAAAATATTTCATAGAACAATGAGGGAATGTGAAATCGATAACACACTAACGAACAATGGTCTTTAGAGTAGACATTTCTCTGTAATTCTTAGTACTGGTGTTTCTTACAAAGATTGTTCACAATATCAACCAACAAGCCCAACTACCATGAATAAGTCCAAGGCATAACATGAATAAGTCCAAGGCATTCATGATCCTAAATATTAGGATCTTGTCTAAACAATTGAGAATGCGGTACAAGCCGTGAGTGAAATGGTTCGTGGCCAGAGACAACCAATTTTACCTACAAAATCTATAATTTTTGAAATGTTTTGTACAAGTCACCACTAGCTTGAAAAAGGAGATATACATCGTATCCAAAACTCTTGAAAGTTGTATACAATGTATCCAAAACTCTTGAAAGTTGAGACTCATGTAACTTACATCAATGAAATATCATCTGCCTAGTAACAAGATGTCTCTGGCAAACTGAAAATCACGCTGCATTTTATATTGATGCACATTTTGGCAGAGACATTTTATTACTAGATAGATGATATTTCACTTACATAAATTATGTGAGTGGTAGCTTTCAAAGAGTTTTGAATACATTGTTTATTTCCCTTCTTCAAGCTAGTGGTGACTTACACAAATCACTTGAACATTTAAAGATTTTGTAGGTAAAATTCATTGTTATTACAACCCACCGATGCTGTTATCAACTCATATAATTGTTGTTTTAAGAAATCTTCTCTATACATCCAAACCTTCGTTGCAAACATATAACTCTTCAATGTTCTACTCTATATAACTTTCAGCTTTTTTTCAAGCTTCAACAACTGAACACTCAATTTTGGACCAGGAGTAACAAAGTTCATCTAAAACTATAATACAATCTTATCACAACAGTCTATTGATAGAATTGTTGTTTTCCATTTAATAAAACAAAATTAGTGAACATTCTTAACCAACAATTTTCAAAACTTCAATGTCGTGATGTTTGTGATTATTCAATTAATCATGTTTCGGGAGTTACAAATCATGAACAGATCAAGCAGAAAAAAAGACTTTGAACTTTGTTACCGTGTCCCACTTATATGATATTTAACACAGCATAAATATGAAAAAGATAACTGTTAAGACTGTTCTTAACTCCAACTTTCTCTGTTTTATACCATAAGATAGATGTAATTTCAATTCTATCTCATAAAGGCCAATCTCAAAACTCCAATGAGAAAAGGTGTATCGGATTACCATCAAATTTGAATGCTCAGCAACAATAAAAATCACATAAATCACGCCAAGCAACACCAATAATAATAACAAGGGATACATCATAATATATTAACCATGGTGTTTGTAAATCTTAGTGTTGGCCATAGGCAAGATGGATTGACATGTCACAGCATCCCAATAACTACACTATCGCTACACAATAAAAAGTGCTCAAAAGGACAGAAGAAAACAATTTACCTACTAATATAACACTTATTTCTTCTTCTTAGAAGGTGGCTGAAGAGCAGCCACTTCTTCATCTTCATCCTCTTCTTCGTCTTCATCCTCTTCTTCGTCATCCTCGTCGTCAGCATCATCATCATCTCCATCTTCATCATCGTCGTCGTCGTCACTTCCTCCTGCACCATTAGGCACAGGATCATCCTCAGGGTCGGCTTCATCGTCATCTTCATCACCAGAGAAGTCCTCGTCATCGTCATCATCATCCTCGTCATTCACATCATCGTCGTCGTCATCATCATCATCCTCTGTTTCACTTCCAGCTCCATCTTTGTTCTCTTCACAAGTATGGTTTCCCTTGTACAGCTGATCTAGAGGAAACCTAATCAAGAATAAAAACAAGTCAATACATTTGGATTTTCCAAACATAAAACAACCATAAATCATTTGAATAGGGTTAACATGCTTATTTCTACCTTCCATCCATTGGTGATATCAAATTATTGACATCTGTAAGAAGAGATCCAGTCTGCAAGAAAAGAAAAGAAAAACAATATCATTCACTACATGCAATGTAATTGATTGTATAAAAAGAGATGATTTAGGTCAACATAGTGAAAAGTAGACTAAGTTCAACCAATGTCTATTGAATACACAAAGCACGACTGGACATACATAAACCGAGTTTCATATTGCAGTTCGATTATCTGTGAGTGTAACAGATAGTCCTGATTCCTGTCTTCATAGTCAGAGAAACAATAAAATATATAAAAGGTTACTAACATTTTGACAAGCTGAAACTGCAAAACAAACATAGATGCAATTCAAACAAAAACAATCTAATAAGAACCCTATTCAACAAAAATCTCCTAAACTTGGCCAAAAACGTCTTCTTGGAATCCATCTTAACACATCTTCTAGTAAATCATTGGAATCAAACAATTTAGACAAACCCTTAGGGATACAACAACAAACTAGTCATACAGCAAGTGCAAAATACATGCAGAGTTTTCAAATCCCGCTACATTTCAGTGCTATAACACCCTAACAACAACGATTTGTTCAAATTTCATACCGCTATAGCGCTGTAGTACCACTATAGACATTATATGGCAACACTAATGCATCACAAATTGCTTCAGCCATAAACCCTAAATTAAGCATAGAAATAAATAACTGAAATAGTGAGAGAAGAAGTATACCGCAATGAGAAGGTAAGCCAGAGATTTGCCGGTAGCAATGACAGTTTGAAGAACCAAAGCTTCAGCAACTGAGGATAGAAACACGGCGGAGTTTTCAGAAGCGAGAAGTGGAAGCTCCATTGCCGACATAGTGTTGCTGCTACCGAGAGTTCGAGAGTGTGTGTGCGGGAAGTGGCGTTTGGTCCCGTTAGGGTTTTTATGATTCAAATTGATGTTGCATCAGCAAATTACTTGCTTCCACGTCACTATCTTCGGCTGTATAGAAGGTTGTGTTTGTATTTGTGAAACATATCTCAAACTCTTATTAGGACCTAAATGGGCCGGTTTTGTTATTTATACATGTATAGCCTACTTATTTTCTCTCACACTCCTCTTCTTTTTTTTTCTTCTTTTTTTTATAAATTAAAAATATATTCTAATTTTAAAATTTCAACATGTAAGTTTTTAAAAATACTCTTGAATTCTATAATATGAACGTGTGGATTTTAAATAGTTGTTAAATTTTCAAAATTACAAGTTTTGATTTTAATTATGATAGGGAATCTATAAGGGAGGTGAATTAATATTGTTGAATTTTTTTATTTATTTTATGTAATATTTCTAAACTTTTAATTTCACCGAAAACAAATGGCTGAATGTTACTTTAAAATTAATGTAAAGTGTGAATTTTAAAGGCATAAAGTTAAAGAACAAATAAGAATTATACTAGTTTCTCCTATCAATCAATGATATATCTAGTCTCTCTACTCCTTGGAGAATTTTTACTATGTTTAGATCTTTGTACATGTCTTCATCAAAACTTATTTACAATTGTCTAAAACATACAGAAACACCAAATCATATGGTTGACTTTGAATCTCCTAGACTCAAAGAATATTTTTAATAATCACTAGTATGATGATCCTCACATAAATTAGAAAGTACTTCACTTTCTATTTATAGACACCTTTCACCAACACACTATGATGAAAGATACGATCACTTAAACTTTTGTTGAGAAATGAAAAATGTAGTAGACTATTGCATGTCAAATTCAAGGTTAGAATTATAAACTTTATATTCTCAATATCGCAATTCAAAATATAACACATAATTGCTCATATATTTTTTTGAAACTTTTTTTATTTATGAAAGTTTATAAGTTTCAAACCATTGTAAAAGAAAAAAAAATGTTTCTTGAAGATGATCTTTGAATTGTGTAAATGAATATGTAAAAGTTATTATTTCATTTTTTTTATGTTAAACCATCATTTATACACATTTAGAAACCACGTGAATGACTACATAACTTTGAAAAGGTTCCATGAAGCTTTAATATTTAAATAATGATTTTGTTTGATGAAAAAACACATTAATTTAGTTGATATTTGAATACTACAACCTGGTAGTCAAATACCATTTTGCAATGTTTGAATTTTTCAAGAAAAAATGACACTGGTATTCGAATACAAGAAATCGGTATTCGAATACCACTTTCATGGCAGCACCAAAATCATCTTTTTACCTTTGAAAATAAGTTTTTAAGCCTAGATTTATATGGATTTTTAAGCGTTAAATATAAAAACATTTATCTTAAGTTTGAATAATATTTTATGAGCTTTTAAATGACATATAAGATGAAAGGTGATACATCAAAGATAAAGACAATCTTAACTTTGATGGATGTTAATCTTTTCACGTTGTCATGATCGATTGTTGTCTTCATCTTTATTGTTCATTGCCTTCCTCTTTTTCTTCTTTGTTGATCATTATTGACGTTCTCTTTTTCTTCTTTTGTTGATGTATTTGTCTTCATCAAAAACCTAGTCAATGTCAATGAGAGACTCTTCTTCACAATCTTCCCTTTTTTTTATGATGACAAACATCCTTTGAGATTTTCTCGTTCATCAACAAGTTGCTTTAATATTTATGAATCTTGCAATTTATGAGGCAACTAGAAACTTCACATATCTTGTATATCTCCTCATTTCTTTTGCAATTTAAGATTTTCTTCCTCTGAAAATTTTATGAAAAAAATAAAACCTACTCTACATTTTCTCCCCTTTAGACAACATGAAAATGAAGAAAAAGTTGAATAACCAAAGGAATATAATGGAGAAGAAAATATTAAAACTAATCCATGTGGTAAAAGTACATAATGATAAAATAAAGTGTTAGATAAAAAGATAAAATGGCATACACTTACTCTTCTTCATAATACTAATTGAAAGTGTCAATCTTTTCAATTTATTTTTAAAAATAAACTCTTACATTACCATATTAAATGGTATATTTGTATTTTGAACAACCAATTTTAATTACAATGTTAGCATGTGGTTTTCAACTACACCTGCAAAACTAAGTTAATTGTCTTTCTAAGTATTCAAAATTCTTTGGATTCCTTTTTATTAGTTTTTTTTCAACCCAAACATTTTTTTCACTTGGTATACCAAACTTTCGAATATAACATGCATTAGTGGTATTACCTTTATAATTGCAATAAAAACAAGTATCTATCATGGTAGTCATTTTCTTTTCATCTATACAATATATAAAGGGAATATTTTGTTTTGGTGTGACCTATTTTTCTACCATTTTTACCCTTATATTATTGTGTATACTTAATAACTTTTTGTTATTAACTTCCATATAACTTATTATTATTAACTTCCACATAACTTCTTATTATTAACTTTCACATATTATATTTTTTTAAAATTTTTTTTTAAAAAGAAACATCGTTTATTTTTTTATGTGTATTAAAAAAGCGGACAGACGGGCACGCGAGTGTACGCTAGTGGTCATAAAAATAATTCTTGTTATATGACTTTCTAGGTTATAATTTATGACATACTTTTCTAAATTGAATATTGTTACAAGCATTGCTAGATTTGACAAAGATAGTTTTTTTTATTTGACTAGAATTTTCAAATTTATAATATCCTAGTCCCCTTTTATCATTAACATGTATTTGATTACTTAGAAAATTATTCAAACCAAGTTGGCATTTTTCATATTTACATATCACTTGATTTAATTCAACAATCATTGTTTTAAGGGTTATACATTCATTACATGATGAAATTGTTTTAACTTTGTCCATTCTACTTGCATAGTATTAGATTTACTTTCTAGAGATGAAATCATTTTCTTTTGCTTAACACATTATCAAGAAAGCTTTAGACATTCATCATGTAAATCATCAAAAGCATCTTATAATTCATCATAAGAATATTTATTACTTGGTTCAAAATCACTAACATCACCATCATCATCAGAGTAATGTGAAAACATGAAATATAGATGTTTTTGTTATTTATTTTCGAAATTTGTACTCACATTATTGTCTTTTCAAAAAATATATGCTCGTATTGACTTTTTATCCTCCTCGTTGTTGAATTTATTCTTCTTTTGGAGAAAAGGACAATGACTCTTAATATGTCCTTGTTTTCTATATTCAAAGCAAGTAACATTTTGTCATGAAGTTAATTTTTCATTAAACTTCTTTTTTTTTTTACCAATTTACATTGTTTTGTCTTTTTTTCAAAAAAAAAAAATCAAATTTCTTGACAAGTACTTCTATATCCTCATCTTCTTCTTCACTATCAGATTGAGATTCTTACTTATCATAATCGTATTTCTAATAATCTTAGGCTTTAGTTTTTAATGAAATGGGTCTAAAATTATATTCATGTCTTTCATGCTTCTCCAATCTTTCAAGTTCCAATTAATGTTCTTGCAGTTTTTTGAAGAATAATGTTGATGTCATCTTAGATAGATTTTTCTTTTCTGGACTGCTGTCACTTTCAGGTTCCATGTCCTTGTTAAGGATCCAAGGACCCTTTCAATTTAATTAACTTCTAGTTAAGTTTATTCCAAGAATGGTTAAGTGGTTTGTCAAATGAGTGAACGTCTTTTGTAAATATAGTAACGTTTATCCCAATTGCATTCTAAATATCTCATATTCTTGTGTGTGTGTGTGTGTGTGTGTGTGTGTCTGTGTGTCTGTGTGTCTGTGTGTGTGTGTGTGTGCATGTATGTGTGTGTGTGTGTGTTATGTGTGTGTGTGTGTGTGTGTGTGTGCATGCATGCATGTGTGTGTGTGTGTGTGTGTGTGTGTGTGTGTGTGTGTGAGAGAGAGAGAGAGAGAGAGAGAGAGAGAGAGAGAGAATATGTGTGTGTGTGTGTGTGTGTTTAGTCTAGATTGTTTTACTTCCTCAGTACTTTCATGTGTGACTTCCAAGGTTTCTCATATTTCTTTAAAGGCTTGAAAATTAGACATCCTAAAGAATTAATCCATGCCTAAGAAAGATGTTATTATATTTTTGGCTTTCTTATCGTGTAGAACTTTCTTGTTATCATCATTTTTCATGTTTCTTTAGATTTTTGTTTACTCACACCATTAGCAACTAATGTAGGAATATATGGACCATTTTTTTACTATTTTCCATACTTTTACCCCTTGTGATTCTAGAAACATTTGCATCCTAATATTCTAAATATCATAACACTCGCCAATGAAACATGGTGATCTATTGACGTTGTTGCCTTCTTCTAATAAAGGTTTTGTGTAAGCCATTTTAACTCGGATCTAGGAGCAAGTTACACAATTCTTACTCTGATGCCAAATGTAACTATGAGAGGCAATCTAAGAGGGAGTGAATTAATATTGTTGTATTTTTCTTTATTTTATGCACTGTTTCTTAACTTCTAACTTTACCCGAAATAAATGGTCGATTACTACTTTAAGATGGATGTAAAGCACAATATTTTAAAGGCATGAAGATAAAGAACACACAAGAGTTATATATGCTAGCTCCCCTTATTAACCAAATGTACATCTAGTCCTTCTACTTCTTAGAGGAGTTTCCACTGTATTTAGATATGTGTACAAGTCTTCACCAAGACCTTTGTACAACCTTCTAAAATATACACATACGTCAAACCCTATGGTGGAATTTGAATATCCCTAACTCAAAAAACTTTTTCAACAATCACCAAACATTGTGATGATCCTCAGATAAATTACAAAACTATATCACTTTCTATTTATAAACACTTTTCACCAACTCACTATGATGAAATATACAAACACGTAAACTTTTGTTGAGAAATGAATAATGTAGTAGGATATTGAATTTAAAATCCAATATTGGAATTATAGAATCTATATTCTAAATATCACAATTTAAAGTATATCACATAATTGCTTAGATTTTGTTTTAGTTTTTTTTAAATTATTTATGAAAGTTTACAAGTTTCAAACCATTTTGAAAGTGGATGCTTCTTCAAAATGATCTTTGAGTGTCTAAATTAATATGCAAAAGTTGTTATTTTGTTTTTTATGTTAAACCATTTATACATACTTAGAAATCTCTATGAATGATTGCATATCTTTGAAAAGGTTCATGAAGCTTTACCATTCAAAACAATGATTTTGTTTGATGAAAAATCACACTAGTTCAGTTGGTATTCGAATACCACATCGCGCTGGCCAAATACCAATTTGTAATGTTCCAATTTTTTAATAAAAAGAAATTAACACTAGTATTTGAATACAAGAAGTTAGTATTCATCTATCACTTTTCTTGCAGCACTAAAATAAGCTTTTTAAACTTGAATATAACTTTTTAAGGCAAGGTTTCAATGGTTTTTTATGCGTTAACTTTGAAAACATTTTAGGTTAAGTTTGAATAATATTTTTTGAGATTTTAAGTGATAAATAAGATGTGTGATGATAATTAAAAGATAAAGACAATATTAACTTTGATTAATGTTCATCTTTACCACTTTATCATGATCGATTGTTGGCTTCATGTTTATCGTTCATTGTCTTAATCTTTTTCTTCTTTGTTGATCATTGTCATACCCCAAATTTTGACCTCTATATTCCATCACCATTCTAGGATCATCAAGCATATGTTCACTAACCCTAACCTTATTTCAAGTTTATTGTTGTTGAGGTTCATTTGAATTAGACTTTTTACTCCTTTGGAATCAAGAAGACTATTGCTTGATCAGTCAATATTTTGAATTGATCATCACCAAACCAAGTTTCCATAAACTTAAGAGGCTTATATTCAACAAGAATCAAATGCTAATTGATCCCACTACAAGCCTAATTTCATCTAGCCCCAAACTAGGGTTTTATTAGGAAAAGTCAATTGTGCCTTTGACTTTTGATCCAAGCATGATCCCAAACCTTGGGACATGATTCAACATATTCGTATACATCCTTGGAACTTATCTATGATTATTGAAAATTCCAAAGATGCAAGTTTATTGAAGATCACACAGTTGAATTCATCTGATATAAATTTCATCTGACAAAGTCTACCCTTTGACTTTTAGGGTTTTTAGTCCAAATTGAAGCATTCAAGCGAAATTTCATCAAGACATGTTTAATCAATGAGTTTGATCATAAAAAATAAAGATTTGAGAGGTTTCTTGAAAAAGGGGCAAAGTTGAGATACTTGAATTTTTCTAAGTGTATGAAAAAAGGCTTGGATTTTGAGATATGAAGCTTCAAAGTGTGAAAGAATTTCAAAACACGGAATTTTTCAAGATAAGCTTTATTCCTTCAATTTTCAGTCATCTCCAAGGACAAATTTCGTCATGATTCTTTTTTATTCAAGGATTTCATAAAACATGAAAGTTGTAAGGCATGACTAGGGATTTCTAAAAAGTACAAGAACTCCTTCATAGCATATGTGAGTTAGGAGTTTCGAACTAAAGAAGTTGAGGTCCAAGAACTTGAAATAAAAGGGTCCAACTTGGTATGACATGTTGCAAAACCAATATTTTTCTTCAAATCTTGGTGTTTTAGGTTGTCTAATTGCAATACTCTCCTTAATCAGAGTGTTACACAAAAATTCAAGCCATTACATAAGGTTTTAAGGCATGAACCAAGTGATTATTCCATTTATGGTATAAAGTGACCACTTCCATTTTTGAAAAGCATGGCCTTTCCCCCATTTCAGCATAGAGTCACTCCCAAAGCCTCCCAAGTACATGTTCATCCGCAGAAGCATGCCCAAGATCAACCATCTTGTACTTGATGCCTTGAACTACACAAAAACCATCATCACATTTAGTTTGAAAATGCAAATGGATGGTTGGCAAGAAGTTGGATTCTGACCGCACTTCAAACGTCCCACTTTCCCTATAAATACCAAGTCTACCTTCATCGCAAATCATCAGAAAACACCCCAAGAAAACTCTTCAAAACTCCCTACATACTCAGAACCACTTGCTCTGGCAAAACCATCCAAAATTTGCAAGAACACCTCAAACACTCATTTTGCTCGTGCATTCCCTCAACAAACTTCATAAACCATATTTATACACTTATTATAGCTCATCCAAACCATTGAAGCAATTCTGTAACACTCCAAACATCTCCTACCGTTTTCAACCTCCATTTTAGCAAAAAGGATCGTGTTCTCTTCCTCAAGCTTTTTCTAGATCATCCAACCATTCCAACAAGCTTCAGAGGGTTTAAGGAAGCTATAAGGAGTATTTTCTTGTAGCTGCAAACATTGAGAAAGAAGCCCTGGACTTTCTCTAAGAGGTAAGATTTCTGGCTCTCGAAACTCTCATGTTCATACATTGTTTTGATGCCATTTGATTAGCAAAATATAGTGTGTAATGTTCTTTGTTGATTTGAACCATTACTGGCTTTATCTTGTTTGAATATCTCATGTTGTAACATGCTAAAGATTTTTGATATTGCATTGTTGATGAGTGTTGTGTGTTTTATACATTGAGTTTTAGGTCAAATAAATAGCGTATTCGTGTTCCTTGTGAAAAATGATTTGATTTTGTTTTTTATATCACTTGAAATGGTTGAGAGATGGAGGAGTTAGAGGGAGAGAAAGTTCTGGCCATGGAGGTTTTTAGGGCAAGAAAAGAGAGAGAATGATGAAGGGCGAAGCTGAAGAAGATGATCTGAGGTGGAGATGATTAGGCGTGATGTGGCGCTGAGGTGGCCATTTTAGGGTGTTATTAAATATAATGATTTTGAAGCATATTATGAATGGATGAGAGCGTAGCACCGCTAGTCAAGGAGGATGGTTTTTGTGTTGTGTTGAGCGAAGGTTCTTGGGTTCGATCCCCCCTAGACCTTTTTGGTTCCTTTTATTTTTCTTTTATGAGTTACCACTTATTTCATATATCATTTCATGAAGGTATCAATTATTCATAATGCGCTGGTAGCCTAGATGGCCATGGTTTTGGGCCTGATTGCTTATGGCGTGGGTTCAAACCCCATTAGGGGCATTCCATTTATTTTTAATACTTTGTTTTTTGTGGTTTCCTTTACAATTTAATTTGATAATAACTTTCTTGATTTTTATCATTTAATTTAATTTTATAATAACTTTATTAATTTGGTAAGTACATAATTGAAACTCCTTGAAACTTTGGTTGTTACCTTGCTCTTAACATGTGATTTTCTTCCATGATTATGAGACATCAACACACATGTGCTTTATGTTGGTTATGCCATGCCCTGGGTGTTCTTAAATACCTGTTGTTTTGTTTTCAAAAGATAATTTTAGTATGCATGTTTGTATGTATTAACTCTTGTGATGTTTTCACCTTGCTCAATACTATGTTGAACCCTAAACGTATCCTTTGGTTGTTACTTACTTGTTATGAACATGTCTTTCTTGTTTAAGTATGCTTGGTTGTTACTTTTTCCATGTCAAGTATTGTGATAACTTATACATGTTTACTTTGATTCCTACCATGATAAGTAATGTCTTGACTTATGCATGTTTATCTTGAACCATGGTTGATGCTATGATAAGTAATGTATTGACTTATATATATATATATATATATATATATATATATATATATATATATATATATATATATATATATATATATATATATATATATATATATATATATATATATATATTCTACTTCATGTTGTTCATACTTGTCATATATTCATGATCAATTGGTGTTAGTAAACCCTAATGCATATTTGTTTTGTTATGAACTTCAATTTGTTCCATGATTGTTTAGATGTTGTAACATCTATGTTTGGATACATTCCCATTGGTTGTCGCCATGATTTGTAAATTCTTTAAGATGTATGCTTGGTTGTTACTTTACTCTTTTTGACTTTGTCAAATCTTTACTTTGAATGTTGCCACAATCACTCTCATGCTTTGTTTGTTACCATAGGTATCTTCTTCATGTTTGGTTTGTTCTTAATATCATTCTTAAATATCATCTATTGTCTTACCCTCTTAACTTTGTTAACTTTTCCTCAAATGATGTAGCTTGTTAGATCTCATCCTCAAGTTATCCCATGTTCCTTGTTCCAAAGGAAAATCTCTCTATTGACTTAATATCATAGGTAGCTCAGTTCGTTTTCTTCCTCTTGAGCTTGTTAGAGTCATTAGGTCTTTCAACTTAGATTTAAGTTAGAACCTAAATCCCCTTTGACTTTGTTAAGTCAAGACCTTAGCATACCTAGTTAGGATTCTTATAACTTAGAACCTAGGTCTAGAGTTTGTTAACTCTAAGTGTGTACCATTGTTATGTTTACTCATTTTCCCCCTTGACTTTTGTTAAAGTTAAATCCCCAGTTAGTTTTCCACTTAGACTTAGAGAGTTTGTTAAACTCTACATAAGTATCATTGTTATGAATACTTATTTCTCTTGGAACCTTATCCATAGTAAAAAGTTCTTTCACCCTAGTTAGGTGAACTACGATTGCTTTGATTCCATCCTTGTTAGGATATGTAGGTACGAGATGCGGCGTCTTGGCGAGCATACTTTGTACATACCTTAGGTCTTTACCTTATCATTTCCCCTTAACAAGTAAACAATAGCATAACACAAATACTAACAAGAGGTTTCTGTAGAGTACTACATATGCTTAGGATGCTAACACCTTCCCTAGGTATAACCAACCCCTGAACCCCACAATTTCTTAGCTTCGTTGTTACGTAGTGCATTTAGGGTTTTCTTCGATCTTTTCCCTTTCCTTTGGATAAATTAAAGCTCAGTGGTAAACTTCAATAATTTGTTATTCAAGTTAATTATTAGTTTGATATCTGATTCTCACCGCAACAATCATTGTTGACTTTCTCTTTTTATTATTTTGTTGACGTATTTGTCTTCATCTAAATCCTAGCCAAGGTCAAGGAGAAACTCTTCTTCACATCGACTATAAAATTTTAGCATAATATTTTTTAGAAAAACGTAGAATATGTAAGAGGTTTGAGAAAGAAAAAATTTTCACATTTAACTTTAAGGGTCTGTTTGATGCGCACGATATGGTAGAGACATAATAAGATATAAAATAGGATAAGGATAGGATATGATATAGATAGGATAAGACTTATCCTATCACGTGTTTGATTCACACATGATAACAAGTATAATAACATTAAATATATATATATATATATATATATATATATATATATATATATATATATATATATATATATATATATATATATATATATATATATATATATATATATATATATATATATATATATATATATATATATATATATATATATATATATATATATATATATATATATATATATATATATATATATATATATATATATATATATATATATATATAATTATTTAGTGATATTTTTTAATTTAATATCAAGTTAATCTTTATTTATATTTATCATTTTTAGTTTTTTAGTTTAAACTATATTTTATAGAGGTAAATTTATAAATTACTTTTTATCCTATCCTGCCAAATTCTAATCCAGCTCATATTCAGGATAAAATTTGAACTAGTGAGACAAGATAGGATAAGTTTTAGGATTAACTTATTATATCTTATTGTGTCATCAAACACTGGACTGAGATAAGTTATGATACTGATATCATATCCTGTCTCTTATCCTACACATTAAACAGTCTCTGAATGTTAAGTTTAATCTTTACGTATATTTTAAAATTTGCACCCTTTTATATTTATAAATTGGGATAAAGATAAAAAAAATATTAGCATTGAGATTAATATTTTTAAATTTTTCTTTCATCGTCACTATACTGACTTACAGGGGACTTCTACTCAATCAATCTTGATCTCAAGATTGTTCCCACTCATGTAATGACGATGAAAGAAAAATTTAGAAAAAAAAGAAAGAAAGAAAGTAAACGTTGGAGAAGAAGATGAACAATTTTTTGCAGAGAAATCTTTGTCCGCAACCTGTGGAAAATCTGTTATTTTACTTTGCAACTACAAACTATGAATTACAAAATATGATGAGTTCATATACAAAATAAGGGTTTCTCCCTATTTATAGATTTAGGTTTGCTTGCACCCCAAGACAAAGCCCAAAATAGCTAACATTACTAAAATAGGCCTAAGTCGATATCTTGTGTGAAGCAACCTGCTTCGACACACTAAGAAACTCGACACACTAGCACATTAGGATAATTTGATTAATCCTTGTTTCTGTCGAGCTACACTGCTTTGAAATAAGGAATTACAAACTTAACACGGCACCTAATTCATTGTGTATAAGCTATCTACATTCATCATATACCTTATCCTTTTGAACATTTCGACTGACACTCCCTTTGTCATGATGTCTGCAATCTGATTCTCAGTTATGTAGTGTTACAAATTCATTTTCCCTTCTACTACATACTCCCGAAGATAATGGAACCTGATTTCGATGTGCTTGCTTCGACCGTGTGCTATTGGATTCTTTGCCAAGTTAATAGCTGACATGTTGTTGAACTTCGTGGTAATTGCTCCATGACTCTTTACTATGATCTCTTTGACCAGGTTCACTGTCCAGATTGCTTGACATGCACAAAGAGAATAAGCTATATATTTTGCTTCGCATGATGACAATGCCATGACTGGCTCCTTTATCGAACTCCAACCAACTGGTGCACCACCTAACATAAACACATAGCCAGTTGTGGATTTTCTATTCTCATCATCACTATACCAACTAGAGTCGGTGTATCCCAATAACTTGCATTATTTTCACTATATCACCTTGTTTCTGTCGAGCTACACTGCTTCGAAATAAGGAATTACAAACTTAACACGCCACCTAATTCATTGTGTCTAAGCTATCTACATTCATCATAGACCTTATCCTTCTGAACACTTCGACTGACACTCCCTTTGTCATGATGTCTGCAATCTGATTCTCAGTTATGTAGTGTTACAAATTCATTTTCCCTTCTACTATAGGCTCCCGAAGATAATGGAACCTGATTTCGATGTGTTTGCTTCGACCGTGTGCTATTGGATTCTTTGCCAAGTTAATAGCTGACATGTTGTTGAACTTCGTGGTAATTGCTCCATGACTCTTTACTATGATCTCTTTGACCAGGTTCACTGTCCAGATTGCTTGACATGCACAAAGAGAAGAAGCTATATATTTTTCTTCGCATGATGACAATGCCATGACTGGCTCCTTTATCGAACTCCAACCAACTGGTGCACCACCTAACATAAACACATAGCCAGTTGTGGATTTTCTATTCTCATCATCACTATACCAACTAGAGTCGGTGTATCCCAGTAACTTGCACTATTTTCCTTTATCAACTGCAGGAAATAAAATGCCGTAGTCGAGAGTCCCTTTTAGAAACCTCAGTATCCTCTTTGCCGCTGCTAGGTGTGATACCTTTGGCTTCTGCATGAATCTACTTACTATACCTACATTGTATGTTATTTCAAGCCTTATGTGATAAAGGTATCAAAGTGACCCAATAAGTCTTCTATATTGGGTTGGATCGACATCATCTTTATCTGAATCCTTCGATATGTGCAATCTAGTCTCAGCTGGAGCCAAAGTTGGGTTGTAATCTTGCATCTTAAATCTCTTAAGTTTTTCGCCTGCATATCTTCTTTGGTGCATCATCAAACCTCTACTACTCTTGAAGAATTTGATGCCAAGGAAATATGAGAGATTCCCCAAGTCTAACATTTCAAACTCCTTACTCAAGTTATGTTTGAAGTCTTCGATCTTTTTCTTACAACTTCCTGTTATCAACAAGTCATCGACATAAAGGCATAGTATAAGCAGTTTATTATTGCTTCTTCTTACGTACACTCCATGCTCAGTTATACACTTCACAAATTCCATCTCCCTTAAGAAGCTGTCGATTTTCTTATTCCAAGCTCTTGGAGCTTGCTTAAGTCCATACAGGGCTTTATGCAGCCAATACACCTTTCTTTCTTTGCCTCGTTTCACTAACCCAACTGGTTGTGAAACATAAACTTCTTCTTCCAATGGACAAATCAAGAATGCACGCTTCACATCCATTTGACATGTGTGCCAATTGTTCATAATTGCTAGACCAACAATCAATCTGAATCGATCCTAGCAACATGTGCAAAAACTTCGTCGAAGTCGATCCCTTCCTTCTGAAGAAATCCTTTTCCCACAAGTCTCGCCTTGTATCGAGTTACTTCTCTTTTAGGATTCACCTTTACCTTGTAAACCCACTTCACATTAATTGCCTTCTTGCCTTGAGGCAAATCGGCAAGTGACCAGGTGTTGTTGACTTTGATGGAGTCTAACTCCTCATTCATTACTTTCACCCGCTTCGAATCTTTATATGCCTCAGCTGCATTGACTGGTTCGAAATTTGCGTAGAAAGCATAATGTACTAGCTCACCTTCTTCATCGACCTCATCATCTGATGTAATTACACATTCTTGCAACCTTGCAGGCATGTGTCTTGTTCGTCGAGGCCTACTTGGGCCAGCTTCATCTCTGACTTATTCCTGTCGAACCTCTCTTTCGACTTCAGTGGATGGTTCTTCACAAGAGATTCTCAATGAATCCTTCTTGACATTATCAGTCCAATCCCATTCTTTAAGATCATCTATGATCATGTCTTGTTGTTCACTACCTGCTTATTCAATAGGTCAAACAACTTGTAACCTTCATTCAAATGATAACCTATCAAGATCATCTTATTCGACTTGCCATCAAGCTTCATTCTCAACTGATCTGATATGTGTTTATGTGCTATAGATCCAAACACCTCCAAGTGGTTGAGGCTAGGCTTGACACCAGACTAACATTATTTTGGTGTGATTCCTTCAACCTTCTTCGTCGAACATCTGTTTAATATGTATGTTGTTGTTGAAACCGCTTCTCCCCATAATTCTTTAGGTAGATGCTTTTCGTTTAACATACTTATCACCATGTTCATGATGGTTCTGTTCTTTCTTTCTGTAATTCCATTTTGTTGTTGAGTGTAGGGTGGCACCACCTCATGCACAATCCCTTCTTTTGCACATAATGCATCAAACTCTTTTGACACATACTCTCCACCATCATCAGTCCTCATAATTTTCAGCTTTTGACCACTAGGTCTTTTGACCATAGATTTGAATCTGGAAAATACCTCGATCACATCACTTTTCTTCTTGATGAGACAAGTCCATAACTTTTGACTGTACTTGTTTATGAACGTGACAAAGTATTTGTTGCCTGTAATCGAACCCACCTGGATTAGACCATATACATCAGATTATATGACTTGCAAAATTGCCTTCAACTTCTTTTCTGCATCCTTGCTGAAGTTATTCTTGTGTTGTTTCGACTGAACTCATTCTTCACAAACTTCACTTGGAATGTCGATTTCAAGTAATCTTGAAGCCATATTTCTTCTCTTTAGCTATATGATGTCAAGGAAGTTGTGATGGCCTAATTGAAAATGCCATAACCATTCATCTATATTGGCTGTTGTTGCTAGAAACTTGTGTTCCATCATATCGAGTTCAATCTTGAAGATCTTGTTATGAGACATTAGAGCCCTCAAAATCAACCTACCACATGCATTGATAACTCTCATCATCTTAGATTCGATCGACACCTTGTTGTTATTTTTGACTAGCTGCCCTATACTAAGCAAATTACTCTTCATTCCCGGTATGTACAACACATTGGAAATTTTTGACCTTTTTCCATCTTTCCTCATAATCAAAACATGGCCAATACCTTCAGCTGCTAGAGTATTGTCATTTTCAAATTTCACCATGTTCTTCGACAAGGGCTTCATGTTGACAAACCAATATTTTCTTCCAGTCATGTGTGTTGAGCATTCTGAGTCCAAGTACCACTGGTCATGGAATCTCTCATCGTCTCTTGTTGTGACCATTAGCAACATCTCTTCTTCTTCATGCTTCGCCATCTTTGCATCAGTTTCTTGATTCTTCTTCTTTTCTCGACATTCACTAAAATAGTGATCATACTTCTGACAATTGAAACACTGAATGTGACTTTTGTTAGGCTTTCGTCCACCACCTCTTCCTCTACCTGCAACAACACTTCTTTGGTTGCCTTGGTTCTAGAGTTTTCTCTAATTTGACCAATTTACTTCCTGCTGATTTCGACCAATCGAATTATTATAGCCTCCTCTACATTTGTTGTCATTCCAGCTTTATTTGCCTTTCCTTTCCTTTTTTGACTGCACCTACAAAGCCATATCACTCTTCAACTTTCCTGCAGCTCTCTCAGCCATCCTTGTTTCATGAGACTCAAGTGTCCCTTGAAGATCTTCCTTCGTCAATACTAACAAGTTTTTCGACTTTTCTATGGCTATTACCGCATGGTCGAACTTTGGAGCCAACGACCTCAAGATCTTTGCAACAACTGATCTTGATGTCAATACTTCTCCATAGATCTTGATTTGATTCACCATCTTTGTAACTCAAGTGAATAAATCTACTATACTTTCACTTTTTTCCATATGAAGTAATTCATAGGTTTTGTCGTGAGTTTGTAACTTCACCTCTTTCACCTTTTCTGCGCCTCCAAACGACTTTTCAAGAATCTCTCACGCTTCCTTCGTTGATTCGACATCACTAACCTTTTCAAAATCATCTGGATCTACACATTATGGATTATAAATAGAGCTTTATAATCTTTCTTCTTTAATGCTTTGAATGCAGCTTTTTCTTGATCCGTCGCATTTTATGCAAGCGGTGCTACTCTTCCCTTCACAACATGCCAAAGATCTTGATAATAGAAAACCACCTTAATCTGCTTGAACCAATTCTCATAGTTATCTTTCTTGAGAATTGAAAGGTTTTTTGGAAAGTGACCGTTTGGATGATTCATCGTCATCACGGTTTTCCTTCTTTGAATCATAAACGGAGCTCTAGATACCAGATGTTGGAAATTCAACCACAACCTATGATGAATTTCACTCAATCAATCTTGATCTCAAGATTGTTCACACTTACGTAATGACGATGAAAAAAAAATTAGAAAGAAAGAAAGAAAGTAAACGTTGGAAAAGAAGATGAACAATTTTCTGCAGAGAACTCTTTGCCCACAACCTGTAGAAAATGTGTTATTTTACTTTGCAACTACAAATTGTGAATTACAAAATATGATGAGTTCATATACAAAATAAGGGTTTCTCCCTATTTATAGATTTAGGTTTGCTTGCATCCCAAGACAAAGCCCAAAACAATAAAAATCCAAAAAATAGCTAACAATACTAAAATAGACCTAAGTCAAAATCATATGTGAAGCAACCTGCTTCGACACTTCGACACACTAAGTAACTTGACACACTAACACATTAGGCTAATTTGACTAATCCTTATTTCTATCGAGCTACACTGCTTCGACACAAGGAATTACAAACTCAATATTAACTTTGTAACTTTTCCTATATTTATATCTAAATCAAATTTTTTCTTTCAAAATCTAATCTATTTTAATCATTCATTTATCTTCCATTTTGTCTAAAGTCACAAAGTTACATACACACTAAAGTCACTGAATCCAATCACATATATTAATTACACTTTTATTTTTAATACAGAGATAATGAGAATAAGGTATTGAGTAGAAGAAAATAGAGACAAAGAAAAAAGATGATATATACTATGTTGGATTTGAGACTTTGCATACAAGAGGGAGGTGAATTGTGTGGTTTGGAAAACGTGATTTTAAAAAATTTTGAGAAATAAAATCAGATTTTTCGTGTATGTGTGCATCGCCTTAGTACTGCAGGACATACTTTTTCTTCATTTACATTACTAATAAACTATATGACAAAACATTAAGCACAAGACATACGGGTTTTCACAACTTCAGTTTCTTTCAATTACTTAATTTAAGTTTGTTATGACTCTTTTACTAGAATTTAAACACTTGGTCTTGTGTTTGCTTCTTAATTGATGATGCTTGAGATTTATTCTCCTTTATTAGATTGTCATCGTCAAAAAATTTAGAAGACATTAACCTGCATAGCACAAAAAAATATATCCCCCTTATGATGACAATGCGTCTCTTGGGGAAGTCGTAAAACAGAAAAAGAAATATATATGAAAAGATTTGAAGTTGTTAAGCTCTCCATCACGGATAAAGAGAGTATTTGTCATGATTGGTTTTAATAACTTTTAAGAAAAAGATGAAGATTTTCAAGGTTTTAGTATGTGTGTACATTGCCTTAGTATTGCCAAACTTGATTTTGCTTTATTTATATTTAACTTATCAACTATCTGGAAGGATTTTTAGTCCATCCCTTTCTGCGAAAAAAAATCTCTAGCCTTAAGGCTTTAAATGTGACAATTCTCGTATGTAGGGATGAATGTGAGTCGATTTTAGTTGAATACATCCAAAATCATGACCCAACCCATATATGATATACCAGTTTGAGTGAGATGAAATAATCATCCACAATATCATTGAATTAGTTTAGGTAAAACCACAAGTTTGTGGGTTGGATAGTGGGTTAACCAATTCTTTTCCTTTTTTTTTTCTTCCTTCTCTAATTATAAATGACGTGTAACATTTTTTTTTAAATAAATAGTTTAACTTATTATCACTATTTTTTAAAACATCAAATTTCTAAAGACACCATAAAATACATCATAAACATATTTGCAAAAACTAAATTCACGTTACATTAATACCTAGAATTTGCTTAAAATATTTACTAACTTATAAGAATTAACATCAAAATAATCAAAGTGCAGTAATTTAAATAAGTTAAAATTATTACTTACAAAATAACATGTGTTTAAAAAATTATAATTAAAGCAATCAAAATTAAAGACATTAAAGTCATCACTAATCAAATTACAAAAAATAATCACTCAATAATCCATAAAATTTTGTGGGTTGGGTGAGATTACCCATAACCCAATAATTTTGAATGGTTTTTTATTTTTAAAATTTATGTTCACCCAATAATTCGATTCAATCCATTTATTTGGTTGATTTGGGTGAATTTTACTGAGTTTGTTGGGTTTATCCAACCAATATTAGTTTAAGTGTGTGTATATATATATATATATATATATATATATATATATATATATATATATATATATATATATATATATATATATATATATATATATATATATATATATATATATATATATATATATATATATATATATATATATATATATATATATATATATATATATATATATATATATATATATATATATATATATATATATATATATATATATATATATATATATATATATATATATATATATATATATATATATATATATATATATATATATATATATATATATATATAAGTTTTTAAAAATATTTAATCTCCTATCCTAAGTCACTTCATGTATATACCCTTTAAATTTTAAATAATAACTTTCAAATATTTTTAGAACATTGTAAATATGAAGAAACTTTATATGCAAAATCAAGATATAATATTTTGAAGTTAATGTTTAATAAAAATAGGATATCGGATAGTTGTTTATAAGATCCAGCTGCTAAATTAATACTCAAAAGCCATGCTAAGATTGTGAGTTTTCATTGCACAACACTCTAAAGCCATTTTACATTGTAAATGTATAGTCAGAGTCAGTTATTTAAAAAGACAGTGAGACTCCTATCAAAAGGTCTTAAAATTTACAATTTTGGAGGTCTCGTTTAGATATAAAATTCTAAAATATAAATTTAAAAATTGGTATAAATATATTTAAGAATTAAAATTTTAGATATAATTTAAAAAAATTTAATAGTCCTAATAAATATATTTAAGAATTAAAATTTTAGGTATAATTTAAAGATTTTTAATAGTAAAATTTACGTTGAGTGGCTGAGTAACGAAACTCAGGTGCGTTGAGTACGGTTTATTGTTTTTTTACATAATTTTAAATTAGACAATTGTAAATTAAGATGACAACTATAATAAAAAATGATTAAATTTCTCTTTTGAATCATCTATGCATAAATGTGAGAATTTCTATGATGATTTCTATATAAAAAAAATTGACTTAGTTGTGACTTTTTACAATGTAATTTTTGAATCAGACTTAGTTATGACCTTTTACAATGCAACTTTTGAATTTGACTTAGTTATGAACTTTTATAATGCAACTTCCAAATTAAGGGTGTTTGCAGACTAATTTGTTTCGGTTTCGAGAGAATCTGATATCCGAACTAATGAAAAATAATTGGATTGTTTTGGATTGAATTTCTATATTTTTAGAATAAAGCCCAAACCGAACTAATCTGAAAAATAATGAATTAGTTTGGATTGGATTGATTGAATATATTAAAAATAAATATACAAAAATATTTTTTAAAATTATTTGTATACACACTAATATATGAGAAATAAACAGTAAACACATGATACACATATTTTTAAACAAGTTATGACCATTATAGTTATATAGTTGTAGTATTTCACTTAGCAATAACTTAAAACAATTTTACTGCATACTCATACTCTATTCCATATACTCTATTCCATAGCATAAAATTGAAGATTTGCCGTTAGCATATACTTGTGATTTGAAGTTTGCAGTTTGGGAAGAAGCTTGTGGTTTGCGGATACTTATAGTTTGCAATTTGTAAGTTTGATTTATAATGATTGTGATGTTTGATTTCTCTATGTTTCATCATTGATTGACATGTTTGTGATAATTTAAAAAATATTGATCTGTTTTTCATTGGAAATGTCAAGAAACTGTATCTCTTTGTTTGTTTCATTATGGTTTGTATTTGGTAATTGCTATAAAAATTATTCTCTTCATTTAAATAAATAAGTAATAATTCAATTAAATACAATAATTTATTATATGAATTAATCATGTTGATTGTTATTTGTTTGTTTCGGGTTTATGAGTAACAAATTAGAAATCTGTTGCCCGAACCAATTAACATCGATTTTAATTGATTCGGTTTGGTTTTTGCCCAAACTAAAAAAATGCCCAACCTAAACACATTGGTTTGGTTTGAATTCTGATTTAGTTTGAATTTGCTCGAACCAATAAACACCCCTATCCCAAATGATGGGAGCCTTCGATCGCAAGGCAACCCACTTCGTCAAAGTAATCTCATAGATGTTGGGAGTCTTCAATCACTAAGACAAATGTTCTATTGCACGTAAAATAAAAGAGATGTTTTTACAAAACACATAATTATACATCGTGATCCCCTAAATGTTGGGAGTCTCTAATCACAAGAACACTCTTTGTCAAAGCAATTTCCTAGAGGATGAGAATAATGGTGCTAAAAAAAATTATCAAACCGACTTGAATTGTCAAATCAAACCAAACTAAAGTTATAATAATCAAACAATTATGTTTGATTAATGAACTGAACTTATACTGCATAACGGTTCTCAAACCGAATCAAATTGCAAATAAATCAAATCAAAATTGAAACAGAATGGTAAAAAAATCCTAAAATGACAATATGCATTATAAGTGAATAGAACTCAAACTGAAACTAAAAATGAACATGGTAGAATGAAAAAAGATGCTAATTGAAGAACTCTAAATCCTCAAATATATTAATCTAGGATAGAATGAAAAATCCTATGTTCCAAATCAATGAAATTCTTAACCCTAAATCTCCAAATCGGTGAAGATCCTTAACCTTAAATCTCATTTTGTTTATAATTTAACCAAAAAAATTAAGTTCATCTGAGCCCCATCTCCACGTCTTCGTTGGTGTTATGTCATCGCAAACTCGTTGGTCATAAGTCAAGTATCTCTTGCAAACTCTAGCGGTGTTATGTCATCGCAAACTCAAGTATTCATATATGTCCATTGTATTTTAGGCAGTATACTTGCTTTTTTCATTCGAATTGCGAGCTTCGAGGAGAAACGAGTGGGTAAGGTACATATTCATGACTAAACAAATTCCCACACATAATTTTGATAATTTGGCGCATGTTCAATTTTTCACAAAATGACTTCAAGGAGAAATGATGCTTCAATTAGAGGCACCATGTTAAACAAATTTGCTACAATTGTGAAAGCATTAGTCGAGAATATGGTCTGTAAGAGTATCGTGCATTATTCAACAGCGAGACATTAAATGAAGAGGAAATAGATCATTCGACTCCCAGAGGTATTTTAATCGATTTCAACCGAAAGAAGGGACAGAGGATTTAAAGGGGGCTTCATTATTTATCTCCTGGATTGATTTAACTGTTAGTCTGTTACTTTAGTTGGATATTTTTGTAGTTATATCACAACCCACTCCATCAAGCTTTGTGCACCCTGCCACGATTACATTCCATTCTGGTAACAAGTACACTATCGTGAAACTTACCTGATTAAGGACATTACCTATGGATAGGGCTAAAATATACTCACACTTTGGGATTTTTGTTAACAAAATTATACTGCAATTAAACATGTCTTAAAACTCCATCAGCAATTAAACATGTCTTAAAACATGTCTCAAAATTATATGGTGGTTGCGTGCTCGTGCATAAGCATAACAATTAGGTATCAAGCATATGATAGGAGGCATGAGCGTTGTGGATGTCCTAAATCAATCATATGTCACGGGACAGACAAAACAGGAATCCCATCTTAACTAATGCTGAATTTTATTGAGTGACATGCTGTAATTGCGCACCTTTTGCAGTCTGGAGGCACATTTTAGTAGAAATTGGCCTGATAAATAATCCTTCCATCTATTATTTATTAAGCCTGTTTATTATGTTCGGTTACACTAATGTCTGATGTTGCTTGAGATTGATATAGGTATTGGCTTAAAGGATTGTTCTGCCCTTTGATCTCTAAGAAATGGGGTTGTTTTCTTAGTAAAGACACTTGCTTTAGTCAAGAGTAACAGTAAAGATTTCTGAAGTGAAGCTATCACAGTGTGCAATATAAATCTAACTACTTTGGCTAATTCAATTTGATATTTGCTAAAGCTCTTATCAAATTCTTAACAATTTGATTCATGGAGTAATGTGACTGTGCAGTATAAATCTAACTCCTTTGGCTATTTCAAATTGAATTTTTTGCTTAAGTCCTTATCAAGTTCTAACACTCTAGTCATTCCCTTCCTTTGCCCCATGTGTAGAAACAAAACTATCTAATTCTAAGTCAAACTATAGAGAAACTACACCCTGATATTCTTAAGCAACAATAGCAAGTGATTCATCTCAATTTGAGCATGCCTTTATAAAACTTAAACAGCATAAATGGTATGAAGCAGGTTACCAAAGATGGTCACTAGCTTAACAACAAAATGAAAGTGCATCTGTCAAAAATATACATATTGCATCAATAATCCTACAATGATTATTAATGTCAGTCACCTAAGATTCGCACACCATCTTAAATAGTGAATTAAGATAAATAGCAATGCAATTAAGTACAGAGGGATATGAAAATTCAACTCAACTCAACATAAGCATAGTTTATAAACCAGTTCATTTCAACTCAACTAAAAACAATAGAAATGTACTCACTATGGCAATTTCCCGGATCGAAAAATTGCGAATTTGGAAGCTACTGAGTATGAATAATCAATTTGATTCTCCTTCAAGAACTCCTCCAGAATGCGTTTAGCTTCTTCTGGATCAGCACTCTCACACTCGATCTCATACAATGTTCCAAAATCAAAATCAGTCTCATCAACTTCCAATTTCAACCCTTTCCAATCATAAACATTTCTCACGTTCCGAAAACCTCCCAACCCTAAAAACCCATTTTCACCAACCACCCCAAATTCCTCCTTCACCCTTTTCAGAATCCTCGACTCCAACAAACCCAGCTTCCCCGGTTCAGCGACACAATCACGACCAACCTTCGGATCCAAATCCTCTTCGTCTTCTTCAACGCGACTCACACCGTCGACAAGAACCGCCTTTGCTTTGAGCGAAACAACACACCGTTCATCGTTTCCGTAGAATCGGAGACGAAGAACGGCACGGCGAGAGGAGAGTTCAGATGCGGCGCCGTCGAAGAAGAGATTGTGTTGGCGATGGGTTATGACGTGGAAGGGAGAGAGCAAGGTGGTGACGCGGCGATGAGTTTCTGCGTTTGCAAGACGAAGCTTCACTTCGACTTCCATTTCGGAAGGTAGAGAGAGGGAGCGGATTGGAAAGAGATTAGGGTTAGAGGCCGATGCGATTCGCTTTGGAAGATGGATCTTCTGCGCGATCGAATTGACGGAGGAGAGTAGCAGCGCCAGCGATGGTTGTGGTGGTGTTGGCGGCGGTGATGGTGGCGTTACGACGGCGAGCTTCTTCGAGTTCTTCTTTGTCTTCGATCTTCACTTCGATTTTCGATGGCTTTCTTCTCAGCATCTTGTGGCTTTGAAGAACAGTACACGCTCGTGGATAGATTCCCTTTTTATTTTTTTCATCTTACTCTCTTAACCGTAGGATTCAATTTTTGTTTTTATTTGGAAAATTTGTAATGGTAGTAATCATTCTTGACCGTTAGATAAAAATAATAAGATTTATATTTTTAATTTTTTTTAAAGCTGTTTTTGTAGAAGTTAAAGTAGGAGTCCTCTAATTTTTTTTTGGTTTATTATTCTTTTATTGACTTTATAAATAGATTAATTAGTATTTTTAATATTAATAAATAAATATAATTGATTGAATATATTGTAAAAACAAAATTAATCGTTAACATTTTATATGTATACATTAATAAATAATTAATATAATTATCATATACTATAATTATTATAATTATTATGAATATTAATATATTACAAATGACTTTTTAATATGTATGAATAAATGGTGTAAAAAATACTCTATTATTTTGGCAATTTAAAAAAGTTACATACAATTATTTTGTCTATTTCTATTTTTATTTTTTTTAATAATAAAAAAAAATATGTCTTTTAAAAAATATATAATGAAAACAATAACATACTTTAAATTGGAGAAACAAAGTAATATTTTTCCGATCCTTTCTAACGATTTTTGATCAAACCTCTAGTGAGCTGTTATAGCGGTCGAAGAGTGCGGTCGAAGAAGGAGACCAAAGAAGAACAAGGTGTCATCACCATCGATTATAACTACACTTTTGTAACAATTTCAAAAAGGATGATTGTGAGATAGGATCTACTGTGGGTATCGAATCCAAACTCATGGAAGAGTTGTGACGAGAAGAAGGAAATCCTAGAAGGTGAATCCCTTGAAATCCCTACCTTGATGAACACAGATCAGGAAAAAAAGGAAACTCTGAATGAAGTATCTCTCAAACTATGGGTAAATGTCATTAGTGGGAGCAGAATGCCATTAAATGAAGCAACAATTGATTATGTAGCCCCCAACCTTGTTGAAAGAGAAATGGAAGTGAACATCGAAGAAGCTGACATCGAATCTGAAGTTAAATTATGGGATACATCCTTAATCATGTATGTCATAGGAAAAGAGCTTAGCACGAATGTTGTAAAACAGTACGTCATTAAGTTTTGGAGTTTTGTTCAGTTGCTAGAGTTATACTACCATGAGGATGGGTATTTTCTTCTGAAATTCAAATCCCATAAAGACAAAGACCTTGTGGTAATAAGGGGGTTGTATACAATTCAAAACATGCCAATGGTTCTTACGGATTGGACATTTGAATTTGATTTCAAAAGGTATATGCTTCAAACACTGTCTTTCTGGGTTAAACTTCCTAATGTTCCTTTACATCTTTGGGGCGTGAGAAGTATTGGGAAGATATGGAGTGCCCTAGGTAATTTGTTGTTTACAGATAAATGTACTACAAATAAACTAAGGGTATATTATGCTAGGATATTGGTGGAAATTGATATTATGCAAAAGCAGAAATACTACATCATTATCAAGGATAGTGCACGAAACAAAGAAATCGAGTAATGGAATATGAATGGAAGCCTATGTTCTATGAAACATGTCAAAAGGTATACCATCAATGCAAGCCCAAGACTAAAAAGAAATGGCACCAAAACCTCATCAGAACCAAAATGCACAAGAAGAGACTAAGAAAAACAAGGAGGAAAATCATGAAGAGCAAGACAATTCAGGTTGGGAAAATGTGAAGAGCAGTAGAAAGAATAAAGGTAAGGGTGTCATGAACTCAGATACTCGTGAAAGTATTGTTTGTCAAAATGGATTTGATGCCCTTAGGAATGGAGATATGGGGGGATCAAGTGAAGGGGTACCATGATTACTTCTTGGAATGTAAGAGGGGTAAATAATCTAGGAAATTGCCATGAGGTAATCTCCCGCCTCAATAAAATGAATCCTGATATTGTTATTGTTATTGAAACTAGAGCGAAATCTGAGAATGCTGTGAAGATTAAGCATAAATTTGATAAGAAGTGGAATGTGATTGACAACTATGTGGATCATAGTAATGGTAGGATTTGGATTTTATGAGATGAGACCAAAGTCAAGGTGATACCCCATGAGAGCTCTCCCCAATTTATCCATTGTAACATATACCATTTGAATGAAGTGTTGAAAATATGCTAACTGCAATATATGCTTTTAACACTTTAGAGAAAAGGAGGAAGCTTTGGAAGGACATTGAGCATATCCATGCTAGCATAAATGGTCCCTGGTTTCTTTGTGGAGATTTTAACAATGTCCTGAAAGCTCAAGAAAAAAATGGTGGTAGTTTGGTGCATGAAAATGAGTACAAGGATTTGGTTCACATGATGGAGCAAACAAGTCTTTTTGAAAAAGATAGTATTGGTGACCATTTCACTTGGTCCAACAACCAAATAAATGGCATGATTTAGTCTAGAATTGATAGGGTCTTTGGCAACATAGTGTGGTAGAAACAGAACATTGATATTACTCTCTTCATTCTGAATCATGGAGTATCTGATCATGCCATGTTGAGTTTGCATAATAATGCTCATATTAGACTCAATAGAACTCCCTTCATATTCCAAAGTGTGGTTGTCAGTAAGCAGGGGTACAAAGATGCAGTTAAGCAAAGGTTGAATGAGTCTCTTACTGGTAATCCTATGTATGTCATTTGGAAGAAGTTATAGAGACTTTAACTTATCATAAGAGATATCAACAAAATCTTTATTGGTATAACTCAGCAGCTGGGAGAGGCTATAATAGACCTCACTAATGCCTAAAATAGCCTTCTTCGAGATAGAATGAATGTCCAGTTGATTGATAAAGATAAAGATTGTACTAAGGAGGTTCTTAGATTAAGTAATATTGAAGAGCGGGTTTTGAAGTAAAAAGCTAAAATGGAGTGGTTCAAATTGGGGGATGGAAACAATGCATGTTTTCATGCTTCCTTGAAATCTAAAATATGGCAAACTTAAATTACCAACCTAAAAGATGATGATGGGAATATCCTGTATCAGAAGGAGGACATAAAGCAAGAGATTACTAAGTATTCTGAGAAGCTCGTAGGAACAACTAATAGAAATCTGACCAGTATAAATATTGTTGCTTTAGGGAAGGGTCCTCAATTAACTGAGAATCAAATAGAAGGTCTGATAGCCCATATCAATGAGGAAGAAATATTCTTTAGTCTTAAAGGTATTAAGGACATCTCTGCTCCTGGCATTGATGGTTATAGTGCTAAGTTTTTAAAAGTTCATGGGACATTACCAAACATGATATCATCAACTCTACTAATGATTTATTTGAAAGGAAGAAATTGTATAAGGCCATCAATAGTACTCTTGTTACCCTCATCCCAAAGTCTACCATAACTAACATGGTTAAATACTACGTGCCAATATCTTATTGCACAATCATATATAAAATTGTATCTCAAATGATGTTAGCCAGGCTAGGTAAAGTTTTAAGTAGCATTATCCATAACAGTCAAGCAGCCTAGATGTGTAAACCAAATGTGATTTATTTTTATTCACATGCTCCAAAATAACAGTCAGCTGATCCTTAATGTCTTCATGCTCCAAAATAACAATCTTTCCTTCATCAAGATTTTTTACTAGTTTATTATATTGTTCATGATTCTTGTTCCAGCCATGTTGAATGAAATATTTGATAACATTCAGATCCTCACAATGTAATGTCATAACATCTGTCTTTTCATTATATTTCTTCAACATCTGTCTCATCAAAATAAATAAAGAGCAATTGCTTCCTGCAGCAATATATTCAGACAAAGACACATAATTTTTCTTCTTATTGAACCAAGAAATAAGATTGCTTTCCAAGACGAAACATCCTCCAAAAATATTTTTTCTATCACTACCTGTCATACCCTAAATTTGTCCTACCTCTTTTCAAATATTTTCTCATTTTTCGATTGCCCGCATAATTTCATGTCATTTAGACACGTGTCCACTCACAATTGTGCGTTTTCCAATTTTTATCATTTCTGGTCAATGAGAGCATGACACGTGGCCTAAAGCTGTTTTTGTGAATTTTAATTCTGTCATGTTTTCTTAATTCTTTATACGTATATTGTTTGGTGTAGTAATTAGTTTTTTAATTTAGAAATTAGAAATAGAATTTAGATTTTTTAGTTAACTAGACTTTAGAAACAGAGTTATTTAGAATAGGATTTTTATAGGAATTTGATTAGATTAATTATTTAGAATTTTTACTAGAAATAGATTTTTAATAAAATTGAATTAGAACTTTGTTTTTAGAATTATAATAGAATTAAGAATTTAGAGTTTAGAATTATAATAGAATTTTATTAGTTTAAAATAGATTAGAAATAGGTTTAGATTAATTAACTTAGAAAATAGAATTAATTAGTTTTTTACTTAGAATATATAATTAGTTTAGATAGGTTTAAAAAAATAGAATTATAATATTAATTAGGAAATTAGATTTAAAAATCATTTAGTTTAGTTAGAATTGTAATTTTTAGTTAAGAATAGATTATAATTATATTTTTTAGTTAGCTAGATTTATTAGGATTTAATTAGTCTTAAGTTTAATTAATTAAAATAAGTTTTAGTTAGTATTATTAACTGAAAATTAAAAAATAATAATAAGAAAAGAAGGTTGATTGTAGAATTGAACCCAGCCCACAGATTTGAGGCCCATAAGGATCACACGGTTTAAAAAGAAGAGAGGAATTGGTTGAAAGGGAACCCTGATTTCAGCTATTGTTCATCATCACCTTTGGAAACCCTAAACGGCGCCGCTGACACCCCAACGGAAAACCCTAACGGCGCCCACAAACCCTAAAACCCAGTTTGCCGCTCATCCATCATCTTCATCCCAAAACTCTAACCTCTCTTCTCTCCGAATTCGCCGTTACCCAGCTAAACCCTTCCACCTCTGTTTTCACGCCACCACCCTCAATCAACACTCACCATTATCGCCTCCAACCATCATCACCCATCTCACACTACAGCCTCCACTAACCCATTTTTCTTCCTCATCCCTGAAACGTACCAACCGGCGCCGCTCAAACCCCTCTGTTTTCCTCCATTGAAACATCATCACTACGACTCATCCCCTTGCTCGCCTCAGACGTTCTCCTTCTTCAACCCACAAACCACCAGAAATCCTTCGCCGGTTCTGTTCCAAGTACAAACACAATAGGATCAACGATGGGCATGGTTTGACGTGATTGACAATAACATTGACCATAGAAGATACACCGACGATGAATCACACGCAGTTTAGATTGTTGTCATTTCCGCTCCGATTCGTGGATTTCTGCACAATGACCAAGCATCCAAACTTAACATCAACAATAGCTCAGCTTAGAAGCAGTTCTCCTTATTCTTCAAGCAACTCGCCGTTCAGTTCTCACCCACAAATTCAACTGCAATAACTTGATTTTCGCCAGTCGGTTTGGTAGTATTCTCAACTTCTATTTTTTCTTGTTTTCTATATCAAGTTTTGAGGACGTCGTTATATTGCTTCCATTGAAATTATAGTTTTTCATTTTGTTTGCGACATTTAACTTCAAAGGAATTTGAGCTAGTTTTGTTATTTACAATACAAGCATGAGTTTAATATTATAAATTACGGTAATAGATGAATTTGTTATGGTTTTGTTGTGAATTCATTTTTTGGTACAATTGTACTGTAATATTATCAATTACCTTTAGTTTAGTTTAGAATAGCATGTTGTTGGAAATAATGTTTAAAACTGGTATTTAAGTTCTATGTGGTGTTCGCAAGTTATACCACTCTGCGATAGGTTGTCGCAACCATGTTGTAGTATGTTTGAATTTGCAGCAGCGACTAACAACAGTAATGTCAGATACAACACCAACAACGGTTTGCTGACGTTTTTCTACCAGTTTGCAAGTGTGGCATTTTCGGTTTGCTTACAATTACGCCCAAGCTGGACTAGGGGTCGTAACAAATTGGAAGCAGCTGCTTGAAGTTGTTAAAGAAAAGTTAATTGGATATTGGTTATTGTTTTTGACTTTGTAATTTAATTTTGTTAATAAATTTTAATTAACCTAATTATTTGAGTTAATTAGATAATTTAGATAATTAATTTTGATTAACATAATTAATTAATTAATTGAGTTCCAATCATTTAACCCTTTTAATCAATTTTAATTAATTTAATTATTTGATCACATTAGTTGTTAATCGAATAATTTTAATAATTAAATTAGATTAAACTAATTAAGTGGTTCAATAATCTTTTCTCATCTTAGCTTTGATAAATGAAGTGGGCCAAGACCGAAAGATTCCTAAACTCCAGTCAATGTTGTTTGTGTGCACTTACGTCTGTGTTATTAATCCCCATTCAATAACAATGTATCCCAACTCCCACAAATGTAATAGCTTTTATAGTTTTTTTCCTTAATTATGCTTTAATGCCTCAAAATCATTTTAGTAATAAATTCTCGATTCATCGAGCCATTTTCACCCATGTATGTCGAGTGCTTTCAAAGCCTCGCCATCAACCTTTGATCACCATACACAACGTTTTAAAGCTTAATCTTGGGCTTCCATACAGTGACACCTATTTGATCAACTATTTCTAGTTGATCACTTAGAAGACTAGCCCACTTTGCTAGTGCACACGCTTAAAATTCAAATTCAAACCTCGACTTACCTCAAGTACTTTTTTTTTCAAAACAAACTAAATCCTTGAAGTCTAGCACTTCTTGGGTTTTTGGACGATTGTTATTGAAGCGTACGCCTTAAGTAATGTATCGTTCGACTTTTCGTTTTTAGCACATTCTTTTGGACAAAGAAATATCATAGGAATCTAGCATTCTGTGTGATATTTCCATTGTTCATCCAAGCATTTTCCGAATGAAAAAGGTGTTGTTAGAATCTAGCATCCAAATGATACCCCGATTAGTTGGTTGTGAGGCCGACGTCTCATTTACTAAATAATCGTCATTTCTCCTATACTTTTCAAATCCAACTTCACTTTCTCATCTTCTTACCTCTCACACGCAAATTATTTTCATACCTTATTTTAATTCAAATTATTTTCAAAACATTTTCTCGATTAAAACTCCGAAAGAAAGAGGTTCATGGAATCTAGCATTCCTTGGATCTTCGAGTGAATAGTTCTTGAGGCACGCTCTTGAGTTGTTATTCACTCAATCTCTCGACTTTTTCAAACATTTTCTCGGTTCAAACTCCGAAAGAAGGAGGTTCTTGGAATCTAGCATTCCTTGGATCTTCGAGTGAATAATTCTTGAGGCACGCTCTTGAGTTGGTATTCACTCAATCTCTTGACTTTTTCAAAACATTTTCAAACATTCTCGTAAGTCAAGTGCTCATACGCATTCGCAACCATCGACATTTCGCACACACTTCACAATTCCTCGTGGTTTCAATATTAGGATCACCCTTAGGGACTAATATTGTTTCTCATAATCTAACCATTGACACGTCGTCAAGTCGGTTCCATTTTCAATCAAAATCCTCGATTCGTCGTCGAGACATTCTCAAACCAACCTCCTTTTGCCTCGCATTCCATATTTGATTCAATCTCTTTACAAACGTTTTTAAGACTTACGAAAGAAGGATATTCTTGGAATCTAGCATTCCTTGAATATTCAAATGAGTAACTCTTAAGGCACGTCCTTAAGTTGTTATTAGTGCATTCTTTCGATTTGAAAACATCCAACCATTTATCTTTAACATATTCAACCCAATTTCCGAAAGAAATGAGTTCTTGGAATCGCGCATTCCTTGAATTCTTGAATGTCAAGCTCTTGAGGTGCACCCCTGGGTTGCTTGTCAGTCACTCTTTCGTTTCTCAACTCAACTTCAAACCAATTCAATCCCGTTTTTTTTACGTGGTTGTTACCACGAACTACGACTGCTCTGATTCTTCATTCTCGTCTGAATGTAAGATACGTAGGCACAAGATTGCGATGATCTTGGCGAGCTACCTCCCCTTCAATCCCGTTTCTCTTCGTGGTTGTTACCACGAACTACGGACGCTCTGATTCTTCATTCTCTTTTGAATGTAAGATACGTAGGCACAAGATTGCGATAATCTTGGCGAGCACACTTCTATCTTTCTCCATTATTCCGTCCACACTTCTACCTTCCTCCATTATTCCATCCATAATTTCCCCCATCCTTTCCCGTAGTCGAACTACGACACTCTGATTTCTCATTCTCATCTGAATGAGCATACGTAGGCACAATGGCCCCAATCCTTGGCGAGCACCCTATCTTATAACCACCCTTTTTCCCTTTAGCGTCTTTAACCTTTTACCCTATCAATTAGTCTTCAACGAGAAGAAAACAAGCAAACCTAGACAATACTCATCATAAAATTACCTAAGAGGTTCTCGTTGAGTACAACGGACGTGAGGGGTGCTAATATCTTCCTCTTGCGTAACCGACTCCCGAACCCGGAACGTGGTTGCGACAACCATGTTCCTATCCTTTCGTTTTAAGAGGTTTTCTCGATATTTTCCTCTCCCGTTTATTAAGGATAAATAAAGTTCGGTGGCGACTCTGTCGAACTGCATTTTCGCGCCTTTTGCGTGAGGGTCGTTTCTCTGAAATGTCTCCGTGATTTTTCGAGGTGCGACACTACCTTCCCAATCTACATCATATTACTTTATAAGCATGGAATTTTGACTATGAGAATACAACATTCCATAATCACCAGTACCATTTATGTATTTCAAGATCCTTTTCACTCGAGTCATGTGGCTCATTTTAGGCTCAGCCTGATATTTAACACGAACTCCTACAACCAATGTGATGTCAGGTCTGCTAGATGTAAGATACAACAGACTACCAATCATACTCATGTATAAACTTTAATCCACATCAACACCTTTCTTTTTAGCAGAAGGAATGATGTCTTGAACTTCTTGTTCAACATCATACTTAGAGTCACTTGAAAGAACTTCCTTTCTTTTCAGTGATTTTTCTTGGTAGCATGGGCTACAACTTTACTCCATCCTTTGTTAGGTCTAACCTTAGTACTTTTCGTGTATGACTTAGAAGGCTTTCTTATAGACATACCAACCTTCCCCTTTTTGTTCCTCAATCTTTTAACAATATCAGGAGCCAGTTTCTTTCTTGTAGGCTCATCATCAGAATCTAGACCATCTATATTAATAATGTCAGTAGACTAATCCTTCTTCACACTAGCATTCTCTTCTTTATCTTCAGCAGACATACTAGTATCATCAGAATCATCTCCAACCACATTCTCATGAGATTTTTCAGGAGACTTACTCTAAAAGTTTTCTTGTGTGGTTTTAACAGGATAATCAGGTCGGGCCAAGGATGTTGCAACATCTGACACAACATCAGACTTATGATCAGTAACCAAGATCTAAGAGAGTGACATATGAACACTTCTATTAACAACATCCAAACTATATTAACTTAGTGCATCTTCCGCTTTAAGGTTATCTAAACTCATAGTTTCAGAGGTGACAACATTTGAAAAACAACATTCAAACCAGAAGTATCAACAACACCCACAAAGGCATACCTTTTTACATCCAAGTTTTCTGCCTGCATTGGTCTCATTAACTCCATATGCAAAAGTTCTAGAACTTTGGAAGCATTCTGATGCTGTGACTCAATCTATGACATCTTGGTTTCCCTTATTATACTATATGTATCAAATTTTCTACCAGGATACCAATCTTTTTTGGTATAAGTCTTAAGAGAACCATGAGCCATGAGATATAGCTTTATATCACTGACTTTCCACTTGCCCTTTGCCTTGTTTACTTGATTGCTATAAGGTTTAGGATAACCATACAACATGTAATAGAAGGCTCTTATATGACACTGCTTTCCACAATGGGGATATCTCTTGGATTGGAACTTAGGTATGGTGAGTGCTTCCTGATGTTGGAACTTCCTCTTTATAACCAAGATGTCATTTTTCTTTTCTGGATAAATATGTTTAGACATTGAAGATTTTTCCTTTTTGTTATATCCAATTTTTGTTGGACTTCCAGCATCTGTTCTAGCTCTGAGTACGTCATCCAACATATATGTTCCATTATTTACCATTTTACCATATTTGGTCATGTGTTTTAGCTTAGAGGTCAGTAGGGATACTTCACTTTGGAAATCATACACTTTAGTAAGTAATTCCTTCTTCTCAGCCTGCAGTTGTCTTATGACAAGATTTTATTTTTCACCTTCCTCATACACTTCTTCAATTTTGACATATAAGTTTTTGTACATGTTAGCTATGTCTTCATACGATATCTTCTTTCCTCCTATAGAGTCACATTTCCCAGAGAATGCTTTGACAAGCTTGATATCTTCATTATCCTTTCCACCTTTAGAGTTATCCTTAGTCCAAGAAATAGTCATTCCTTTTTGTTGTTTCTCGAGATATGTTGAGCATTATACACTAAATTGTTCAATTTCTTGACACTCATAATATTGAACACGTTTGTATTTTTCACGAGGTTCATAGTTCTTGAATATGTCATAAGAGATGTGATTGACATCTAATCTTGTTCTTCTTCCCGTCTCCTCCATAACTTGATTGCCAATAGTTTTTGACATTCCTTTCTTAGTGTCAAGATCATACCGAGTCTCTATATCTTTAATACTGGATAAACATTCTAAGCTCTCCTTATACTTGTCACAAATGGTATGTTCAATGGTTTGAAATGATCCAATAAGATCACCAACCCCCATGTTGCTTGTGTCTTTAGCTTCTTTAATAGTTGTCATCTTCACATCAGATTTCTTAACCAGCTTTTCTTTAGACATTCGTTATTTACTTGTGCATGATAAGTTGTCCCTAGAATTTCCCAAGCCCCTTTATCCATAATACAAGTACTGACCAATCTGAAAGAATTATTGTCGACTACATTGAATATGGAATTCAAGGCTTTGGAGTTTCCAAGAGCTAATTCATCTTCCTCTTCTAAACAGTCTTATTTTGGCTTCAAGAACTCATTGTCATCCTTGTCCTTCACACTAAGGTGATCCTAACCTTCCAAAACAGTTCTCAAGGATCTGATGTCCATATATTTTATGAAGGTTATCATATGTTTCCTCCACCAGTCATAGTTGGATCCATCCAAAAGCGGTGTTCGTTGTTATATCCTCCTTCCTCATCCATAGTACTAAAACTATAAACTTCCTAGAACTCACCCAAAAACAGAACATGGTGACCTGCTCTAATGCCAATTGAAATTTTGGCATACAACTACAGATGTCGAGAGAGATGTCATAACACCAAGATTAACAACAACTTTATCAAACAAAAATGCAGGAATTTAAATAACAGAAAACTAAAATCAACACTAGAATTGTTAACCTAGTTCGGTGCAACTCACCTACATCTGGGGGCTACCAAGCCAGGAAGGAAATCCACTATCAGTAATATTAATTTGAAGCTAAACAATCCCAGTTTACAACTCCTCACATAATCCCTACCCAGTGCAACTTCTACATAGGAACTCCTAGATATGAGAACCCCTCCCACTCCCTAATCACCTTAGTGATATCAGATAATCACAATCCCAGTGACTATATACAAAACAACAAAATAGAAGATCACACTTCCAAAACAATACTCGATTTTGCTCAAAAGCTTCAACCAAGAACAACATACTATTTGTTTAAAAACTTAGAGCGAACAATGAACAACCAGTCAAACTCAATGCATTAGAAAATACATGAGTGACATACAATTAACAAACAAAAACCCTAAGAACCAACCAAAATAAAGGTTAATCCTAATTCTTTAAATTCTTCATAATATGCTTTTTTTTTCAAATAGGGTTTTATTTTCTTTAAATAGCCTTCAGACCTACAAGACTTGGGCTTCTTGAGGCGCATAAATAACAACAATCAATATAAACTGGCTGCAAATTAACCTGCATAATGTTGCACCCCAAAATTTGCCCTCCATTTTTCTAACTTTGGTTGGCTTTTGTTTCGCATTTCATCCGCATAGTCCATAATCATACTTTGCATTGGTCTTCTGAGACATGGGATTGGGATATTCTCTGAATCAGATCATCAAGTATCAGGCTTATTTTCTTCAAGGGTTGTCAGGAATTGAGGACCTAGGGCTTCATCATTTCTTTGGATCAAGTTTGTTGGCAAGCTTATATCCAGATAACTCAGGACTCAAGGTTTGTTTTTTTATCATGAATAGGAGATTATGTTTATCAAGAATGATGGCATGGTTCCGAGTCAAGTGTGGTTATTCAGTCGCGATCTAGATCAGCTAGAAGTTTGACCTAATCTTGGTCAGACCGTCAAGAGTTTGCTTTTATCTCGAGTTACCTGCATCAGTGGCTATTTCTCAGGCAATATGTATTCAAGGCCGAGTTATTCTGCGCAGAGATTATCAGGTTATCAAGTTTTGGTTCTTGAAAAGTTTGGTTCAAAAGTCAAGATTATCATGGTTATAGGTTCAGATTACACTTCTCTATGGATTAATTTTCTCGGAGATTTATTCTAACAAATTTAAAATTATTCAGGATCCTATTGATCAGAGATTCAGAGGTTATCTCATTCAGGTGATTTTATTCAGTGGTAGTTGTGCCCATTTTATCAAAGGTTGTTGGAAGAGTTTCAAGTGTGGATTTTGGATTGAATTAAGTCAAGGTGTGTGTTGGTGGAAGATATTGATGGAGGATTGTTCAGGCTCATCAGATTCAAAGTCAAGTTCAAATATATGTTTGTAGATGCTAAAAAAAAAATCTTGTACCCAAATTCTAATTCATCTATCCATTTTCATTCTAAACCCATTATCAATTTCATCCATTTTTATTTATCCACCAATATCCAAATAAAATCCACTTTTATTTTATTCAATCATTTCCAATATCATTAACCATTTTTACTCTATTCTTTAAACCATTATAATCCATTTAATCTTTTTTGCTCATATCAAGTTTCATTTGAATCCAATGTGCATCTATCCATTCCGTTCATTAAATCCTATTTTCAATTTCAAAAGATCCATTATATTTCTCATTGGTACCCAATATCTTTTCTTTTTTCAGATCATCAATATTTATTAAAACCCATTTTATTTAATTTATTCATAAGCACATGTAAATAAAAGTCCATTACAACCTAAAAGCACATGCCAAAATATAGGAACAAACCATCAACCAAAATTTGTACCTACTTTTTCAAAAAAAAAATTCCACTTTCACACAACTTGCAATTCCTGCTCCACCCATTGAAAATTTCACGCTAACCTTCTTACAACCTGCTACAGCCTCAAGACAAGTACCTTCGTATTGCTACCTAAAAAAGCCACACACTCATTTTTCTTCCACAACAAAACCGCACCACAAACCATTATGGGATAACTTGTACGAAATCAAAACTCCACACCAGACAACCAACCTGCTACACCTGTCAACTCGTACTATGAAACCCAGTGGAGAAATTGTTGTTGTAAAAAAAAGGGGAACAAAAATTATGAAGAAGAGGAGAGGAGAGGGAATAAAAAACAGGAAAAAAATATCTGGAGACTTACATATAAAACAGCCTTACAAACCATTTCAGACTCACTCACCATTTTATCTTCTCATTACCATCTGTTTGCTCCAATTCCGCCACAAACTATTAACACATGATTGTGAACTGAATACACAAAACTCCCGCAACCACTGCTTGACTTCTTTCGTTTCCTTCGCACTCAACATTTTCTCTTCTTCAACCTTGAACCTTCAGTCACTATAACACAAACATCACCAACTGGCGCATTCATCACCATCAGTGAACGACTGCTTCTTCAATTATACCAGTAGTCGTAGTCGTGTACCACGCTGAATTAGTCACCGCGAGGAATCCAACCTTCATCGCCAACAAATCTGCTTAACAATGTTTCAAAACCGCGCTGGATTCTCGCACAAACTCAACCACATCTTCGGCAAATCCACCTAGAACTGGCATCAACCACCCTAGAGGTTATACCCGCACAGAAGAGATAGGAGATACAAAGTTTGGGAGGCGAGATCGAGATTGAGAAAGGAGGAGATGATAAAGACCTAAGACAAAGGAACAAGATCGCGGTCGGAATATCCCTTTTCGTCGGTGCAGGTTGAAAGGAAGAGGTGCGGCGGAGAGCGAATGAGCTGAGGGCGAGAGGAGTTTGGGGGTAATTGATTTTTTTTCTTCGCTACTGATTCTTTTCTTTTTTTGCTTCTTGATTGGTTTTTATTTAATTTTTTTTAATTTTTAATTTTATTTTTATTTAACATTACATTGGGCTCAGCCCAATCTTTGTTTTTATTATTATTTCATACTCCTCACAATCATACTGCACCTTGATTTTTTTATTAATTAGTTTAGTTTTTTTTTAATTTAGGATTAGTTTATTTATTTTAGTAATTAATTTAATCTAGGATTTAATTTTATATTTTATTAGAATGTTTAGTAATTAGTATAATGTTTTAACATTAGATTTAATTTTAGAATTTAGTTTTAACTTAGTTTTAGAATAGTCTTTAACCAACTTTAGAATTAGCTTAGTTATAAAATTTAGTTAGTTAGAATTTAGATTTAATTTTGACCTAAATAACCTTTTAATCTTTGACTAATTCTTCTCTTGTTTAGTTTCGTTTAACTCTCGAGTGCGCTTGTAAATACACTTGTATATACTTGCCATAAATTCTAATTTGGACATTAATTTGATGTTGTCTGTGATTGCGTTGCTTCATATTTACTTGTTGTTTACTTCCTGTATTCACATGGTTCCTTAGGGTTCCTAGCTCGACTTAATTTCCGATTAAGTTTCAGGTAGGAGAGACATTAGGCTTTCAATCCAAGTCTGACAACATTAGGTAGATTTTCCTCCTAACCCTGACCTTAGGGCCGCATTGTATGACAACAGTTAGGGTTCAGTTTCCCCTAGGTCTTTGTGTGCATCTCTCTTTTCTCACCTCAAATTTCTTCAAGACACTTAATAAAGAACGATAAGCACCGTGCGCTACGAGCCTTAAGTACACGGGGAATGATAAGTGAGGGGTTTCTCCTCGCTTGTCTAGAATGTTTAGCGTATGCCCTCTGGGCAATATGTGACGCATTCACCCCCGTGTCATAGTCTTTAGTGTGATGTGAGTCTCAAGCTGATTCAATCCACTTCACTAAAACTCACAAACAAAACTCAAACCTTTTATCCTTCGGGATTTGTTCTTCAAAATTCATCTTCAGAAAAGAGTACGTTACTTTTTCGTTCTACCGCAAATAGGCATCGTCCCTAACTGCTGGAATGGAAGCTTAGCGTCGCTCACATGAAAAACACTTAACCAACCAGTGGTCTAGTTTACTCGAACTACGTTTGCTCTGATTTCTCATACCAGATAAGGATACGTACGCACAATACGACAATGTCTTGGCGAGAAACCTTCCCCCTATCACCCGTAGTTCCCCGAACTACGTTGACTCTGACTTTCCCATTGCACGAGGGAATACGTAGGCATAGGGCGCCGATGTCCTATCGAGTATGTTCTTTCTCTTCACCCTTGTTTAGAAGTAGCTTTTAGATAACTTTCACCCATATATTAGACAACAAGTGTGGATCCCGTTGAGTACAACGGACGTGAGGGGTGCTCATACCTTCCCCTTGCGTAACCGACTCCCGAACCCATGATTTGGCTGCGATGACCTTGTTCTTTTCTCGTGCTTCAGGTTTTCTTCGTTCATTTCCTTTCCATCCCTTTGGGATAAATAACGTTCGGTGGCGACTCTTCTATTTGTTTCCGCCGGCCCTTTTTCGCAGTTGCGACACATAATAATAGGATAAAAATACAAACTTTCCTAAAAAGGATCAATGGCCTTTTTATGAAAAGTAACAAAATATGCAATAATAGAAATTCCCTCAATATACTCCCATAAAAGTCACCCACGTGTGCGTCAGATTGCACTAAAAAGTCACACTAAAAATATCAAAATAGTCATGTCCTAACTATCTAGTATAACATGTCCGGGAACATGTCACAACATCATGTTGAACATAATGTCAGATTGACATGGTAGAACATCTGCTTCAACATCTTGCTAACAACATGTTGTTTTACCAAAATGCAGTCGATCCAAAAACCACTGGACTTACATTGGAGATGTCATCACTGTGGTGAGTATGGGCATATAAAACCTTTTTGCTATAAATTTTATGGAAATAAAAAATCTATTGTTCATTTCAAGGTTAATCAAGTAAGCAAAAAGAGGAGCTACAAAGATAGGGAGGTGAATTTTGTAGCTCACACTTCTTTGAGAGCTTTAACTAAAAATGACTAATACTTTAATAGTGGATGTTTCAGACATATGACAGGGGATTAGGAGTTGTTGGTGGATATAAAATCTTAGTCCACAGGTTTTGTAAGATTTGGTGGTGGTGTGAAAGGAGAAATAAAAGGTATTAGAATATTAGAATGTGTTGGATCTCCTAGGCTACATGATGTCCTCTTTGTGAAAGGTCTAATTGTCAATCTCATCAGCATTAGTCAGCTATGTGATCAAGGTCTGTTAGGAAATTTCTCTAAGTTATAATGCTTAGTCAAGGATGGAACGAACGTTGTTCAAATGAAAGATATGAGGTCCAAAGACAAATGTTTTCTTTGGGAACCCCAAGCAACATCTTACTCTACATCCTGTTTTTTTCCTAAAGAGAAGGAAGTGAAGTTATGGCACCAGAAACTTGGACATCTTTCTCTCAAAAGGATGTATGAGATCATGATAGTAAGAGCCATTACAAGTGTTTGCCGTGAAAATTGGTAAACAAATGACGGTCTTCCAAAACCCTAATTGATTTGGTTCACTTGCAGGATCAACTAGTAAATCCTAAGGACATAACTATGGTGTTTTATGTTTTTCTGGAAACTTTGTAGAACACTTCAACAATATTCATTAGTTTGTAAAAAGAATTGATGTTTTGTTTGAAAAAAAACTAAACTTTTTAAAAGTTTGGTAAAGTAAACCAATGAAGAAAAATAACTTCAAAGTAAAAGAAATGCAGTAAAGAGCAATGAGCAAAAGAAAATAAATTTCTATTAAATAAAATGTATGGTGTTTTAGACGTACATTTCTCAACAATTAGTCTTTTCTCATGTTAACTTGGATACTTTTAGTAAATTTGAGTAAAGTACAATAATTGAACACACAAAATTCCTAATGCTAAGACCCTTATTTATAATGCATCAAAATAACTGCCTCTAACAAACATTTCTTCAAAAGTTGACATGTTTCGCCTTTGCATGCTTTTGTTTCACCATGGTTCACCACATGTCTTCTCTTATGAAATAGATAAGGACAAAAAACAGTTATCCATCCATATTTGAAATTCAAATATCTGTCGAAGGAAAAACTTATAGCATCCCTTTGTCGAAGTAACTTTCTATACTTAGAAAGTATTTCTAAGTATTTTGCTCAAGCATATCTCTTTATGAGAACCATTTCGACAGAATTTCACATCAACCCCTGTCGAAATCAACCAAACTTAAGAAAATTTCATTTTTACTTAGTTTTCAAATGGGAATATGGTGTCGAAATTCTCAGCCAACAAATTGCCCCCAAAAAATGCCATTTTCGACTGAAATAAAGAAAAAGTCTTTTTTTGAAGCTTTCTCATTCGACGCCAGAATAATCTTTTGGACTGCTATGACGTCATTGTCATCATGACAATTTTCCCCAAACGTCTCCTCCAACCCATGTGTGAATATTTCTTCATCATCACATGTCTAGTCTCTAGGAGATTGTGGGTCAGACTATTAACTGCTACCGTCTCATCACACCACCCTCACGTGACACGCATCCCATGATTTTTATCACCATAAATGATATACAGTGATCGTGCACAATAACCGTTCTATTTCAAAACCGTCTATAAAAGAGTGAAAGTTACCATTTTTACTCGTTTCACTTTCTGAAACGCATCTTCCCCAAAACTTCATCTTTCTTCAAATCTTTTCTTTGCATACTTACTACAACAATGGCTTCTTCTGCAAAAATCTCTAAGGAAATCAGCAAGAACTCAAAAGACTCCAAGAAATCCAAAGAACTTCCTCCATTTCATAGGATGTTGGGCCCAAACATAGTTGGAAATCAACAATGCATCCCAGAACCTCCAAATGAAGAGGAAAAATGCATAATGTATCAATCTTAGGTACTTATACCTCTTCTTGTTTTTGGAAAAACCCATGCCATGTTAGGTCTTTTACCTGATCTCTCTGCTGACCCCACTTAAGTGAGGGAGTTTTTCCTAACTTATCACTGTTACAAACCCATAGCAAACATTTTGAAATCTAGAATTGATAAGGAAATAAAAATTAACGAAAAAACGAAGGTAGATGGTCAAGGTTCATCTTCGACCATAGCTTTTAGGGACCCAATAAACTTAGAATCCATGAATACTAGCTCTAGGGTTTTTAGATCATGCCCTTTATTGAAAACCCTTCAGACTACTTGGCTTAGTTAGAAAAGATAATAAAAAAAATCCAAGTCTCAAATTTTAAAGAAGATGGGCATCTATGACCTAATCCAGCTGTCGAAGATAAGACTAGGTTATTGTCCTTCTATGCTCATTGCTTCCTTATACTTTTGGGACAACACCCATAACAACTTCCATCTCCCTTGTGGAATGGTTACCCCAACTCTTTTCGACATTGCTACTATTATTGGATTGAAACCCATTGAAGTGGACTATGACCTCAATCTCTTAGTTGATGACTCGATAGGTTTCGATAATAACAAGACAACCTTCACCACCTGTATAGCCAATTATCATGACAAAGAAATCAACAAGGTTTCTGACCAAGAACATGATGCCTTCTTAGCTCTCTAGCTCTCACGTTGTGTCTTCTATTCAAGGTCTCTCAACATAGAGAATATTTACTTAACCATGGAGAACCAGTTGCATGCTGGATATTACCCTTGTCTCTGTGAAATCATTATGGCCAGCCTGTATGAATATCTTGGCGAAGGCGTCGCAACATTGAAGACCATAAAGAGGAAAGGAAGTTTGCTCCTTTCTAGACCTTTCTGGTTGTTGCAATTATGGTTGAATGCCACCTTTAAAGCATCCCTTCCTAATCAAAACCCCATCAATGAAGCTTATGTTGAAGTGAAGAGCAGAAGAGTTGAAGGGGCGAGGCTTGCACTATTGACTCCTAATGACGAAGGAATGAACCTTCAACATACATTCACCAGTTATGCGATGATGTTTGCTAAGCGTCATAATTTTTCTTCCAACATGGCCCCTTTTGCCAATAGAAAGGTAGGCCTTGAATGGTTCACAAGAAGATTTCCTCCTGAGTCAAAGAAACAGGAAGTTGAATCTCTTGATATTTAGGAATCCTTCCTTACACCAAGACTATTGGCCTCAAGGCTCAACACTTCCAAACTTCGAATTACTCTTGTTAGCTATCAAATAAATCTCGTCTCTCGATAATTTGGCTTGATTCTGATTAAACCCAAACCCCTATTTCCCAAAAAGGGTTCGCTGATCCATTACGACATGTGGCACAATGAAACAGAATGTACCAAATTGCTAGCCAAGTATTCTGACCTTAAAGAGTTCAATTATGTGCCTTTCAAACCGTGCTTTCTCTGCACCAGAGAGTTCGACGGGTGGTGGAGAGAATATCATACTGCTAAATTCTTTGATGTAGCTTCCTTCAATGTCCATCTAACTATAACTTTTTCCCTTGTGCAGAACAAAGTAAATAAAGGTATTATAACACACATCAAAGAAATTCAAGCATTCCAGAAATACTTTGAAACTGCCTACATGCCAGATGATCTTAGTCGAACCATTAGTGAAGCATCCATGACTTTAAAAGAAAAATTTACAAAGAAATTAGAGGATTTAAAATTTCCTTCGTATGTTCGACCTGATCAATGTAACGCATTAGCTTTTAATCTCTACCCTCCAAAATTCCCTCGACTGCCATCTGCTTATTTTGGTATGGCTTTTAGCCCTCCATTCCCAGATTGGTTCGTTTATGGGGATTTTATAAAAAAAAAAATTTGACAAGAATCTCAACGGCGTGTTAGGCGAGTGGTTCTGACTAAGTACAACCTGGACAATTTCAAAGGTCACCTTCATATTGGCATAGAACACGTTCGCGTGGAGTCTCTAATATATGAAGAAGTGGAATTGGAGGTTACTTGACATAATTTCTCTTTTCTTTTTGTTATATTTTATATTTGGCTTATACTAACTGCATTTATTTTCTTTTGTAGTTGTGAGGATTCCAGCCAAAAGCCATACTCCCATTGAAAAAGAAGTCGTCGAATAGGAAGAAGAAGAGGACAACACCAAGAAGCCAACAACAAAGGTAAACCTTTGTACTTATCATTTTTTTTAATGATATTTCCTTCTTAATCTAACATCTAAGATATAATATTTTTGTAGGCTAGTCGAAAACCACCTCCAACACCTAAAACAAGAAACAGAAGGAACCTGAGGTTCATATGATTGAATTTGATGATAAGGACGCTTTGCAAAACCATTTCAAACACACTAAGAAGAAGAAGATGATGATGAAAGTTATTGATGCATGTTTTCATCCTCAACCAAATCCAACAAAAGTGCCTACAAAAAAACCTTCTACCCCAAAGGTGGTAGAAATTAATGTTACGCCTGGTACCAAAAAATCAATTGACAAGAAGAACCCTGATCTGGTAGAGAGTGATAACTCTAGCCCTGGGACTGAAAATCCTAAGGTACAAAAATTTCCTCTTCGTCTTTGAGTTTTATAGTTGTTTTCTCCTAACATGCTTCTAATCCTTTCTTGACTTCTTCTTCTTAGGATGCCAAAGATAACAAAGGGCATCCCGTTGTATAGCAAATCATCCCTACCACAAGCAGTGGTTCTACCTATCATCCGACAACTCCTTTCAAGACTTCTCCTAAGGATTCCACAAAGGAATCTATTGACGAAGTGAGCCAGTTAGTTGATGATTAAAAGAAATCACCACTTAAGGCCATTACTGAGCTTTCACATACCAACACACCTGATTAATAAAAAAGCCTAGTGAGGGAGGAAGTCATAGATGATGTCACAGGAGATACTGAAATGTCGTCTGCAGAACAAGTTGAAGACAAATATGAAGATTGTAACACCCTTCTAAACCCCACGGAAAATAAACATAATCAGAGTAAAATTAACATGCATTCACAAAGGGTGTCACACATATATTTTCAAATTACTTAAAAACCACCTGTCATGCTTAACAACACTGAAGTAATTAATCATACTTTACAAAATTTCATTTGCATGTAACAACGGATTCATTTTTATTGCATATTTTTCATAAAAGAAATATTTGCATTTATCACATAAGTCAACATCTCTTAGGCACTGAGGCCAACATCACAAAATACATCTGCAATATAACCCAAACGATCCCAGTGTTACACGACCAGAGCACGACTCGGCCCAATAACATAAAATCACTAAACATCTACACCAATAGCGACCCCGCAACTACGAGCAGTACTACACCTCGATACCTGCACGATGTCATGAAGGACATCATTCCAGCAGAAGGGTGAGAAATATTATCATAATAATAATGCATATAATTATATATAAATGCACAAATACAAAATACATATGTTCCACATTTTCTCACCATAATACACTTTAAACGTCATATATGTCACAACATACGTTTACATAATTAAACATATTCATCAATTCACATAAACACACATGACATGTGTGTTTCACCAATGCATCATATAAATATGATAATGCAACTCATAGATGAAGGTGAGAAAAACACTTAGAAGGGGGGGGGGGGTTGAATAAGAGTTTTAAGAAATATGACAATAAAAACAACTCAAGATTTTTATCCTGGTTCGTTGAACTCAACTACTCCAGTCCACCTTATCAAAGATGATTTGCCTTTCTCCACAAGGACTTAATCCACTATTGATCAACTGATTATAATAGAAAGCACTAAGAACAACTGTCTTAGTCTTCTCAAGAACTACTGACCACACCTTGGTCTTCTTAAGGAACTTCTTACAAATTAATGTAAACTAACAAGTGTTTGAATGCTTCTAATAAGCTGTATCACAGCTGTGATGTTTACACTTAAGATTAAGTACAACAAAAACTATATGGTTTTATGAGAGATCAAATGAATAAGATCTTTGTGAGATTTTCACTTTAATGAATCAAGCGTGTATTTCTTTCTGAGTGAACTAGCAATGAGCAAATGGTGAATAGTGAATTAGCAGCATCAAAATGTTGTAGAAGTTCTCCTTTTATAGCTTTTCCAAATTGCTTTGAGTGATGTGCAGCTGTATATAATATTAAATTTGTAAGACTTTTCATCACCAAAAGTATGGGCAGAGATATGCTTTTTGCAGGAAAGGTATGGTTGTAGAAGCCTTGGGATTTGCACCACGTCACTTCTTTGGACAAAATAGTTGTTGGTTACTTTGGAAGTAGCACCACGTCTAATCAAGTTTATAGCTTCTTCAACAAGCTTCCTTCAGGATGAAGTCTTCATAATCTGCACTTCAGAGCAAGCTTAAAAGAATGAAATATTTTAAGATGATCAGAGCTAAAATGAATGAGATGATCAGAGCCTTGATAGATGATCAGATCTTAATATATCAGAGTCTTAATCTTGATCAGAGTCTTCATCAGAGTGTGTAGCATTATGTGTTTGAGCGTGAATATTAATGATAAGAGTATGGTTATCAAAGCCTCTGAACTTGCAGTGAAAAGGACTTCAGAGTCTGATTAGATCAGAGCTTTCAACTTTTGTACACTTCTTTCATTGACGCTTCAGATCATTCTGTAGCTTCTGCTTCAGATCCTTCTGGCAGCGCTTCAGAATCTTCTGATAGTCTTGCATCTGATGCTTCAGAGCCTTGCATAGTTTCTTTGTACTTATGTATTTTGCTTCTTTAAGAGTATTTAATTTTATACCTGAAACAATAATACTTGAACAAATTTTAGAGTATATTTTCTTAATACAAAATTCCATAAAAGTTATCATCAAAACATAGAGATATAAGAAACACCAATTTGTGTTCTAACAATCTCCCCATTTTTGATGATGACAAAACATAGGGAATTTTGTTCAATAAAGAGAAATAAAATATATAGCTCCCCCTGAGATTAAGAATCTCCCCCTGAAATGGATACTCTAATAGAAGAGAACACTTCCCTTTTTGCTTGAGTATATTTCAGAACCTGGTAGAAATCCTTGTTGAGAGAAAGAATTAGAGCTTGGATGCTTTCCAGAATTAGAGTCTGATGATTTCTTTCAAAATGAAGAGTCTGGTATCTCTTCCAGAGTCAGAGTCAAATTTGCTTCAAGGATTAGAGCCTGGTTGGGTAATTCTCAGGGTAACTTCAGATCATTTTTGTCAGATGAATTAATAAGATCTGAAAGTCTTAAGATTCAATGTTAGATTAAAACAATGTCTGAATTTCAGTTTAGTATTGCTTATGGATTGAACAATCAAATTCTCTTTCTCCCCCTTTTTGTCATAATCAAAAAGAATTTTAAAGACAGAAAAGATAACAGAAGAAGAGAAAAATACAACACATAAATGAAAAACATAACAGCTAGATTCATTCAGATCCAAATAGCACAAAAAGATTAGATGTTCATATAGCAGAACAAGAAAATAGAACAAACAGAAATCAAGTGCAAAACAAGAATGCAAAGACATGGAAAAGAAAACAAGGGCTGGCGAGAAGCAATCAAGGTCAGAAGATCCGTAATCTTAGTAGTGGATTCTTCTTGCTTGGCCATCCAAGTCTTGATCTCTTCAGTAGTCTGTTCCTGTTTTATCATCCATCTTCTGATTTCCTTGACTTCTTGGACAACATCTGGAAACTCAGTCTTCATCTCAGATGCAGAAGGTTCAGAAGCAGATGCAGTTGCCATTGGATGATCAATCTCCATGTCAGATGCAGGAGTATCTTCTATCATTGCAGAATCTTCAGCAGGAGCATCTTCCAGAAGAAGCACTGGGGTTGTGATAATGCTTAGCAGAGTCTGTCTGACCATTTCAGCAAACTTTGCCTTTGCATCATCAGCACAGAGTGTTCTGAGGTCAGATGCAGCAGAGTTGAACTTAGAGATGAATCAGTTCCAAGAAGCTTCAGATTCAGCAGGATCCATACTAGCCATACACTCTTTCTCCACAGAAGCAATCCCCATACGTATTTCCTTCTTGAAATTCTTGAACAGAGTAGAAACATCTGATCTGGGTTTGGGGTTCAGAAAGTCTTCTATGGTGACTGGTTGTGATGGTTCAGAAGGTGTTTGGTTTTGTTTAGGAGGTGGGTGATTATATGATGGTTGTTCAAATGGTGGTTGTTCAGATTGTTGGGGTATGGATGGTTGTGGTTCAGATGGTTGTGGTATGGATGTTTGTGGTATGGTGAGTTGAGGAGTAGAGGTGTCACCATTAGATGGTGTTGATGTAACAACATCAGACGAGGGTGGTATAAAATCTGTGAAGTTGAATTTGAAGCGAAGAGGGTTGTCAGATGTAGGTAGGTCAGATGGTAATGGTTTATAAGGATCAGGAATTTGTAAGCTAGTTGGTGAGGGGACTTCAGAGTCATCAAAATCAGTTGATTCAGTTGAATGACATGAAGTTGAAGAAAGGACATATATGGTTGCAATAGGTTGCACATCCAGAATGTCTTCAGATGGTTGTTGGACAGATGGTTCAGGATTTTGGATGAATGGTTCTTCTGTTGGTTGAGTAGAAGAGAGTGGTTCAGATTGTTTTTGTGGTTCAGATGGTTGTTGTTTTTGTGGTTCAGATTGTGTTTGTTGTTTAGAGGATTGTTGTTTTTGTGGTTCAGATTGTGTTTGTTGAGGGGGTTGTTGTTCAGAAGATATCTATTGAGGGGGTTCAGATGGTAGTTGAACAGAAGATGGTTGAGAATGTTTGTGAGGAGATGAAATGGGTTCAAATGAACGAGGTTCAGATGGCTGAGGAGGAGATGGTGGAAGTGAAGGTGAGGGTGAAGGTACAGATGGTTTGGGATCAGATGTTAATACCTGTTGAATTGTTTCTCTAATTTCTTCCACGGTAGCTTCTGGAGGATTTTCCTTCTGCTTCTTGTCCTTCTCAGGTTTGTCAGCAGCATCAGAGGCTTTCCTCTTGGGCTGTACAACAGATCCTTCCTCAGCTTTCCTCTTCTTGCGCCTTTCTCTCAGAAGATTTGGCAATACTTCTCCTTCCTTCTGAACTATGTTAGCAGGCAGAGGGATACCATCTCTCAAACATTCAGAAATGAATGTCAGAATGATGTGCCTAGGTTCATTAGCACTGAACATAGGAAAATCTGCCAAAGGAATTCTCCTTCTGCTGACGTCTTCAGAGTTTAATTTCTTGGATTTTCCAGCAAGCTCTGAAATGACCTTCATTCTTTTCAGAATGTTCCCATTGATGACAGATCCTATAACATAAGACAAATCATCTGTCACTCCAGCATCAAACAGATGTTTCACAAGACCATTTTTTGTTAGAATGTCTGGTATCAGTCTTCTCATAGGGATCCAAGTTCTGATTTTTCCAGTTTTAACCCTTACTTCTTCTCTTGTTTCTTTGATATGGTTCAGAAGATGACTGAACAGAAGATAAGGTAAATCCACCTTCTTTCCTTTACTCATACAGAACATGAAGTACATTTGTTCTGAGTTCATATAATCTGGTGAGTTAGAAGATTTTCTGTGAAAGATATAACTCATGAAAATCTTGGCCCAGATTCTGTAAACAGGCTTCAGATCTTTGACCTTGTTGGATGGTTCCCCAGAAACACAAACTTCTTGAAAAATGTCAGCCAAATCCACACGATCAGTAGCCATACTTGTGATTCCATCAGTTTCCTTATACTCAAGTAGTTGTTTGATTAACTTTTCAATGATGGCAATTTCCTTCCCAAGAACAGAAGAATGAATGAACTTATGGCAAACTTGAGTGTGTATCCAGAATTCCTTCACCAAGGTTGGATAAACAGGACCCATCATCCTGTCAAAATACTTTTCCCAGTTCTGAGTTTTGATGGTTGAATAGAGATCAAAACCATTTTATTTGATGGATTCAAAATCCACAAAGTTCTCACACAGAACTTCAAGGTCTTTGATTGGAGTGAGAAAAGTTCTCACAGGTGCCTTGTACACAACAGCAGTTTGGGATGAACCAACAGCATTTGGAGAAGATGCAGCAGCAGTTGAGGTTTGCATCTAAGCAGATGTTGAAGATGGTGAAGCCATTGATGTTCTTGAGATGCATCTGGGTTTACGAGAGGTTTTGGGTTTTGAAATGAGATGGAAACAATAGAGAAGACAGAAATGCATATGAGAAGTGAAAAGAGTGTAAAGTGTGATTTGTGAAGTGTTGTGAGATTTTATAGAGCAATTTTGGGCAAGCAAAAGGACACATAATCTCACGCGTACACACTAGCATTGAATGAAGTGAAACATAATCATATCAAGCAATTAATGCAAGGAATAAAATCATATCAACCATTTAAGATTCTGACAGAAGGGGGAAAATCAAGAGATTTTGGATTTTCAAAGTAATACCTCAAACGTCAATTCAGTATGGTGCACTCTACCTTTCCAAATTCTGAGCTACACGTGTTTGCTTGCATGTGCCTCTGAAACTCTTTGAGAAATGAAACGTTAGGCAACGTTCAGATCCTCTGAGCCTTGTTCGTTCAGATTTACACACACATAAATAAACACAGAATTGAACAGAAGAAATACTTTAGAGTTTAGACATTTATCATCTGAAAAAAAATTTCATCTGATGAATATTTTATTCTGGACAGAAGTCCATACTTATATTTTTCAGAATAAATTTAAATCTATCTTCAGTAAGGGGTTTTGTAAAGATATCAGCCCACTGATGATCTGTATCTACAAAGTTTAAATTGATAATTCCCTTCTGAACATAGTCTCTGATGAAATGATGTTTAATCTTTATATGCTTAGCTTTAGAGTGTAAAATGGGGTTTTTAGATAAGTATATAGCAGAAGTATTATCACAAAAGATAGAAATGTTACTCTCAAAAATCTGATAATCTTCCAGTTGACTTTTCATCCAGAGCATCTGGGTGCTACAACTAGCAACAACAATATATTCTGCCTCTGTTGTTGAAAGTGCAATTGTGGGTTGCTTCTTGCTGAACCAGGAGATCAGATGACTTCCAAGAAATTGACAGCTTCCATAAGTACTTTTACGTTCTACTTTGTCTTCAGCATAGTCAGCATCACAGAATCCAACTAATTTATACTCATCAGATCTTCTGTAACACAGACCCACATTAGTAGTACCTTTCAGATACCTTAGAATCCTCTTAACAGCTGTTAAGTGAGATTCTCTAGGATCTGATTGGAATCTAGCACACAGACACACATTGAATAAAATATCAGGTCTTGAAGCAGTCAAATATAAGAGAGATCCAATCATACCTCTGTGAAGTTTTTGATCAACTTTCTTACTTACCTCTTCCTTACCAAGTGTGCTTGTAGGATGCATTGGAGTCTTTGCCAATTTGCTTTCATTCAGATTGAATTTCTTCAGAAGCTCTTTGACATATTTAGTCTGGTGAATATATGTGGATTTTGGAGTCTGATTTACTTGGATTCCTAGAAAGAATCTAAGTTCTCCCATCATGCTCATTTCAAATTCAGCCTGTATAGACAAAGCAAACTCCTTTCCCAGCATAATATTGGTAGATCCAAAAATAATATCATCCACATAAATTTGACACACTAGTAAATCTTTCTTAAATGTTTTACAGAAAAGAGTTGTGTCCACTTTGCCTCTGATAAATTTCTTTTCCAGAAGAAAATTACTTAATCTTTCATACCAAGCTCTGGGAGCTTGTTTCAAACCATAAAGATATTTTTTGAGTTTGAAAACATGATCTGGAAATTTATCACTTTCAAAACCAGGAGGTTGATGGACATAAACTTCTTCTTCTATAATGCCATTTAAGAAGGCACTCTTAACATCCATATGATATAAAGTGATGTTATGTTGTGCAGCAAATGAAATAAGAAGGCGTATAGATTCTAACCTTGCTACTGGAGCATAAGTTTCAGTGTAATCAATTCCTTCTTGTTGACTGTAACCTTGAGCTACCAACCTTGCCTTGATCATAACAACTTCTCCTTGCTCATTTAGTTTATTTCTGAATACCCACTTTGTTCCAATAATGTTGAAACCTTTTGGTCTAGGAACCAGATCCCACACATCATTTCTTGTAAATTGATTCAGCTCATCTTGCATTGCAAGTATCCAATCATTGTCACTCAGAGCCTCATCCACAGATGTTGGTTCAATAATAGACACCAACCCAAGAAGTGATGTTCCAGATGATCTGATAAATGACCTTGTTCTTATAGGGTCATCTTTCTTCCCAATAATCATTTCTTCTGGATGAGAAGCCTTGATTCTGGATGATCCTTTAACTGTTGGTTCTTCAGAAATATTCATGTTATTCATCTGAGCAGCCAATGGAGTTGCATCTGGTGTAGCTTCTTCTTGAGCTTTCTCTACCTTTGGTTTCTCAAATTCTATGAGAATAACTTCTCCATCTGCAGAGTTTTCAATCTGCTTTGGCTTTTGATTGCCAAGCTTATCATCAAATCTAACATGTATAGATTCCTCCATAATATGTGTCTTAGTATTGTATACTCTGTAGCCTTTAGAGCGTTCAGAATATCCAAGCATGAAACACTTTTGTGCTTTAGAATCAAACTTGTTAAGACTCTCTTTAGTGTTCAGCATAAAACAAATACACCCAAAAGGATGGAAATAAGAAATGTTTGGCTTTCTATTCCTCGACAATTCATAGGGAGTCTTTTCCAGAAGAGGTCTAATTGACACTCTATTCTGAATGTAACATCCTGTGTTAATTGCCTCTGCCCAAAAATGTTTTCCCATGTTAGTCTCATTGATCATGGTTCTAGCCATCTCTTGTGAAGTTCTATTTTTCCTCTCTACAACTCCATTCTGTTGTGGAGTTCTATGACAGGAGAAATCATGAGCAATGCCATTTTCATTAAAATATTTTTCAAAATGTTTGTTTTCAAATTCACCACCAAGATCACTTCTGATTTTAACAATTTTGAAATCTTTTTCAGTTTGGACTTGTTTGCAGAAGTCAAAGAACACAGAATGTGACTCATCCTTGTGTTTTAGGAATTTTACCCATGTCCATCTGTTGTAGTCATTAACAATGACCAATCCATACTTCTTGCCTCTGATGGATGCAGTTTTCACTGGTACAAACAGATCAATGTGAAGTAACTCTAATGGTTTTGAAGTTGAAACAACATTTTTGGATTTGAAAGATGATTTTGAAAATTTTCCTTTCTGACATGCTTCACAAAGAGCATCTGAGTTGAACTTCAGATTAGGAAGTCCTCTGACCAGATTAAGCTTATTAATCTGAGATATACGTCTCATATTAATATGACCCAATCTTCTGTGCCAGACCCATTGCTCCTCATTAACAGACATAAGGCATTTAACATTCTGAACCTTAAGTTCTGAAAGACTAATTTTATAAATGTTGTTTTTCCTTTTACCATTAAAGAGGATTGAGCCATCCTTTTGACTAACAGCTTTGCAACACTTTTGATTAAAGATTATGTCATAACCATTGTCACTTAATTGACTTATGGACAATAGATTATGAGATAATCCTTCAACAAGCAAGACATTAGTTATGGAAGGAAGTTTACCATTGCCTATGGTTCCAGAGCCAATTATCTTGCCCTTCTGATTCCCTTCAAACTTGACATCTCCTTCAGATCTAAGCTCCAAACTTTGGAACATAGACCTTTTTCCCGTCATATATCGTGAGCATCCAGAGTCCAGGTACCATGACTGGAGTCTTGACTTTGCTGCTAAGGATGTCTGCAACATAGATTATCTTATCCTTAGGTACCCAGATTTTCTTGGGTCCTTTTTGGTTAGTTGCCTTAAAGCTTTTTTTGAACTTCTATCTTTCAACATAAGACTTGTTCTGATTAGATTTAGATTTATTAAACACAGGTTTGTTCTGATTAGAACTTGTGTGTTTAATATCATTTAAGTGACCAAATGTAAGCTGAGAATATAAAGGAGGATACTTGATATCCATTTTATCTACAGATTTTGGATTTGAATCTCCATAAGAGAAAGATTTATATCCAATACCTTTTCTATAGTTTCTGCTAATACCATAGATCATTGAAGTCATTTTGCTTCTATCTAGGCTTTTAGTTAGAAACTTCCTGAAACTATAGTCATACTCTTGTAAAATATTTTTAGAGCATGATTCAGATTTTGAATCAGAGTTTAGTTGAGCAGATTTTAAATTATTTTTCAATTGAAGATTTTCAGCTTTTAGTTCAGCTATTTCTAATTCAAACTTGTTACTCTCAAATTCAATATTCTTTAGAAGCGTTTTGTATTTGAGTTTAACTTTGCTATAGTTTTCAAGAATATCAAATAGACTTTCAACAAGTTCCTGTCTAGAAAGTTCAGCAAATACCTCTTCAGAATCAGATTCTGATTCTGATCCAGATGATTCAGCACTGTCTTCAATGTCAGCCATGAATGCTACATTAGCACATTCCTCTTCTGACTCTGATGATGAATCAGATGCATCTGAGTCATCCCAGGTAGCCATCAGAACTTTCTTTTTGTGATCTCCTTCTGAAGCTTTGGACATTCACTCTTGTAGTGCCCAGGTTCTTTGCATTCATAGCAAACAACCTCTCTTTTTCCAGATCGTCTGTGTCCAGAGGATTCTCCAGATCTTCTGTATCCAGAGTGTTCTCCAGATCTTCTGTGCCCAGAAGATTCTTTGTGTTGATCTGGTTTTCTAAAGTTCTTGAACTTCATTTGCTTATTCTTCCAGAGTTTGTTGATTCTTCTGGACAACAAGGATAGTTCTTCTTCATCTTCAGAAGCAGACTCTTCAGAGCTTTCTTCTAATACCTGCAATGCTTTAACAACTTTATTAGATTTTAAAGCAATTGACTTACCTTTCTTTAGAAGCTCATCTTCCTCTAGTTCAATCTTATGACTCCTTAGAGAACAGATTAGTTCCTCCAGCGTAATCTTGTTCAGATCCTTTGCCAGCTTCAGAGCAGTGACCATGGGTCTCCATCTGGTTGGCAAGCTTCTGATTATTTTCTTAACATGATCTGCTATAGAGTAACCCTTGTCCAGAACCTTTAGGCCAGCAGTGAGAATCTGGAATCTGGAAAACATGGCTTCAATAGATTCAGATTCTTCCATCTTGAAAGCTTCATAATTCTGGATCAGCGCCAGAGCCTTGGTTTCTTTAACTTGAAAGTTCCCTTCATGAGTCATCTTCAGGGATTCAAATATATCAAAGGCAATTTCTCTGTTGGTTATTTTCTCATACTCAGTATGAGATATAGCATTTAACAAGATAGTTCTAGCTTTGTGGTGATTTCTGAATTTCTTCTTTTGCTCCTCAGTCATTGATTTTCTGTCAACTTTCTTGCCATTCCCATCAGTGGGATGAACATATCCATCAATAACTAAGTCCCAAAGACCAGCATCAAATCCTAGAAAGAAACTTTCCAGTCTATCTTTCCAATAATCAAATTTCTCTCCATCAAACATGGGAGGTTTTGTGCTGACTCTTTCTTCATATTTGTTGTTGTTGGGTGTTGAAGTTTTAGCAGCCATAATGAATATCAACCAAGAGTATCAAGAGTTTTTCCCACTGGATCTTTTCTAGTCACGGTTAAGTGATAGCACAAACAGAACCGGAGCTCTGATGCCAACTGAAGGTGAGAAAAACACTTAGAAGGGGGGGGGGGGGGTGTTGAATAAGAGTTTTAAGAAATATGACAATAAAAACAACTCAATATTTTTATCCTGGTTCGTTGAACTCAACTACTCCAGTCCACCTTATCAAAGATGATTTACCTTTCTCCACAAGGACTTAATCCACTATTGATCAACTGATTACAATAGAAAGCACTAAGAACAACTGTCTTAGTCTTCTCAAGAACTACTGACCACACCTTGGTCTTCTTAAGGAACTTCTTACAAATTAATGTAAACTAACAAGTGTTTGAATGCTTCTAATAAGCTGTATCACAACTGTGATGTTTACACTTAAGATTAAGTACAACAAAAACTATATGGTTTTATGAGAGATCAAATGAATAAGATCTTTGTGAGATTTTCACTTTAATGAATCAAGCGTGTATTTCTTTCTGAGTGAACTAGCAATGAGCAAATGGTGAATAGTGAATTAGCAGCATCAAAATGTTGTAGAAGTTCTCCTTTTATAGCTTTTCCAAATTGCTTTGAATGACGCGCAGCTGTATATAATATTAAATTTGTAAGACTTTTCATCACCAAAAGTATGGGCAGAGATATGCTTTCTGCAGGAAAGGTATGGTTGTAGAAGCCTTGGGATTTGCACCACGTCACTTCTTTGGACAAAATAGTCGTTGGTTACTTTGGAAGTAGCACCACGTCTAATCAAGTTTACAGCTTCTTCAACAAGCTTCCTTCAGGATGAAGTCTTCATAATCTGCACTTCAGAGCAAGCTTAAAGGAATGAAATATTTTAAGATGATCAGAGCTAAAATGAATGAGATGATCAGAGCCTTGATAGATGATCAGATCTTAATATATCATAGTCTTAATCTTGATCAGAGTCTTCATCAGAGTGTGCAGCATTATGTGCTTAAGCGTGAATATTAATGATAAGAGTCTGGTTATCAAAGCCTCTGAACTTGTAGTGAAAAGGACTTCAGAGTCTAATTAGATCAGAACTTTCAACTTTTGTACACTTCTTTCATTGACGCTTCAGATCATTCTGTAGCTTCTGCTTTAGATCCTTCTGGCAGCGCTTCAGAATCTTCTGATAGTCTTGCATCTGATGCTTCAGAGCCTTGCATAGTTTCTTTGTACTTATGTATTTTGCTTCTTTAAGAGTATTTAATTTTATACCTGAAACAATAATACTTGAACAAATTTTAGAGTGTATATTTTCTTAAAACAAAATTCCATTAAAAGTTATCATCAAAACATAGAGATATAAGAAACACCAATCTGTGTTCTAACAATAGAGACCGACTCATGACTCTATGCAGATACAAATGCGACATCGACTCATTCAGCAGGTTCAATTGAAGAACCAAAAGGAACCATCGCTCGTTACCGAAGTAACTTCCTGTCGGACCTACGATGTTCACTCATCGCTCACACCCACATGGGCACACGATGTTTCAGGATTGCTCACACCCCACAAGGGCACACAATCGTTCTGCAGATTCTCCATGGAATCAAGAATAAACCATTGCTCACACCCCACAAGGGCACACGATCGTTTCTGCAGATCCTCCTAGGGATCAAAAATAAACCATTGCTCATACTTCACAAGGGCACACGAGGTTTCTGCAGATCCTCCACGGGATCAAGAATAAACCATCACTCACACCCCACAAGGGCACGCGAGGTTTCTGCAGATCCTCCACGGGATCAAGACACAAGAATGCAATCATGATGCTAAACACGTACAATGACTCCACGCACTCTTGAAATGCACACATATACACAAAATATTCAACTATGCATTACCCCACACAAGTACGTACAGTTATACACATAATTGCCAAACGACCACATCTCACACTTTCATACAACACTCATATACACATACCATATGACTCATATAAACTCGTCAACTCTCGCAAATCCTCACGAGGATTACGGGTACATCGCTTATACCCCACCAGGAACAACTCCACAGTTATTCTACACCGGTGATTACTACACTAGGAACGACACCTAGTCATTCTACCCTAGTGAGTAAGGATTTCACATGTTTACATACTCTCAACGTCATTAACATACACATATATTCTCATGCATACTTCACACATCATCACACTCATCATGCATTCATGTTTAATTCAAACGATGCATATAATTTCCAAAAGGCCATACTCCACAATCTAGGATTCACGCCATAAGGCTACCCACAACACGTCTCATAACAATAACACACAAACTAGTCACGTTGCAAAAGGATTAACATCATTGAACCAAGCAATTAACAATTGAATGGAACACACAAGAAAATAAAATGCTGCTACGCTCGCTACCTTGCTCGCCTAGCGAGTACTCGTTTTCTGTTCGCCTAGCGGACAAGCTCGCGAAGGCAAACAGAAGCCTCTGCCTTGATTCGCTATCCCACTCGCCATAGTGAATGCCCAGCGAATGCTCGCTACCCCCTTCGCTACTAGCGAAGAACACCCAAAACCATTCTGCCAAAGTCTGGGACCATTCGCTACTGGCTCACCACAGCGAATGCTCGCGACTCGCTCGCCTAGCGAACGTGCTAGCGAGGGTCTGCGAACTCAGAATTTCCCCACTGTCCAAAACTCCGAAACCATCAAAATCCACCCGATTCAATCCCAACTCGTCTCAGTAGCCTTAGCCCAACATTCCTCGACTAAATCCTACCACTCATTCTCATTTCTAACCGTTCAAACTCGGTTTCTACCGATTAAACTCATTAAGCCCTATAATGGAAGATGAAGAAAAACAACCAAACAAACCCAAACAATTCATACATAATCATATACATTGGTAAGATAACAATATTTCACACCCTTACCTCGATTAATCGGAAGCTAGAAGTCGTTCTTGAGCTTTCCAAGCTTTTCCTTCTTTTTCCTTCTATTTTCTCTTCTTCCTCCACTTTCCTTTCATGTTTTCTATTTTACATTTTCGTTCTGCTTCCCTTCATATATCCTTCCCTTATGTTTCTCTCCAATTTATTTCTTCTCTCAAAATATTTACCAATTCCTTTTCTCATAAAATATCCCGTCTCATTCTTAATTATAGAATATCTAGTAAGTCCACATTATTCTACCAAATAGAATAAATCAGTTAAATCCAATAATTCACTTAAATTACACAAACCAATTAACTAGTACCATTAATCAGTTATTGAAAATTGGGTTGTTACAACTCTCCCTCACTTTAGGAATTTTCGTCCTCGAAAATGTTATCCAACTCGAATCATTCTGGATACGACTCTCGCGCATCTCAGTCTCCCAACTAATTCCGCCAACGGAATCCCTTCACCTCGAAGTTGCTCCTCGTTCATCCACCTGAACTTAGCAATGTATCCACAATTGGGTTGCCTCTCGCATAATCTCAGGTCCGAGTATAGTAATTGTCATAGATAAACTCAATTAACGACGATTAACTATCCCACAATCCACCTTGATCCAATCACACAAGCTTTTCAACAAATCCTCTACATAATGGGTAATCCTCTTTGTCTGTCTATTTCTTCCATGGACGCTAGTCAGAGTTCAACAACCACGTGGCACCCAGAAGTGCCTACAAACCTTCCAAAAATCTCAATGAAAAACTCAGATTCCCTTCTAACAGAATAATTAATCCTTACTGGTAAGTAACAAGTTACTCTTGTTAATCCATTCTTAACCATCCAAATCGAATCACATATCATCAAATTCTTCGGAAAACCCGTCACAAAATCCATGGGAATACTATCCCATGCCACTCAGAAATATTCAACAGTTGCATTAGGTCCAACAGTTTCTGATGTTCACACTTCGACCTTCAACAAGTCTAATCAACATATACAACTTCGACCACTTCTCTCTTCATCTGTGGTTACCAAGACGATTCCTCAAATTCGGTCATACCCTCACAGTACCTGGATGGATACTCAATTTATCTCAATGTCTTTCTCTTAGGGTACTCTTATCCAACTTCCACTAGTGGAAACACAAACTTTATCGCGACACTCGTAGTACCATTCCATCAATCCGAAGATCAACTATTCGACTGTTATCCATTAAATTCAATCATTCTATTAACTCAAATAAATTCTGACTCCATTGGATCTCATCGGGAATACCAATAGTCATCCTCAACATACAAAGTTCAACTCTATAAGAAGTCTCTTCACATACCAAACTCATATCCCAAATTTGCTTCTTCAGTTCTAGTTCAATACCATCATCATCAGTATATAGGAAATTCCCATTTGATACCTCAGCTACCACGTCGTCTCACCCGAATGGTAATTCGACCAAAACCATATTCCTTCAGAAGTCCCAATTATTTCCTCTGCCTCATATTCAACTTTTCCAAATCAAACAAACAACTTAAGCTCTTAAGGTCAGTAATCATTTCAAATCTCAACCAAACAATTGAGGTCTCCAAACTCCGGCACAGACGCCCTACAACCAACTCCAAACTACTTGTCAGACAATTCCCTTATGTAACTCCTGGGTTGTCTTAAAGCATAACCAAAACTCGCTGATGTTTTACTTAACATATCTCTCAATCATATCAACCAAACATCACGAAACACCACAAGTAGTTCTGTCAAACTTGGCCAATCAATACACAAGTTATTGACAACTTCTCCTAAAAACTCTTTAAACTCCTTCCCCTTGGCATATCACTACTATTTCTCAAATACCGATAACTCAAGTCTCCGATGTCCAACACGATCATCTATACTCTTCGAATATCCAAATACCCTTGGTTACACAACTATCAACTCACTCCATTAAGTATGGAAGATCCCATGTCAAACGAACACTCAATTTGTGAGTCATGGCGGAAACACAACCCACCATTCCCGTACGTACTACAACATCCAAACGTACTCCATCAAGAAATAATTTAGTTCCCTGTTACTGTTCTCCCATTACGACAAAGTACGAAAACAACATTCCCACACTCAGAAAGCCATTTACACATCTTCAACTCTTGAAATACTTAGAGGCCCAATCATACCAAGATTGTATTCCACCTCTTACTCCCTTTAATAATCACCATAAATCACCATCCACCCTTTATATACTCGACTTCATAAACTGTTGTTGTAGCACACACAGACACAAGTCTCAAAATTATTCCATCAATTTAATTCCTTGGCTACCCAATTAGACATATAACATGGAGCTCTCAATTCGGACTAGTTTCCGTAACTAAGTCGATCACAACTCCACTTCACGCCCTGGCTGTGTATCACTACTTCGTTAGGACAACTTCCAGATAATCACGACTGATTAGTAAACCGCCAATTCCCCACTCTCGTTATTACACAAAACTCCCAAGTACTTGGCCTTACTCCGAACAATTCACTACTCGCACCATATAAGCTTGCAAGACACGTCTATCCCATCCAACACAATCCCAACTATTATCAACAAGAGATTAAGGGTGATCAATTCCTCAAATTGTCAATAGATAGCCGAAATCATGATGGGGCATAAACCATCTTTACCAAACTATAAGAGCGTTCAACAACACACTGAGCTACAACTCCACGCCTGCAGCATCCTAGGGAGGCACAACTTTTATCCCCCACTTTAGTTCATTCCTACTCCTGCAGACAAGGTTTAGAACAACAAACGCGTACCGACAATGTTTTCACACACATGTCGCATACAAGGGAACAAACAACATTAGACAACTTGGCCGGATGGACAACCAGGCTCTGATACCACTAATGTAACACCCTTCTAAACCCCACGGAAAATAAACATAATCAGAGTAAAATTAACATGCATTCACAAAGGGTGTCACACATATATTTTCAAATTACTTAAAAACCACATGTCATGCTTAACAACACAGAAATAATTAATCATACTTTACAAAATTTCATTTGCATGTAACATCGGATTCATTTACATTGCATATTTTTCATAAAAGAAATATTTGCATTTATCACATCAGTCAACATCTCTTAGGCACTAAGGCCAACATCACAAAATACATCTGAAACATAACCCAAACGATCCCAGTGTTACACGACCAGAGCACGACTCGACCCAATAACATAAAATCACTAAACATCTACACCAATAGCGACCCCGCAACTATGAGCAGTACTACACCTTGATACCTGCACGATGTCATGAAGGACATCATTCCAGCAGAAGGGTGAGAAATATTATCATAATAACAATGCATATAGTTATATATAAATGCACAAATACAAAATACATAAGTTCCACATTTTCTCACCATAATACACTTTAAACGTCATATATGTCACAACATACGTTTACCTAATTAAACATATTCATCAATTCACATAAACACACATGACATGTTTGTTTCACTAATGCATCATATAAAGATGATAATGCAACTCATAGAGACCGACTTACGACTCTATGCAGATACAAATGCGGTACCGACTCATTCAGCAGGTTCAATTGAAGAACCAAAAGGAACCATCGCTCGTTACCGAAGTAACTCCCCGTCGGGCCTATGATGTTCACCCATCGCTCACACCCCACATGGGCACACAATGTTTCAGGATTGCTCACACCCCACAAGGGCACACAATCGTTCTGCAGATTCCCCATGGAATCAAGAATAAACCATCGCTCACACCCCACAAGGGAACACGATCATTTCTGCAGATCCTCCAAGGGATCAAAAATAAACCATCGCTCACACCTCACAAGGGCACACAAGGTTTCTGCAGATCCTCCACGTGATCAAGAATAAACCATCGCTCACACCCCACAAGGGCACACGAGGTTTCTGCAGATCCTCCACGGGATCAAGACACAAGAATGCAATCATGATGCTACACACACACAATGACTCCACGCACTCTTGAAATGCACACGTATACACAAAATATTCAACTACGCATTACCCCACACAAGTACGTACAGTTATACACATAATTGCCAAACGGCCACATCTCACACTTTCATATAACACTCATATACACATACCATATGACTCATATAAACTCGTCAACTCTCGCAAATCCTCACGAGGATTACGAGTACATCGCTTATACCTCACCAGGAACAACTCCACAGTTATTCTACCCCGGTGATTACTACACTAGGAACGACACCTAGTCATTCTACCCTAGTGAGTAAGGATCTCGCATGTTTACATACTCTCAACGTCATTAACATACACATATATTCTCATGCATACTTCACACATCATCACACTCATCATGCATTCATGTTTAATTCAAACGATGCATATAATTGCCAAAAGGCCATACTCCACAATCTAGGATTCACGCCATAAGACTACCCACAACACGTCTCATCACAATAACACACAAACTATTCACGTTGCAAAAGGATTAACATCATTGAACAAAGCAATTAACAATTAAATGGAACACACAAGAAAACAAAATGCTGCTACGCTCGCTACCTTGCTCGCCTAGCGAGTGTAACACGGTGGGAGAACTGACTTTAAACAATGTTGCGGATAGCAAGAGTCGCCACCGACTTTTATTTTATCCATAAGGAAAGGTTATAAAAGAACAGGAAAGACCTTAGAGAATATTTTGGGTCCGGGGGGTAGGTTATGAAAAGGGAAGGTGTTAGCACCCTTTTCATCCATGGTTATCCATGGGCTCTTAGGTACTTAAGCTCACTTTTGAATTGTTTTAAAAGTGTAGTGTGTGAATAGAAAATTTTCAGAATAGTTAATAAATAATCCATGTAAGGATGTGTTAAGAACTTGTTTGAAAACTTGTTGAAAATTTGTTTAAGTGTGAAACAGTTTTGAAGTGAGCAAGCACCTAGGAGTAACCTACCCTAATGTTTAAAGGTCTTTCTTATTCTTTATTCTTTCCTTTAGTAAGACTATCCCTACTATAATGGAGTAGGTAGTCCTTACTTTGGATGTTAAGGGACATGTGAGGGACAATTTGACTTTGAAGGCCATTGTGGGATGTAATAAGCACATATAAGGGACCATCATCATTTTTCGAAAGGGACTCGATTCGTAAAGGCAACCATAAGGGACTTTGATGATTTTTCCATTTGAGGGACTTGCTTTATACACCCCACTTAACCATTATTCGTAGGCAACTTGAGGGATATCCTTAGGAAGTGAGACGGCGATTAAAATCGACTTACGTGTGTGACGTGTTTATTTTAATTATCTTTATTTAAAAGTGATCTAAATTTATTTTAATATTACATACATGTTGTTACACTCCCTAATTACTAACCATAATAATAATTAAATAATTAAACAACTTTACATTCAAGAAACAATTACAAAATAATAAGCAAAATAATTAAATAGCAAAGATAAATAAAATATAAATAAGCAATAATAAATAATAAAGGGGGTTAATTCTAAGTTTACTCGGCAAGACATCGCATCTTGTGCCTACGTATCCTTACGGGAGTGGAATCAGAGTAATCGTAGTTCCCCTCAATAGGGAGGTTAGAAACTTCTTGACTGTGGTCAAGGTCTCAAGGGGAATAAACGCATCTTAAGGACACGCTTACGTGGAGTGTAGAAACTCCAAATCTCTACGTTGAAATGTTAAGTTGTAATTAGGGTTAAATTAGGGATTCCACGGCGGGAAACCCTAAAATGAGCGCGGCGGCTCTTTGACCTAATGCTAAGGGTAAAATTGTAATTTTGCCTGCGGCGAGGCATTTGTGAAAATTAGGGTTTGTAGTTTGTAGTTTTGAGGATTTGAAATTGAATGTGTGAAGTTTTACGGACTATTGGCGCGGCGGCCAAACAGTTAGACCTAACCTTCGGATGTGTGCAATGTGACAGAAATAATAGTAAACGCGTGAGATAATTGAATCATGCAAACAGAGAGATAATGTCATAATTTAAACCATGCAAGCAGAAATTTAAAGGCAGAATTTAAAGAGCGATTGTTAAGTTCGCGAGGTTACATGAGAGGAGCAGATACAATATGATAATGAAATTTGAATTGAACAATAATAAAATAAAATAAATAACGGTTCTAGTTATTATTTTAAAAAAAAAGATTTTAGTTATTATTTTAAATTTATCTAAAAAAAAGTTTTTCTTAAAAATAATAGGTTTTCATATTAATTTGGAAAAGATGTTAATGTTATTTATTTTAAAAAACAGATTTTTATATTATAACAAATTTTAATAAATTAATGATAACAATAATAATAATAATGGTAATAATAATGATAATAATGATAATAATAATAAATAATGATAATAATAATAATAATAATAATAATAATAATAATAATAATAATAATAATAATAATAATAATAAAGCAATAATGAATTTTAAATGTGCCAAATAACCCAACAATGTTGCTAACGCAGAAATGCGCTCATCGCAACCAGATCTAAATCGGACGAAACAAAATTTATCGCAAAGAAAAAGAAATTAAGCAAAAAATAGTATTATTGCTCACACAAAAATGCGATCATCGCAACCAGATCGAACTAACACAAATGTCACGCGTCATGCACACAAATGTGCAAACATCGTATCGACATAATTCGATCAAAAATCTTATATATATAAACTCTAACAATTTAAAAATTATATATATATAAACGTAACAGTAATAGATAAAGAAAAAGAAATAACGGTAATAGATGAAGAAAAAGAAATAACGGTAAAAGATGAAGAAAAAGAAACAACAGTAATAGATGAAGGAAAAGAAATAACGGTAAACGATGAAGAAAAAGAAACAATAGTAATGGATGAAGAAGAAAACTAAATAACGGCAAACGGCACTCACTCCTCTTAGATTTTTTTCATTCTCCCCCCTTTTTCCAACAAGGCAACACTTGTATATATAGGGAACAAATTAGGGTTAACACCAAATTGTCAATAATGTCCCTAAAGCCCATTTTAAAGCCCAAACTAAATAATTAGTTAAGAAAAAATAAAATTTAAATAATTTAAAATAATTAAAATAAACTTAAAATAAAAACTAATAATCCTATTGATTCCTAAAATAAAAAATATTATAAAAAGAACAAAATTTTTTTCAATATTTTTTATTTTATGATTTTTTGGATATTTTTATGAATAATTTAGAAAAAAGTGAAAAAAATAATATTTTAAAAAATGATTTAATTAAAATACGAAAATAATAATTAAATAATAATAAAAAACTATTTTTGCCATATGATATTTACCTGCAAAAGTCAAACGACTACACAAATTTGTTAGTAATTGATTAAATGCAATGAAATGCGACGACAAATCTTAGGGCAAAATTTGGGGTATTACAGTTATTATGATAATATTTCTCACCCAACCTCTCTTTGATGTTGGCAAAAAAAAAAATCATGAAGTTTGACTTTGGTTTGACCACAGTTGACCTCAGTTTGACCTTTTAACTGCATTGACTGCTTTTGACTTATCTGATCATCTGACTGAGCAAACTTTTGAGAAAAGTCTTGAAACTTGACATGGGGGTTCTTATACACATATAAGATGTTATGAAGCTCACTTGAAGTCTTGGAAGTCCATTTAGCCTGATTAAAGTCAAAACCCTAGTTTTGGATGCACTGCTTAGGAGGTGCATTGTCTGAGGGAATTGTCAACTCTTCTGACCAATTGTGAATTTTGTGAACCTTGTGAACCTTCTTGGAACACAAAGTCTTGTATTGTGAGGGCAAATTTTGGGGTGCAACAGCTGCCCCTGTTCAATTTTCTGAAACCTGAGGGGTTAGATTGGTATATTTGCCAGTCGTAACCTGGAAGGTTGAAGGGGATTGAACACAAAAGCCCAAAAATTTGCACTCACCAGTGCATGGAGTGATATTGATGGTTGGTTGAACATGATTGAGTGGGCTTAAAGATGCCACTAGGGGAAAGTTCTTCAGTAGTATAATGAGAACTGTCAGGAGTCTGGAGTAATACTGATGTAACAGCATGTCTTCATGAGGATAGAGCAATCAATAATGATAACCCTAAAGCAGTCTTGAAGTGATAAATCTGACCTCAGGAGGATAGAGCAATCAATAGCTCTAAAGCAGTCTTGAAGTAATAATGGCTTCAGGAGGATAGAGCAATCAATAGCTCTAAAGCAGTCTTGAAGTAATAATGTGATATGTCTTCAGGAGGATAGAGCAATCAATAGCTCTAAAGCAGTCTTGAAGTAATGATTTCAGGAGGATAGAGCAATGGATAGCTCTAAAGCAGTCTTGAAATAATAATGTAATTTCAGGAGGATAGAGCAATGGATAACTCTAAAGCAGTCTTGAAATAATTAGATGGCTTCAGGAGGATAGAGCAATGAATAGCTCTAAAGCAGTCTTGAAGTAGTAATATGACCTCATGAGGATAGAGCAATGAATAGCTCTAAAGCATTCTTGAAGTAATAGGATGATTTCAGGAGGATAGAGCAATCAGTAGCTCTGAAGCAGTCTTGAAGTCATGAGAGGCTATCAGGAGGATAAAATAACCCTGAGGTTACAATAAAGCAGTCCCAAAGTAATAAGAAGCTCATCAGGAGGATAAAGTAACCCTGAGGTTACAATAAAGCAGTCCCAAAGATCATAAGATTGTTTGTTGGATAATTAACCTGAAAACAAGGTAGCATTCTGTATAACAACATTAGTTTATGCTTTATGTATGCATGTAAGACATGATGCACTTAGGTAATGTATTATAGACATATATGTTATGGTATGATGTAAATGATGTATGTATGCTATGACACTGCTGGAAGTGTCTGGATATCCTTGTATAACAACTGCTGGCCAAGGAAAATAAATCCCGATTCGTTGTTGAAGAATATATAACCCTCCGTCTGCTGGGGATAACAAGGTATAGATAACCTCCCGTTGTTGGGGATAGTAGGGTATAGATAACCTTCGTTTTCGTTTGATAGTAGGATAAGTATAACATCCCGTCTTCGTTCATCGTGCCCTTATTGGAAAGTAATTTCCCGTATATCCGTATGAGGATAAAAGAGATGGATATAAATTCCAGGGGAGATTAGACTTTGTGAAAATGGCTTAGTCCTACTGATGGTTTGTAACTGTCTTGTAAAGATGAACTGGCGAAGCTTCGTTGAAATTCTGCCCTCGTTCGTCCTTAGTAAATACTATTACTGCATTTTCATGCATTTCTGGTAAACATCAATCATATTAAAAGCATACCTGCATTTCTGGTAAACATCAATCATATTCAAAGGCATACATACATTCAAACACAACCAATGGACGTTTCGCTTATGTAAATAGGGTAAAAGTAAATCTGGATTCAAAAGATGGAGTTTATTTATATCAAAAGTGACCCATACACGGGTAAGTTTGTACAAGGAGACATAAACCCTAGTAAGAGAATTTTGTCATGAAGTTTTACAAAAAGAATCAGCTATGTGGGAAATAATCCTATTGAGTTTCAATTCTACTATTGCCACTCAAGTATCTCATCTTCTTGCTGTTGAGACGGAAACGATTGGATTGAGCTTTATCTGTTTGAGCTTGAGTAAGTAGTACAACTGGTTGCAGTTTCATGAGTGATCCAAACGAGACATAGTCATATGCTTTAATCCCTAACTTTTGCCTGGATTGCCCTTTCAGGTTTTCAATCCACCGGGATACCTTTTTTGCCCAAGCCGCCTTTTCAGGTTTTCGACTTGCCGGGTGTACATCTTTTTATATATATATCCCTAATTTTTGCCCAAACCCTTTTGGTTTGCCGGGATGCCCTTATTTTTGCCTAGGCCTGTCAACCTAGCGGGTCTCTTTTTACGCGTAGTATTTTTTAACTATGTCTGCGTTTACAGGTTGTGGGAAGTCTTCACCATCCATTGTAGTCAGTATCATGACACCTCCTGAGAACACTGTCTTGACTACAAATGGTCCCTCATATGTTGGAGTCCACTTGCCCCTAGGATCACCCTGTGGTAATATGATACGCTTGATTACCAAGTCACCAGCCTGATATACCTTTGGCTTAACCTTCTTGTTAAAAGCTTTGATCATCCGTTTTTGGTACATCTGGCCATGACAAACTGCTGCTAACCTTTTCTCATCAATCAAATTTATCTGGTCAAGTCGAGTCTGAATCCACTCATCTTCATCCAAGCCTGCATCCTTCATAATTCTCAAGGAGGGGATCTGAACTTCAATAGGCAGAACTGCTTCCATACCATGGACTAAGGAGAATGGGGTTGCCCCTGTTGAAGTACGTATTGTAGTACGATAACCATGCAGAGCAAATGGTAACATCTCGTGCCAATCCTTGTAAGTAATAGTCATCTTCTGTACAATCTTCTTAATGTTCTTATTAGCAGCTTCAACTGCCCCATTCATCTTTGGACGATACGGAGAAGAGTTGTGATGCTTAATCTTGAATTGCGTACAGAGATCAGTAATCATAGTGTTGTTCAGATTAGAGCCATTGTCAGTGATAATCCTTTCAGGGATACCATACCTACATATGAGATTATTCTTAATGAACCGAGCCACAACATTCTTAGTCACAAATGCAAATGAAGCTGCCTCTACCCACTTCGTGAAGTAATCAATAACAACCAGGATGAAACGATGCCCATTAGAAGCAGTAGGCTTGATCTCACCAATCATATCAATGCCCCACATGGCAAAGGGCCAAGGAGCAGTCAACACATTCAATGGAGATGGAGGTACATGTACTTTATCAGCATAGATTTGACATTTGTGACATGTTCTGGAGTGTTGATAGCAATCAGCTTCCATGGTAGACCAATAGTAACCTGCTCTCAAAATCTTCTTTGCCATGGTATGACCACTAGAATGAGTGCCAAAGGTCCCATCATGCATCTCTTCCATAATTTCTGTAGCTTCCTTCTTATCCACACAACGAAGCATAGTTGAATCATGATTACGCTTATACAGAACGCCATTACTCAGAAAGAACTTAGCAGAAAACCTTCTCAGGAACTTCCTATCTTTGACAGATGCCCCTTCAGGGAACTCCTGAGCTTCAAGATAGTTTTTCACTTCATAGAACCAAGGCTTCTCCTCTGCCCCTTCAGTGTCAATCTCATTGCAGTATGCAGGCTTCTCAAATCTATCAATGGTAATCTTGGGAGCTTCATCATCCCAGCTGATCTCAAACATAGATGCCATGGTGGCCAATGCGTCTGCCAACTGATTCTCTCTTCGTGGAATATGTCCAAAAGTAATCTCTTTGAAATGTGGGATCAAAGACAACACATGTTCTCTGTAAGGAATGAGATTATCATGCTTTGTATCCCAATCTCCTTTAATCTGACTTACTACCAGAGCTGAATCTCCATACACCTCAAGGAACTGAATCTTCATATCAATAGCAACTTGCATACCCATGATACATGCCTCATACTCAGCCATGTTATTGGTACAATAGAAACAAAGTCTGGCAGTAATCGGGGTATGACAACCTTCAGGGGAACTAATCACAACACCAACACCATTACCATGTGCATTGGAGGCTCCATCAAAAACCATAGTCCATCGGGATCCTTGTTCAGGTCCGTCATATTGTCCAGGTTCTTTGGTAACAGACATAATGTCTTCATCAGGGAACTCAAAATTCATTGACTGGTAATCATCTACTGCTTGATGAGCCAAATGATCAGCAACAACACTCCCCTTAATGGCCTTCTGAGTAGTATACTGTATATCGTATTCCGTCAAGATCATTTGCCATCTTGCAATTCTTCCGGAGAGAGCAGGTTTCTCAAATATGTACTTGATTGGATCCATCTTCGAAATCAACAAGGTAGTATGGGTCAACATATACTGTCTTAGTCGGCGAGCAGCCCATGCCAAAGCGCAGCAAGTTTTCTCGAGCAGTGAGTATCTTGTTTCACAGTCGGTAAACTTTTTGCTAAGGTAGTATATTGCCTGCTCTTTTCGACCAGACTCGTCATGTTGCCCCAATACACACCCCATTGAGTTGTCTAATACTGTTAAATACATAATCAAGGGTCTTCCATCAACTGGTGGCATTAAAATTGGAGGTTCTAGCAAATATCTCTTGATTTCATCAAAGGCAGTCTGGCACTCATCATTCCATTCCATCACCTGATCTTTCTTCAACAACTTGAAGATTGGCTCACAGATGGTAGTTAATTGGGAAATAAATCTTGCAATGTAGTTCAATCGTCCCAAGAAACCTCTAACCTCCTTCTCAGTACGGGGAGCTGGCATCTCTCGTATAGCTTTTACTTTTGCAGGATCCACTTCAATACCTTTTCCACTGACAATGAAACCTAGGAGCTTTCCAGATCTAACTCCAAAAGTACACTTGTTTGGATTTAATCTCAACCTGTATTTCTTCAACCTCTCAAACAACTTGTGCAGATGATCAAGATGTTGTTCTTCATTCTGAGACCTGGCTATCATATCATCCACATATACCTCTATCTCATGATGAATCATATTATGAAACAAAGCCACCATAGCACGCTGATATGTTGCCCCTGCATTCTTCAAACCAAATGGCATTACCTTATAGCAAAAGGTGCCCCACTGTGTCATAAATGTAGTCTTCTCCATATCTTCAGGTGCCATCTTGATTTGATTGTAACCAGAGAAACCATCCATAAAAGAGAATACCTTATGCTGAGCAGTGTTGTCTACCAGAATATCAATATGAGGGAGTGGAAAGTCATCTTTAGGGCTAGCCTTGTTCAGATCTCTGTAGTCTACACACATACGTACCTTACCATCTTTCTTAGGAACTGGTACCACATTTGCAACCCACTGAGGATAAGAAGTTACGGCCAAGAACCCTGCATTGAACTGTTTCATTACCTCTGCTTTGATCTTTTCTGACATTTCAGGACGCATACGACGGACCTTCTGCTTCTTTGGACGACAATCTTCTTTCACTGGCAAACGGTGAACCACAATGTCTGTATCCAACCCTGGCATATCTTCATAAGACCAAGCAAAGATCTCCACATAGTCACGTAGCATCTGAATCAACCTGCTCTTGACACTGTCCTCTAAATCAGCCCCTATCTTGACCTCTTTTCTGTTTTCTTCAGTTCCCAGATTCACAACTTCGACTGGCTCTTCATGTGGCTGTATAGCTTTCTCTTCTTGTTGTAACAACCTAGCAAGCTCTACAGGTATTTCACAATCGTCCTCGTTTCCGTCTTCAGTTTGATAGATCGGATTCTCGAAATTGTAATTGGCAATAGTAGAACTGTTATCAACTGGATCCAGAGTGGATGAGGATCTGCATTTTAGTGACGTGGGTGTGTGTAAGAACACATAGCTGATAAAGCAAAAATAAAAGAAAAAGAAAGACAAGGAACACAATATTTACGAAAACGAAACGTCCACTGATTTTATTGAATGAAGTATGCAAATGAAATGACAACCCGTAACAAGCACACCATTGTGCCCCGGGTAAGGCACATGGCTTGAAAGTTTTAATTGTTCCAGAAATTATAAATTTAAAAACATAACACAGTAATAGTATTTACTCCTGACTAAAGGAGATAGGGATAACATCTTCAGCTGTCCAATTATTGAGTCCAGCACCCACAGTAGGAAAAATCCATGCCTCCAAGTTGTGGTCTTCATCTTGATCTCCCACAGCATTGATAACCCCTTGATTGGTGATACGAACAGCACGGGCACGACGGACAGCCTTCTGGGACTCTTCTTCCACCACAGCTTTTGCATCATTGAGGGAGGCCATTGCCATTGTTGGAGGGTTTCTGATGACCACAGGAACCCTCTTCACAGCAGGAGGAGTCACACAATCCTTAACAGCCCAGGGAACCACTTCAAATGACTGACATGGAGTTTCAATGTATTCACCTTCTACTTCCAGATACTTGAAAGTGTTTACATGGTTGACAAAGTATTCTTCCTCTCCAAAGACAGTAACAACTTTTCCATTCACCGGATATCTCAACTTTTGATGTAATGTGGAGGTCACAGCACCTGCCCCATGGATCCAGGGACGACCAAGCAGACATGAGTACGAAGGACGAATATCCATCACATAGAATGTAGCGGTAAACACCTGAGAGCCATCCTTGATTGGAAGATCAATTTCCCCATGCACTACTCTTCTAGAACCATCAAAAGCCTTTACCATAATATTACTGGGCTTCAATACCGTATCTTTAGGACTCAGCTTGTTCAGGACTTCCTTAGGCAACACATTCAGAGAGGAACCATTGTCTATCAGCACATGAGACAGGGTAGTGCCCCTGCATTCAATTGAAATATGCAAGGCCCTGTTATGATCCCTCTTGGCAGGGGTCAAGTCAGCATCAGAAAATCCTAACCCGTTGTCATAGGTCAGGTGAGCAACACAATTCTCAAACTGGTCCACAGAAATTGCACTGGGTACATGAGCCATCTTTAGAAACTTGATCAATGACTTGGCATGAGCCTCAGAACATAATAACAGGGAGAGCATAGAAATCTTTGAGGGAGTATGCCCCAGCTGATCAACAATATCATAATCACTCTTGCGAATGATTTTCAATACTTCTTCCATCTGCTTAGAGAGGTCATCAGCAGCTGGCACATCAGTAGATACAGGCTCAATAACAGGACCCTTGCCCCGAGCATCAGTGGTGGAAGTAACAGCAGGAGTAACTGCACTCTTAGAAGCAACTGGAGGAGAGAAGACTCTTCCACTACGAGTGATCTTGCTAGATCCAGCAATATTATCAATGTCAACCGGCATATCAGGTAAAGGCTCCTGCTTGACACCATGGATGTAAACATCAGACCCATAGTGCCAAGGCACAGCTTTGTCAGATGTATAAGGAATAGGACCAGGAGTGGTAATGATCAGAGGAGCTACTCTGGCTTCAGCAACAACTTTCACAGGACCTTCAGCAGTAATCTTGATTGGGCCCTGATGAGTGATTTTAATGGGACCCTTTGAAGTGATTCTTAGTGGTACTTTGTCAACCATGTCAACCTCTTCAATCTTCTTACCCTGAGTCAGATGATCCACCATACTTTCTACAGATGTTGGTCTTCTTTCAAACACTATAGTATATTTATCCATGAGACGTTGAATCCCATCTCTCAAAATGAAGCAACTATCCGGCTTATAGGTACAATATAGACAATCTTCATGACAACCTGGAAAGATCCCAGCTTGTACTAACCTCTTTTTGATAACAGACAATGGTGTGCTCAACTCCATAACTGAATAGACATGCAGATCTTCATCAATATCTTCATCAATGGCGTTGACAGTCTTCTCGTGATTTGGCATTGGAGCTGTAATCACATTTGGAGTACCTGGTGGATCAAACTCAATTTTTCCAGCATCAATCATATCCTGAATTTTGTTCTTCAAGACCCAGCAGTTATTAGTATCATGTCCTGGACAGTTTGAATGATATGCACATCGTGCATTGGGATTGTACTTGGGAGAGGTAACATTGGGATTCTGAGGAGCCTCCCTCAGGGTAATAAGTTCAGCCTTCAACAAGTGTTGCAATGCCTGAGCCATTGACATGTTGATCTTCGTGAACTGTCTTCTAGCCCTCTGTTGGTTGCCTTGAGGCTGCTCTGTTGTTGCAGGAGTTGGATTTGAAATATGAACTGCACTAACAGACTGATGCCTTCTGTTACGATCAGGCTGACCATACACAGCATTAGATTCTTTCTTCCCAGTGGGAGGCTTCTTTGCAGCACCTGATGAAGAAGTGCCCACTTGGATCTTACCACTCTTGATACCATTCTCTACTCGCTCTCCTGTCATGATCAACTCAGTGAAGCCAGATGATGAGCTTCCAATGAGATGACTGTAAAACGGACCATTCAGCGTACACATGAACATATCAACCAGCTCCCTATCAGTCAAAGGGGGTTGAACTCTTCCAGCTAAGTCTCTCCACTTCTGAGCATACTCCTTAAAGCTTTCTTTGGCACCCATAGACATGCTTTGAAGCTGCATGCGAGTGGGGGCTAAGTCAGCATTGTATTGATACTGCTTGTAGAAAGCTTCAGCAAGGTCATTCCAATCTCTGATGTTGACACTCTCCAACTGATAATGCCACTCTAGCTGAGCTCCAGATAAACTCTCTTGAAAGAAATGGATCCACAACTTTTTATCAGCAGTGTGGGGTTGCATTCTTCTGACATAAGACCTCAGATGCAATTTGGGACAAGAGACCCCATCATAGACAACAAATGTAGGAACTTTGAACCCAATGGGTATGACCACCCCAGATATCAAGCTCAAATCCTCAAAATCCAGCCCAGATGATTTCTGTAATTCCATAGCATCCATTCTATCCACCAGCATCTTGAATTTGTCTTCGTTAGGCTCATGGTAGTAGTTAGCCTCAGAATCAGAGTCCCCCATAGTGTTGTGGAGACTGCCTCTCTCCTGCTCAGATTCTTCAGATTCATAGTCTTCAACATGTTCCTTGGTCTTGACAGGACCTTTGAACCTTCTTCCCATGTTGAGCAACCCAGCAAACTTTCTAGCCTTCTTAGTCTTCTTGGTCAGCAGTGTCTTCAATTCATCCTGCCCCTTGGATAGGTTCAGGATCAGCTCTTGGAACTGTGCATTCTGTGCCTGGAGATCCTTAACTGATTGTTCAAGAGCCATTGCTGAAATAAACAGCGAGGAGATGAGAAACCTGTGCACAATTATAAACCTGTGATGCAATGATATGGGAATGCATATGCAATGTTTTCAAGGACCGCAGGATTTAAATTTGCTTAAACAAACAAGAAAGTAACTTTTTATTAGTAATAACTTGTTTTGCCTTTTAGGCTTACAAAAAATGAAAACAAAATAAGTACAAAAGATGGGGTTTTAAGTCTCCCATGGACGTTTCCTCTTTGTGTTGAGGTATGAGTTGAGGTTTCGTTCCTCATGAAGTAGCTTTGTTAGCTCTAGGATCCTTGCTTGGCTTGCTTTGTAATGAGCCTCGAAAGTATCCCTTTTCTCTTTCAGTTGGATCCATGATCTCTGCAAGTCTTCCATATCAGTAGGCATGTCTGGGCGAAGGATGGTATAAGCTGTGTCTCCTTCAGCAACAGGTTCCATGGTAACTGGTAGGATGGCAGGATATGACATCATGAGTGTCTGAGCACGAAATCGTACCCATCTGAGATAAGCCTCCATAGGAATGGTGTACTTAGGCTCCAGTGTCTTGCTGTCAATCCTGTTTACCCAACAATATAATAATAAAGCAAACAAGGCAAACAATTTAAAGTGATCTTAATTCCTAAGGGTACCCCTCTTAAATAAATCCCCAGCAGAGTCGCCAGTTCTGTAACACGGTGGGAGAACTGACTTTAAACAATGTTGCGGATAGCAAGAGTCGCCACCGACTTTTATTTTATCCATAAGGAAAGGTTATAAAAGAACAGGAAAGACCTTAGAGAATATTTTGGGTCCGGGGGGTAAGTTATGAAAAGGGAAGGTGTTAGCACCCTTTTCATCCATGGTTATCCATGGGCTCTTAGGTACTTAAGCTCACTTTTGAATTGTTTTGAAAGTGTAGTGTGTGAATAGAAAATTTTCAGAATAGTTAATAAATAATCCATGTAAGGATGTGTTAAGAACTTGTTTGAAAACTTGTTGAAAATTTGTTTAAGTGTGAAACAGTTTTGAAGTGAGCAAGCACCTAGGAGTAACCTACCCTAATGTTTAAAGGTCTTTCTTATTCTTTATTCTTTCCTTTAGTAAGACTATCCCTACTATAATGGAGTAGGTAGTCCTTACTTTGGATGTTAAGGGACATGTGAGGGACAATTGGATTTTTGAAGGCCATTGTGGGGTGTAATAAGCAAACTGGAGGGACTATCATCATTTTTCGAAAGGGACTCGATTCGTAAAGGCAACCATAAGGGACTTTGATGATTTTCTTTTTGAGGGACTTGCTTTATACACCCCACTTAACCAATATTCATAGGCAACTTGAGGGATATCCTTAGGAAGTGAGACGGCGATTAAAATCGACTTACGTGTGTGACGTGTTTATTTTAATTATCTTTATTTAAAAGTGATCTAAATTTATTTTAATATTACATACATGTTGTTACACTCCCTAATTACTAACTATAATAATAATTAAATAATTAAACAACTTTACATCCAAGAAACAATTACAAAATAATAAGCAAAATAATTAAATAGCAAAGATAAATAAAATATAAATAAGCAATAATAAATAATAAAGGGGGGTAATTCTAAGTTTACTCGGCAAGACATCGCATCTTGTGCCTACGTATCCTTACGGGAGTGGAATCAGAGTAATCGTAGTTCCCCTCAATAGGGAGGTTAGAAACTTCTTGACTGTGGTCAAGGTCTCAAGGGGAATAAACGCATCTTAAGGACACGCTTACGTGGAGTGTAGAAACTCCAAATCTCTACGTTGAAATGTTAAGTTGTAATTAGGGTTAAATTAGGGATTCCACGGCGGGAAACCCTAAAAATGAGCGCGGCGGCTCTTTGACCTAATGCTAAGGGTAAAATTGTAATTTTGCCTGCGGCGAGGCATTTGTGAAAATTAGGGTTTGTAGTTTGTAGTTTTGAGGATTTGAAATTGAATGTGTGAAGTTTTACGGACTATTGGCGCGGCGGCCAAACAGTTAGACCTAACCTTCGGATGTGTGCAATGTGACAGAAATAATAGTAAACGCGTGAGATAATTGAATCATGCAAACAGAGAGATAATGTCATAATTTAAACCATGCAAGCAGAAATTTAAAGGCAGAATTTAAAGAGCGATTGTTAAGTTCGCGAGGTTACATGAGAGGAGCAGATACAATATGATAATGAAATTTGAATTGAACAATAATAAAATAAAATAAATAACGGTTCTAGTTATTATTTTAAAAAAAAGATTTTAGTTATTATTTTAAATTTATCTAAAAAAAAGTTTTTCTTAAAAATAATAGGTTTTCATATTAATTTGGAAAAGATGTTAATGTTATTTATTTTAAAAAACAGATTTTTATATTATAACAAATTTTAATAAATTAATGATAACAATAATAATAATAATGGTAATAATAATGATAATAATGATAATAATAATAAATAATGATAATAATAATAATAATAATAATAATAATAATAATAATAATAATAATAAAGCAATAATGAATTTTAAATGTGCCAAATAACCCAACAATGTTGCTAACGCAGAAATGCGCTCATCGCAACCAGATCTAAATCGGACGAAACAAAATTTATCGCAAAGAAAAAGAAATTAAGCAAAAAATAGTATTATTGCTCACACAAAAATGCGATCATCGCAACCAGATCGAACTAACACAAATGTCACGCGTCATGCACACAAATGTGCAAACATCGTATCGACATAATTCGATCAAAAATCTTATATATATAAACTCTAACAATTTAAAAATTATATATATATATATATATAAACGTAACAGTAATAGATAAAGAAAAAGAAATAACGGTAATAGATGAAGAAAAAGAAATAACGGTAAAAGATGAAGAAAAAGAAACAACAGTAATAGATGAAGGAAAAGAAATAACGGTAAACGATGAAGAAAAAGAAACAATAGTAATGGATGAAGAAGAAAACTAAATAACGGCAAACGGCACTCACTCCTCTTAGGTTTTTTTCATTCTCCCCCCTTTTTCCAACAAGGCAACACATGTATATATAGGGAACAAATTAGGGTTAACACCAAATTGTCAATAATGTCCCTAAAGCCCATTTTAAAGCCCAAACTAAATAATTAGTTAAGAAAAAATAAAATTTAAATAATTTAAAATAATTAAAATAAACTTAAAATAAAAACTAATAATCCTATTGATTCCTAAAATAAAAAATATTATAAAAAGAACAAAATTTTTTTCAATATTTTTTATTTTATGATTTTTTGGATATTTTTATGAATAATTTAGAAAAAAGTGAAAAAAATAATATTTTAAAAAATGATTTAATTAAAATACGAAAATAATAATTAAATAATAATAAAAAACTATTTTTGTTATTTTTTTAATGAGAGATAGAAAAATTTAGAGTAAAAATAATAAAAAACAAAAAAAGTGACAAAGGTGAGATTCGAACTCTCAACCTCTCACACTCATAACTCCTTACACATGTCCTCCTGCCAATTGTGCCATTTTTACTTTTTAGAAAAAAAATGCATGCCATATGATATTTACCTGCAAAAGTCAAACGACTACACAAATTTGTTAGTAATTGATTAAATGCAATGAAATGCGACGACAAATCTTAGGGCAAAATTTGGGGTATTACAGTTATTATGATAATATTTCTCACCCAACCTCTCTTTGATGTTGGCAAAAAAAAAATCATGAAGTTTGACTTTGGTTTGACCACAGTTGACCTCAGTTTGACCTTTTAACTGCATTGACTGCTTTTGACTTATCTGATCATCTGACTGAGCAAACTTTTGAGAAAAGTCTTGAAACTTGACATGGGGGTTCTTATACACATATAAGATGTTATGAAGCTCACTTGAAGTCTTGGACGTCCATTTAGCCTGATTAAAGTCAAAACCCTAGTTTTGGATGCACTGCTTAGGAGGTGCATTGTCTGAGGGAATTGTCAACTCTTCTGACCAATTGTGAATTTTGTGAACCTTGTGAACCTTCTTGGAACACAAAGTCTTGTATTGTGAGGGCAAATTTTGGGGTGCAACAGCGAGTACTCGCTTTCTGTTCGCCTAGAGGACAAGCTCGCGATGGCAAATAGAAGCCTCTGCCTTGATTCGCTACCCCACTCGCCATAGCGAATGCCCAACGAATGCTCGCTACCCCCTTCGCTACCAGCGAAGAACACCCAAAACCATTTTGCCCAAGTCTGGGACCATTCGCTACTGGCTCGCCACAGTGAATGCCTAGCGAATGCTCGCGACCCGCTCGCCTAACGAACGTGCTAGCGAGGGTCTGCGAACTCAGAATTTCCCCACTGTCCAAAACTCTGAAACCATCGAAATCCACCCGATTCAATCCCAACTCGTCTCAGTAGCCTTAGCCCAACATTCCTCGACTAAATCCTACCACTCATTCTCATTTCTAACCGTTCAAACTCGGTTTCTACCGATTAAACTCATTAAGCCCTAGAATGGAAGATGAAGAAGAACAACCAAACAAACCCAAACAATTCATACATAAACACATACATTGGTAAGATAACAATATTTCACACCCTTACCTCGATTAATCGGAAGCTAGAAGTCGTTCTTGAGCTTTCCAAGCTTTTCCTTCTTTTTCCTTCTATTTTCTCTTCTTCCTCCACTTTCCTTTCATGTTTTCTATTTTACATTTTCGTTCCGCTTCCCTTCATATATCCTTCCCTTCTGTTTCTCTCTAATTTATTTCTTCTCTCAAAATATTTACCAATTCCTTTTCTCATAAAATATCCCGTCTCATTCTTAATTAGAGAATATCTAGTAAGTCCACATTATTCTACCAAATAGAATAAATAAGTTAAATCTAATAATTCACTTAAATTACACAAACCAATTAACTAGTACCATTAATCAGTTATTGAAAATTAGGCTGTTACAAAGATGGCTCTCCCCTCAATCAATGAGATGACAGCAACAAAAAGGGCGAAGAGAATGAAGAGGATCACCCTATGTTTGACTTTGAGACTGAAATCTTCTTAGAGGACAAAAACAAAGAAGAAAAAGAGGAAGATAAAGCTGAGAATGAAAAAGAAAAGCAAGAAGATCAATCGAAAATTGACCCACATCCAGATGCTTTGATTGACACGAACTCTACCAGCTTTTCACACGAAGAGCTGGAGTCCTTGAAAGTACAAAGGCCACTGAATATTTAAAACTCATTCATAGCTCTAGATATAGCTTTGGCGATAAAAGTACCAGCACTTCGAATGCCTCAGGAAATCAGTCATCCAATAAGCCCGAGGATGACTTCCTTCCCAAAATCAAGGAGGAGATATTCAATGATGATTTGTTCCAACTCTTGGAAAAAGATGTAGAAGCATGCTTCAGTCTCAAGTTTTGATGATGTCAATGCTACTCAAAGTTAATATCTCTTGATTGCAAAAAGACAAGCCGTTCAAAGTCATCAAGATCAAGTCAAGCTATCTTTCAAGTCAAGCTATATGGAACTGATTCTTCCAGACTTGCCTGCATTACTGGTATATCAAATCCACCTTTTTAATTTTGATATACAAGTGTTCAAAAACATCAATCTTTTGTGCATAATACATACACATGTTTTTGAAACTTTAAAAATGGTATAACATTAATTTTAAAAAGCATTTTTCTGAAAATTAGCAGTGTTAACCGATTAACCATATGGGTTAACCGGTTAACCATTTTGAATTTTGAATTTTCTGGGCTAACGTACCAGTGTTAACCGATTAACCATATGGGTTAACCGATTAACACTGAACGTGCAGTGAAAAATTGCTTTGTTTTAAGTTCAAAATTATTTTTTAAAATCATACCTTTTCATGGTTTGAATCTTTTAAAATCATACCTTTTGTGAAAGGTTATTTTACTCATATAAATTCTGAGTTTTTCATTTTGAAAAACACACCAACAGAAAACCAATACTCATTTTTTAAAAATTGTCTTAGAATCAAATTTTTTCAAAAAGTGTTCATACCTGCATTGAAAGTTTCACATTCATTGAACACTTGTATTGAAAAAATTACAAAGAGTGAATTTTGATTCATTGAAGAAGATCACTTTGACAATTATACTCAATCCAAATTCATTACAATTATTTTGTATTTGACTTGTGATCCAGGATTGTTGGACACAAGGGTGAGTGTTTACAAGAGGATTGTTCTTGTACACTTGTGAGATTTTATTGTTTGATAGTAGGCCTCACCGGTTGATGGTGTGATAGGTTGTACTGTTTTAAAACAATAGTGAAAATTCTCTTTCATGTTGAAAGGGGAGTGGAGTACTCTCGGATTGTGAGGGGAACCACTATAAATCCTGTGTCTTTTTTCTTTCTGTTGATTTACTGCTTTCCATAACCAAGAACACCATCCAGTACATTTCCAAGAACCATATAAAAACCGGAAAAATTTCAAAAGTCCTAATTCACCCCCCCCCCCCTCTTAGGCATACTCTGTTCTTACAATTGGCATCAGAGCAGGTTAAGGTAACCTGTTCCTAACGATTCAGTATGGCTTCCGCAAGTACCAACCCGGTTTTCAAAGATGGTGGAAGTAGTAACAAACCACCACTCTTTTCTGGAGAATACTTTGATTTTTGGAAAATCTGTATGAAGGCACATCTTGAGGCTCAAGGAGATGGTATATGGGAAACCGTTGAAACTGGTCCACATGTTCCTACAAGTGTGGTAAATGGTGTTGGAACCCCAAAGATCAAATCCTCATATGATGAAGATGACAAGAAGAGAATCTTGAATGAGAAAAAAGCAATCAACATACTTCAAAGCGCTCTCAGTATGGATGAATTCTTTCGCATATCACAGTGTCAATCGGCAAAACAGATTTGGAATACCTTGGTAGAAACGCATGAAGGAACAGCAGAAGTAAAAAGATCAAGACTTAACACGTTAAGTCAAGAATATGAGATGTTCCGTATGCAGCCCGGTGAATCTATTGTTGCCTTGCAAAAGAGGTTCGTTCATCTGACAAATCACCTGATTGCTCTTGGGAAGACCTTCACCAATGATGATCTCAACTTAAAAGTCCTAAGATCCTTGACAAGAGAATGGCAACCAAAGGTGACTGCCATTTCGGAAAAGAAAAGTCTTTCAACGATGACATCCGCTTCATTATTCGGGAAACTTCAAGAGCATGAACTGGAACTTGGAAGGCTTGAGAAACATGAAAGTCAAGACAAGAAGTCCAAAGGAATTGCCTTGAAGACTGACACAAAGGATGACAAAATTGACGAATCTTCCGAAGACGAAAATTTCATGCTTCTAGTAAAGAAGCTTGGTAAGTTTTTCAATAATAATAAAACTTCTTCTTTTTCTAAAAAAAATAGACATTTCAGGAAAAAGGAGGCATCCACATCAAACCAAGAAATTACATGTTATGAATGTGGAAAACAAGGTCACATAAAGCCAGACTGCCCAAAACTCGCAAATAAAGGAAAATTCAAGGGCAAGAAGGATTTCAAAACAAAGAAGGCTTATGTCGCATGGGACGACAACGAAGTGAGTTCATCATCGGAATCAGATAGTGATGAATGTGCAAATATTGCCTTAATGGCCTCTCACCACTCCGATGACGAAAATGAGGTTAGTAGTAATTTTTCTGTCTATGATAATGATGCACAAGAAGTTATAGATGAACTTCTAAAAGAGTGCAAGACTTTGTATAAAGACATCTCATCACAAAAGAAAAGAATTTTACTTTTAGAAAAACAAAATTCTGATTTCTTGAAAAATATTGAAGATGAAAAACAAAAAGTGATGGATGAAAAACAAAGTCTTGTATGTAAGAATTGTGAGTCTTTGTCTTTTCAAATTGTTCAACTTAAAAGAGTTTTAGAAAGATACGAAAAGGGTCAAATTGGCTTGGAAGAGATTCTTAAACATCAAAGGTATCCTAATGATAAAAGTGGATTGGGATATTCTAAATTTTCAAAACCAAGCACCAATAAGACCATTTTTGTAAGAGCAAGTGAACAAATTGTGAAGAAAGAGACAAGCACTTCTAAAACTCAGCATCAAAACAAGAAAAGAATTAATAAGAAAAAGAATTATATTCCTAGATATAGAAGTCATTTTCAACCTACATGCTTTTATTGTGGTATTAAAGGGCACACACCTAATGCTTGCTATGTACGTAATATTGGTGTTGCAAAGGGGCATTATGTGTGGGTGGAAAAAGGTACTAACTATCAAGGACCCAAAGCAACTTGGGTACCTAACACTACCTAATTTTGTTTTGTAGGTATGCTTGAAGACAACCACAAATGAATGGTATCTTGATAGTGGTTGCTCGAAGCATATGACGGGAGATATAAACAAATTTTCAAGTCTATCATTAAAGGCCAAAGGATACGTCACTTACGGTGATGATAATAAAGGAAAAATTCTTGGAGTTGGAACCATTGGTGCACCTCCATGTACCATCATCGAAGACGTTCTTTTTGTTGAAGGCCTTAAGCATAACCTGCTTAGCATCAGTCAACTGTGTGACAAAGGGTTCAAAATCAACTTCACAAAGGAGGAATGCTTGATCGAACACGAAGTCACTCATGAGATTCTGCTAAAAGGTAGAAGATATAATAATATTTTTATGATTTCTTTTGATGATTCTTCTTTGAAGGTAAAATGTCTTATGGCGAACAACAACGAGGCATGGCTTTGGCATAAAAGATTTGCTCACATTCACATGGAGCATTTGAACAAATTAATCAAGCATGATCTGGTTGTTGGGCTTCCGAAGATAAAATTCATCAAGGATAAATTATGCGATGCATGTCAAAAGGGAAAACAGACCAAGACAACTTTCAAATCCAAGCAAGTGGTTTCTACATCAAGACCACTTCAATTGTTGCACATGGATCTTTTTGGTCCGTCAAGAACGAAGAGCTTTGGAGGTAGTATTTATGCTTTAGTTATTGTTGATGATTTCTCTCGATATACCTGGACAATGTTTTTAGTGCAGAAAAATGATGCGTTTAAAGCATTCAAAAAGTATGCAAAACAAATTCAAAACGAGAAGTCACTCACTATAGCCTCCATAAGAAGCGACCACGGTGGAGAATTTCAAAATTCAGACTTTGAAGAATTTTGCGAAGAACATGGAATTTCTCATAATTTTTCGGCACCAAGAACTCCTCAACAAAACGGCGTCGTAGAACGAAAGAATCGCTCACTAGTTGAACTTGCTAGAACAATGCTCAGCGACCCAAATCTTCCTCAACCAATCCAAGTACTGTAAGGAATTAATAAAGAAATTCGATATGGATAGTTGCAAGATAATGTCTACTCCTATGGGAACCGGAACGTATGTTGATCAAGATGAATCTGGTACTCCAGTTGATATTACAAAATATCGAGGTATGATTGGTTCATTACTATATTTGACGGCAAGCCGTCCTGACATCATGTTTAGTGTTTGTTTGTGTGCGCGCTTCCAAGCAAATCCGAAGGAATCGCATCTCACTGCTGTGAAGAGAATTATCAAGTATCTCAAAGGAACGACCAACGTTGGATTATGGTATCCTAAAGGTAGTACTTGTTCTTTAGTTGGTTATTCTGACGCTGACTATGCAGGATGCAAAACCGATAGAAAAAGTACAAGTGGTACATGTCATATTCTTGGAAATGCTCTAGTATCATGGGCCTGCAAGAAGCAAGCTTGTGTAGCACTCAGCACCGCCGAAGCAGAATACATCGCCGCAGGAAGTTGCTGTGCACAGATTTTATGGCTGAAACAACAACTTCTGGATTATGGTGTTGACCTCGGTTGCATTCCTCTACGATGTGACAATACTAGTGCCATAAATATCACAAAGAATCCGGTTATGCATTCCAGAACAAAACACATTGATATCCGGCATCATTTCCTTCGAGATCACGTATTAAACAGAGATGTTGATGTTACTTTCGTCGACACACACAACCAACTCGCCGACATCTTCACCAAGCCTTTGGCAAAAGAATCATTCTACAAAATTCGGAGAGAACTTGGGATTCTTGATGAAGGTGACATCTGATCCTTGTCTCTATTATATGTATGCATTAATTGTGATATGTTTTCATGTGTATGCATTCTGTTTTTATGTATTTTTCAAAAATTCGAGCATGTTAATCGATTAACCATATGGGTTAACCGATTAACACTGTTAAATTTTCAATTCTGATTAAATTTTTTAATGTGTTAACCGATTAACCTATATGGTTAACCGATTAACACTGTAAACTTTTCAAAAAATCAGAAACGAAAATTATATTAATTTTTGAAAATTTTATATTTTTTCTTTATATATTTTGTGTGGTTCATATTCTTTTAAATATCCACATCCATATCCAAAATCTCCATTCCCTCTTAAATCCTAACTTCTCTCTCCCACTCTTAAAAGTTGGAAAAACTCCCCACAACTTCTCAAACCCTAACTTCCTCAGAACCCACAACCCCAGTTTCTCTCAAACCTCCATCCATGGCTTCAGCATCAAACCGCGGCAAGGGAAAACTTCCAGAACATCACTCTGCATCTGATGAAGATATTCCTATGGAAACAACCAAGAAGTGCAGAATGGATTTCAAAGTCCGAGTTCGGTCTATCCTTCCGGTAAAGTATGTGAATCTTAAGGCTTTTCCTGCATCATCTTTTGATTTTCCTACTCTGTTGGAATATCAGCGTATCGACAAGTTCGTCACCGACTCTGGTATTATCTATCCTGATCTGGTTAAAGCTTTTATGAATAAAATGTTTGTATATCTGGATATGGATGAGAACCACATGATCCGGTCCACCATTAGAGATCATGAGTTTGTTGAGAATTTATCCACCCTTGCTAGACACCTTAAGATCCCATCAAAGGGATGCTTTCTGAGAAAAGGTGTAAACCATGTAGATGGACCCTGGGCAAACTATGATAAAATGGAGTATTACTATCAGATTTGCAGGTTCCCAAAAGAAACCGTTATTGCAAACTCTCGCACTGCTCGTATGCTATGCTATGCCAAGAATCTGACAGTATCTGATCGAATGCTTCACTACATTATCTGCTATGTCCTCATTCCAAAGGACTCAAATCACTCTCAGATCAACGACTTGGAAATGCAGCTGATCTTTGCTATTAAGAATCGCATCAGAGTCAATTGGATTTTGACTATTATGTATCATCTGCAGCAACAACTTCATTGCATTACCCGGCTGCCGTATGCTCGCTTGGTTTCTAGAATTCTGGAATTAACTGAACTTGACCTCAACAGAGAACCATCCTCCAAGATGAAACCTACAACTAATGAGATCAATGAGATTAATATTGTGAAGAATACTGGAATCATCAAGGCGGCTGACGGTACCTACAGGTATACTGATGATGGTCCTGTGCATCACGCTTGTCCAATGCCTGAAGGGGGTCTGACCAGTGAGTTTCTCTATACAACCATGATGAATCAGCATCGAGAATCCATGAATATGCATAGAGAGACCTCCCGAGCAATTGCCTCCCTTAGAAACCTCATACTTAACCCTCCACATTCCAGCACCCGAGTTGTGGACGACGAGATTGAAGAAGAGGTTGATAGTGATGAAGAAGAAGAGGAGGAGGGTATGGCGGATGAGGATGTTTAGAGAATATGCTGCTGCTGTTGTTTTTATTGCTTTCCTTTCTAGTTATAAGTTTTTATGCTTTCATTTGAACTATGTTTTATTGTAACAAGTACAATTTCTATTTGCTGCATTTTATATGTACTATGTTTGTGCTTTGTGTTTACTTGGCTTTGCATGTGCTTATTACTATATTTGTTGCTATCTTGTGGTTTCTTTGAAAAGCTCTTCCTTTTTGCTGATGTCAAAGGGGGAGAAGAGCTTAGTTCTGTTAATATCTCTCTGTGTGCAGATTTTTTGTCCTCTGTTAAGATAGGGGGAGTGCTAGACATAGGGGGAGAACCAGATCAAGAACCAAGAGATATCGCACAACATTTTTTGATTGCCATCATCAAAAAGGGGGAGAATGTAGAAGCATGCTTCAGTCTCAAGTTTTGATGATGTCAATGCTACTCAAAGTTAATATCTCTTGATTGCAAAAAGACAAGCCGTTCAAAGTCATCAAGATCAAGTCAAGCTATCTTTCAAGTCAAGCTATATGGAACTGATTCTTCCAGACTTGCCTGCATTACTGGTATATCAAATCCACCTTTTTAATTTTGATATACAAGTGTTCAAAAACATCAATCTTTTGTGCATAATACATACACATGTTTTTGAAACTTTAAAAATGGTATAACATTAATTTTAAAAAGCATTTTTCTGAAAATTAGCAGTGTTAACCGATTAACCATATGGGTTAACCGGTTAACCATTTTGAATTTTGAATTTTCTGGGCTAACGTACCAGTGTTAACCGATTAACCATATGGGTTAACCGATTAACACTGAACGTGCAGTGAAAAATTGCTTTGTTTTAAGTTCAAAATTATTTTTTAAAATCATACCTTTTCATGGTTTGAATCTTTTAAAATCATACCTTTTGTGAAAGGTTATTTTACTCATATAAATTCTGAGTTTTTCATTTTGAAAAACACACCAACAGAAAACCAATACTCATTTTTTAAAAATTGTCTTAGAATCAAATTTTTTCAAAAAGTGTTCATACCTGCATTGAAAGTTTCACATTCATTGAACACTTGTATTGAAAAAATTACAAAGAGTGAATTTTGATTCATTGAAGAAGATCACTTTGACAATTATACTCAATCCAAATTCATTACAATTATTTTGTATTTGACTTGTGATCCAGGATTGTTGGACACAAGGGTGAGTGTTTACAAGAGGATTGTTCTTGTACACTTGTGAGATTTTATTGTTTGATAGTAGGCCTCACCGGTTGATGGTGTGATAGGTTGTACTGTTTTAAAACAATAGTGAAAATTCTCTTTCATGTTGAAAGGGGAGTGGAGTACTCTCGGATTGTGAGGGGAACCACTATAAATCCTGTGTCTTTTTTCTTTCTGTTGATTTACTGCTTTCCATAACCAAGAACACCATCCAGTACATTTCCAAGAACCATATAAAAACCGGAAAAATTTCAAAAGTCCTAATTCACCCCCCCCCCCCCCCTCTTAGGCATACTCTGTTCTTACAAAAGATACTTTGGCCAATTTTGGAATCAATAAACTCTTGAAGCAAGTAAATGTCATAGAGGTCTCTCCAGAAATTGCTGATGCCATAATAGAGTTGGGCACATTGATCGATCTTTTCGTTGTTGATCTAAACCTTCTTAGAGATTTCTCAGACAGGATTAACAAAAAATCTGAGTCTCAATTGGTTGAATGGGATGCAGCCTGTGAATCCACCATGAAGGCTTCAAACTTGGAAAAAGTCTCTGGAAAAAATAAGAAAGAAATCGAAATCTATGATAAAAATATTGGAGAATGGGAGAAGCAGATCAAGGCTTTACAAAAACAAAATTTCTCAAGCTAAGCAACGTAAAGACGAACTTCTAAAGTTTGACCAAGAAGAAGTAGCCAAATAATTCGAGGTTGGAATGTATCATGTCGACAGAGCCCGAAAGCTTGGACAGTAAATCGAAGACCTTTCAACCAAGAAAGCTCTCTGTGAATTTCGGTTGGTGCTTTAGAAATCCGAAAATGAGAAAATGAAAAGCTCTCTCCCATTTTAACTTGGTTATTATTGAACTTTGTTTCTTTCGATTATAATATGTAAGCCCTTTGTAGCATGGATTGTAATGACTTTAGCCATTTTGGCAAATTACTCTTTAATTTCCATTTTAGCTTTGAATATCTTATGGATAAATTACTCCGTACTTATTTTTACTTCTTGAAGTATAGGCTTAAATTTCTTTAAATACTTACCATTTACCTTTAAGATTCTTCTATCTTCGTTTAACTCGTCGATCTCATATGCGCCATTTGAAAATACTTTAATAATTTGAAAAGGACCTTCCCACTTATGGGATCATTTACCTAGAGTTCTGTCTTTCTGATCCATGGGCAAAATCACTTTCCAAACTAAATCTCCAGTCGAAAACGATTTAACTTTCACCTTTTTGTTATATGGTTTTTCCACTATCTTCTTTTGACTTTTTAATAACTCTAATGTCTTTAGTCTTTTATTCGTCCAAATTAACCATTTCGCCCAACATCATATTCCAATAGGAATCATATAGATTTTCATGTTGTCTCTGAATTCTGGTCGACTGTAAATATATTTCGACCGGTAACACAACATCATAACCATAGGTTAGGTGAAAGGGTGTAGTATTTGTAGTGTCCTTAGGGGAGGTTCGACAAGCCCATAAAACTTGGTCCAATGTCATATGCCAATTTATTGGCTTCTTCCTCACATGCTTCTTAATTAACCCAATCACCACTTTATTTGCTGCTTCGACTTGACCATTAGCATGAGCATAATAAGGTGTGGATGTTAAGAGTTCGAATCCCGTTTCTTTAACAAATTCTTGCATCTTTCGACTAGTAAAAACTGATCCCTGATCTGTTGTGGTGGTTTATAAGATTCCAAACCTGTAGATAATGTGCTTTTAAATAAATTCGATCACTGCATCCTAATCCATGTTTACCAATGGTATAACCTTAATCCATTTAATGAAATAATATATTCCTACTAAAATGTATTTTTGACTCTTAAATGATGTTGGTCAAATTTCACCCACTATATCCAAAGCCAAACATCTGAAAGGCCAAGGCTTCATTATGGAATACAATTTGCTTGCAGGGACATGTTGAATACCTACATGCACTTGGCATTCTTGACACCCTTTGGCAAATTCAATACAATATTTTAGCATTGTAGGCCAATAGATTCCTTATCGAAATGATATCCATTTCATCTTATGGCCTACCTGATGTGCTTCACATGCCCTAATATGGACATTAGAGAAAGCCAAACATGCCTTAGATTCACTAAGTCATTTGAGCAATACACCTTTAGGCGTCTTTTTGAACAATTCACTCCTCATTAAAACATAACTCAAGCTCCGATACTTGACCTTTCTTTCGACATAAGTTGTTGGATTATGCAAGTAGTCTATTATTGGCTTTCTCCAATTGTCGCTACTCGAAAAATGCATCGCGCAACGACGGGGAGGCGAAAAAGATAGACAGAAGAGTCGCCACCGAACTTTATTTATCCCATGATGGGAAAGGAAAATATCGAGAAAACCTTAAGAAAATAATGGATAAGATGGTCTCGCGACCAAGAACGGGTTCGGAAGCCGGTTATGCGAGGGGAAGGTATTAGCACCCCTCGCATCCATCGTACTCGATGGGAATCTTTTGTTTGTCAACGTGTGATTATATTTGCTAAAATATTATGCTATAAAAGAGTGTTCTAAAAGATAGAGAGAAGGGTTTAGAAACATGAAAGTTAGGAGGAAGAGAGAACGGGGAAGAAAAGAGAAAGAACAGACTCGGTAGGACTTCGCAGTCCTATGCCTACATATTCTCAATAGATGTGAGGAAGTCAGAGTCGACGTAGTTCGGGGCTACGGATATAGGGGGAAAGTGTGCTCGGCAAGGATTGTGGCCCTTGTGCCTACGTATCTTTACTTGAAGAAGTAAAGAATCAGAGCAGCCGTAGTTCGGCCTACGGTGTGCAGGGAAATTCTGGTAGACGATGCTATCGTGCACATTCTAGCAGTTAGGTGTATTGTTGCTCGCTCGTTGGAGACTTAGGCATTACCTGTTTGCGGTAGAACGGACGTAGCATGCCTTTCTGGGAAAGGGTGGAAAAAGAAAAGGGTGCTCGCTAGGATATCGCAATCCTATGCCTACGTATTCCCATTATGCATGAGAAATCAGAGCAACGTAGTTCGTGCCTACGGTGCGGATAACCGGTGTGTTTGGGGATGATGTTATCGTGCGCGTTCTAGCAGTTTAGGTGTTTTACTGCTCGCATGTGAGGAGACTTATGCGTACCTGTTTGCGGTAGAACGGACGTAACATATCCTTTGGGAGACTGGTTTTCGCCATGCGAGGCAAGGTGTCACGTTTGATTGGTTGAGATTGTTTTTGGGGCGAGATATGTCCTCAGATAGTAACACCTACGGGTAGTACCCAATTCTTTATCTCAAAGTTTTTGTTATAAAAGGGTGTGGCGAACAAGGCGTCTTCGTATTGAAAGACGAAACCACCCTCACTACAGTGGGCATCCCTACGCTCGGAGAAGAAGAGGTCTACACCCAATCCTCTCTCTTTAATTCAATGCAAAGAGAACTTCTTTCTCTTATTAAAGATGTTTTTGGTTTTGAATGGTAAGTGCTTTGCGACAGAGAACCCTACGGTAAACGTCAGCACTCGGGATGGGAGAAGGCCTACGCCTAACCACTCCACGACCATTCAAGTTTTTGTTATGAAAAGATTTGAAAATGCACTCGGTACAGGACCGAGGTTTTAGGTGTGAAAATTGTGGAAGGAAGTTGTGAAAGCGAGATGGTGGATAAAGTCGCGTCTTCGTATTGAAAGACGAATATCAAGACCACCCTCACTACAGTGGGCATCCCAGCATTCGGAGAGGAAGAGGTCTACACCTAATCCTCTCTTTTTAATTCAATACAAAGAGAAATTAGTTTATTATTGAAAGTGTGCTCGGTACGGGACCGAGGTTTTAGGAGGAAAAGTTTAAAAGCGTCTTCGTATTGAAAGATGAGTGTCGAAACCGCCCTCACTACAGTGGGCATCCCAACACTCGAAGAAGAAGAGGTCTACACCCAATCCTCTCTCTTTAATTCAATACAAAGAATATGATTTAAAAATGTTTTCGAAGATACACTCGGTACGGGACCGAGGTTTTAGGAGGAAAAGGGGTGGAAGCGTCTTCGTATTGAAAGACGAGCGTCGAAACCACCCTCACTACAGTGGGCATCTCAACACTCGAAGAAGAAGAGGTTTACACCCAATCCTCTCTTTTTGATTCAATACAAAGAATTTGATTCCTTATTGATGATGATTCGAGAACCTGCCAAAGAGATGGAAAATATACACAGGATATGGATAATATACAAGATATATAATCAACAGTCCACCAATTAGGATTTTAAGATTTCGATATTGATTAGGTGTTTTAAGAGAATGTACAAGTCAATTGAATATTTACAGGATAATGATAATATACAGAATATAATATGTACAAGAATATAAATGACTGAAAATAAAACAGTTGTATATTTGACAGAAAATTAAAGCAGTGGTATATTGACAGAAAATAAAGCAGTTGTATATTTGACAGAAAATTAAAACAGTGGTATATTGGTTAGTTGATTGAATCGGGACGCAAAGAATGGGATCTCGTCTTAACCGCAAAACAAAATGCCGATTAATCGAAGGTAGCCTATCGCGATCCCAAAGTAAGGAAGATGACCTCAATGGTCATCCCCCATAGATTTGAAATCGGGAAGGTTATCGACTTCGAAAATCTGACGCTTGCGGATAAAAAGCTTTCATCGATCCATAAGTCGAAATGAAATTTAAATAGAGAAGAGATGAGAAGAGAATGGGGTGGTCTCGGATCCAACGATACTTATCAATATATTGACTTAGTAATCGATTTATGGAAGCGTCGTCATCGACCAAAAAGGCAAAAATGCCCAATAACAAAAGAGAAAATGAGATTTAACTCTAATAAAAATAAAAGAATATATTCTAATATAAAGTAAATCTAAAATCCTAGAAGAAATATAATATATAAAAAAAAGTTAAAAGAAATAAAATATAAAAAAGATATATATAAATTTTAAAATAAATATAATATACATAATATTCTAAAGAAAAGTTTTAAAGTATAATTGTAAACTAAAACTAACATTTACAAGTTTCAAAACTAAATACAAAATAATATATATATATATATATATATATATATATATATATATATATATATATATATATATATATATATATATATATATATATATATATATATATATATATATATATATATATATATATATATATATATATATATATACTACTCGAAAAATGCATCGCGCAACGACGGGGAGGCGAAAAAGATAGACAGAAGAGTCGCCACCGAACTTTATTTATCCCACGAGGGGAAAGGAAAATATCGAGAAAACCTTAGGAAAGAAAGGATAAGATGGTCTCGCAACCACGAACGGGTTCGGAAGCCGGTTATGCGAGGGGAAGGTATTAGCACCCCTCGCATCCATCGTACTCGATGGGAACCTTTTGTTTGTTGATGTGTGAATTTATTTTCTTAAACATTATGCTATAAGAAGTGTTCCACGGAGTAAAAGAAGGGTTTAGAAACGGGGAAAGAGAGGTAACAGGGGGAAGAAGAGAGAGAACAGACTCGGTAGGACTTCGCGGTCTTAGGCCTACGTATTCTCAATAGGTATGAGAAAGTCAGAGTCGACGTAGTTCGGGGCTACGGATATTGGGGGGAAAGTGCTCGACAAGGATTGTGGCCCTTGTGCCTACGTATCTTTACTTAAAAGAAGTAAAGAATCAGAGCAGCCGTAGTTCGGCCTACGGTGCGCGGGAAAGCGGGGTGTACCGGTAGACGATGCTATCGTACGCATTCTAGCAGTTTAGGTGTATTGCTGCTCGCTCGTTGGAGACTTAGGCGTTACCTGCTTGCGGTAGAACGGACGTAGCATGCCTTTCTGGGAAAGGGTGAAAAAGAGAAAAGGGTGCTCGCTAGGATATTGCAATCCTATGCCTACGTATTCTCAATCAGACATGAGAAATCAGAGCAACGTAGTTCGTGCCTACGGTGCGGATAACCGGTGTGTTTTGTGGATGATGTTATCGTACGCGTTCTAGCAGTTTAGGTGTTTTGCTGCTCGCTCGTTTGGAGACTTATGCGTACCTGTTTGCGGTCGAACGGATGTAACATATCCTTTGGGAGACTGGTTTTCGCCATGCGAGGCAAGGTGTCACGTTTGATTGGTTGAATTGTTTTTTAGGGGCGAGATAGGTCCTCAGATAGTAACCCCTACAGGTAGTACCCAATTCTTTATCTCAAAGTTTTTGTTATAAAAGGGTGTGGCGAACGAGGCGTCTTCGTATTGAAAGACGAGCGTCGAAACCACCCTCACTACAGTGGGCATTCCTACGCTCGGAGAAGAAGAGGTCTACACCCAATCCTCTCTCTTTAATTGAATGCAAAGAGAACGAAGTTCTTTTATTAAAGATGTTTTTGGTTTTGAATGGTAAGTTCTTTGCGACAGAGAACCCTACGGTAAACGTCAGCACTCGGGATAGGAGAAGGCCTACGCCTAACCACTCCACGACCATTCAAGTTTTTGTTATGAAAAGATTTGAAAATGCACTCGGTACAGGACCGAGGTTTTAGGTGTGAAAATTGTGGAAGGAAGTTGTGAAAGCGAGATGGTGGATAAAGTCGCGTCTTCGTATTGAAAGACGAATATCAAGACCACCCTCACTACAGTGGGCATCCCAACATTCGGAGAGGAAGAGGTCTACACCTAATCCTCTCTTTTTAATTCAATACAAAGAGAAATTAGTTTATTATTGAAAGTGTGCTCGGTACGGGACCGAGGTTTTAGGAGGAAAAGTTTAGAAGCGTCTTCGTATTGAAAGACGAGTGTCGAAACCACCCTCACTACAGTGGGCATCCCAACACTCAAAGAAGAAGAGGTCTACACCCAATCCTCTCTCTTTAATTCAATACAAAGAATTATTTGTTTATTGAAGAGATTTGATAACCTGCCAAAGAGATGAGATAAATTCGAATATATACAAGAAATAGATAATATACAAGATATATGATCAACAGTCCACCAATTTAAATTTTAATGATTTCGATATTTTATTATGTATTTTTTGGAAGAATGTACAAGTGTTGAATATTTACAAGATAGTAATAATATACAAATATAATATGTACAAGAATATAAATGACTAAAAATAAAACAGTTGTATATTTGACAGAAAATTAAAGCAGTGGTATATTGACAAAAAATAAAGCAGTTGTATATTTGACAGAAAATTAAAACAGTGGTATATTGACAGAAAATAAAGCAGTTGTATATTTGACAGAAAATTAAAACAGTGGTATATTGGTTAGTTGATTGAATCGGGATGCAAAGAATGGGATCTCGTCTTAACCGCAAACAAAATGCCGATTAATCGAAGGTAGCCTATCGCGATCCCAAAGTAAGGAAGATGACCTCAATGGTCATCCCCCATAGATTTGAAATCGGGAAGGTTATCGACTTCGAAAATCTGACGCTTGCGGATAAAAAGCCTTCATCGATCCATAGGTCAAAATGAAATTTAAATAGAGAAGAGATGAGAAGAGAATGAGGTGGGTCTCGGATCCGACGATACTTATCAATATATTGACTTAGTAATCGATTTATGGAAGCGTCGTCATCGACCAAAAAAATACAACAAATGAAATAAAAGTCGAAAGGTGACATAAAGTTGAAAATGAGAAAGAGGAGAAAAAGTCGGTCTCGAATCCTTCATTTCTCATCAATAATTTGATAGAGAATCGAAGGAAATTTCTTCATCGACCAAAACAAGATGAAATTAAATAAAAAAACCCAATGACAAATGGAAAATAAAATCAACTCTAAAAAAAATAAGGACTTAAAATCTCTAATATAAAAAACAACTCTAAAGTTCTAGAAGAAATATAATATTAAAATGTTAAAAGAAATTAAATATAAAAATAGTGCTTAAAAAATAATATATATAATATATTCTAAAGAAAAAAAAGTTAGAAATGAAATTAATATACAAACTTATAATATAAAACTAAAGGAAATAATATATAATATGTAACTAATATAAAAATAATATGTACAAAATATAGTAAAAGGAAATAAAACAAAATATTTACCAAAAAAAAAAATATATAACAAAAAAGTTTACAAAATACAAAACAGGCAATGAAAACACGGGTGTGTATAGATTCAAATGGTCACGGGCTTAAAAGCCCAAATCAGAATAAATAAAAAAAGATAAATTAAAATAAGAAAACAGCGAAAGAAAAGAAAATGAAAAAAAAATGAAATAAATAAAAAAAGAAAATGGAACTCTTCCTCGTCCAACGTTCAACGTTCGGACTCTCTCCCTCTCACTGTTCTGGAAAAAAAAATCCATAGGTTTTGTTTTCGTTTCAGTTCGTCTCCAGATTTGGAGTTGATGGAGTTTGAAAGGTTTCCGGAAATGTGTATGGTGGAAATGGTGGGTTGCGGCCGTTTGAGGTTCGTTGGGTTTTCGGTGTGGGTTTGCTTGGAGGAAAAAAAAAAGCTGGAGATGGTTTGTTTATGGTGGTTAAAGTTATTGCAGGTTTCTTCACCAACGGAGTGGAAAGATTTAGTATAGAGATGAAAAGTGAGTAATGAAATGAGGAGAGAGTGATGAGTTTTTTTTTGTGAGTTACAGGTTATGTTGTTGATGATGGTAGCAGATTTTTTGGTTGCCGTTTGAAGATGTCGGCGGTGAAACTGGGTTCTTGCTGTTGAGTGCTGCGGTGAATGGTAAAACGATGATGCGATGAAGATGGGGTGGAGAGTCTGGGTTGTAGCGGTTGTAGGGTTAGGGTCCTTAGGGTTTGGAGGTTGCCCTTTCAGATTAGGGTTGGTTTCCTTTAAGTTTAGGGTTGGAGGCCTTATATATGGGAGACACTTGGCACAACAGCTTTTTTTGATTTTTTTCTGGTTAATAATTACTAATAACAAATGCTGATTAATGAATAATTATTAAAAATTAACTAATAATAAATATAATTAATAAATAATTTTATTAAAAAGAAAATTCTAAATAATACTAAACTAAAATAATTCTAATCTAATAATATCTAATAATTGAAAATGATCTAATTCCTAAATAATTCTGAATAAATAAAATAAAATAAACCTATTAATTCTAATCTAAAGCAATTAATCTAATAAATCAAAATTAACAAAATCTATATTTAAATAAACTCTAAACTAAAACTTGATTTATATTAACTAAAAAGTTTTCTAATAAACAAAAATAAATAAATAAATAAAAAGTAAATAGAGTAAAAAGAAAATAATTTTTAAAATTAAATAAATAAAAAAAACTATATCTAAACATAAAAACTATATTCAAAAAGTAAGCAATTATCTAAAATCAACTCTATTTCTATGTAAAAAAAAAAATAATAAAATCCTATTCTAAAATTAAAAGTTAATTAAACTATTTTTAAGTCTAAATAATAAAAATAAAAACCTAATTAATATTTACTTATATAAACCTAAATAATTCTAACTACTATCAAAACAAAATCCTAAAAAACCTAAACTAAATAAACAAATAAAATAGAATCTAAATTATTAAAATTTAACTAAATACAATCTGACTATTAATAATAAAATAAATTAATTTTAATTTAATAATCCTAATAAATACCATAAATCATAATTAATAATTAGTACAAAATAAAAAAATAAAAATAAAATAAAAATTTAAATAATAAATAACAATTAACCCTAATCAAATTAAATATTCTAATAAAATAATAAATAAATAAATAAGCTAAAAACTCTAAATAACTCTAACTAATTCTAAAAAAATTTAACAAAATTCACACAAAACACAATTCTATGTTAAAACAAAATAAAACTCTAATTAGCTCTTAATAATAAAAATACACTAGAAATTATATTTAACCTAAAAGCTATTTCTAAACTATATAATTAAATCTATTTAAAATAAAAACTATTTCTAATAAAATTAAAAACTGTTAAAACTGTAGAATAAAAAATCAAAATCTAAAAACTATTTAAATCCTAAAATATCTCTAACATTACTAACTTAATTCTAAAATCCTAAAATATCTCTAACATTACTAACTTAATTCTAAAATCCTAAAATATCTCTAACATTAAATCAAATCTAATTAATTCTAATATTAAAATAATTCTAAAAACAAATTAAATCTATGCTATAAAAATAATCTATTTCTATTCTAAATAAATAAAAAACTATTTCTAATAAAAATTTTAACTAAATTAAAAAATCTATTTAAAAACTATTAAAATAAAATCTATTCTAAAGAAATAAATAAATAACTATTCTAATTCTAAAAATATAATAAAACAAAATTCTACATCTAATTAAATTAAATAGGTGATAAAAATAAAAAAAAAGAATAAAATAGTAATATTTGCAAGGAAAAAGAGAAATTAAAAAGGATTGAAATATTTACGAAAATGCCCTTAGGCCACGTGTCGCGCTCCCATTAGGCAAAATAAATCAAGATTTGAAAAACGCTCAAAGTGGACACGTGTCTAGACGCCATGAAATTAAGTGGAAAAAAAGCAAAAATATTTACAAAAGCTGGCGTGCAAATTTAGGGTATGACAGATGCCCCTATCTAATCGGCTTAGACCGAGTAAGATGAATTACTGCAGCATTCATCTTTCAAGGTATAAGTCGATTAGATACAAAGAAGACCCTGAATTTGTCCAAAAAAGGAAAACAAAAATTTGAGAAATGAAATACAGACAAACCTGACACCCAAAAGGATGTAGGGAGATAAGCTTCTCCGAAGAGATTGCCACTTATCGCTGACTTTAAATGATATGCCCCTGACTGGGCTAAATTTGTCGTTGAAGATTTGATTAACCATGGGGTTGAAATACATCATGCGATACACCCATGGTCTTGAAAAAGTGCCCCTGTCTGGGCGGAATTTTGCTTTGATATTCTTAAATTTCGCGGGGAGACCCGCGGTCTTGCGGAGATTGCCCATGACTGGGCTGATTATGATCTTGATATCCTCTGACTCTCGTGGGAGAAAACCACGATCTTGCAATGGATGCCCCTGACTGGGCTGATGATGATCTTGGGAATCTTCAAGATTGATCTTGGATCTGAACTCGCGTATGCAGATGCTTGATGATAATGATGTTCCATAAATGGAAATGCAAATGCAAATGCTGATGCGCGGAGATGCAAAAGCTGGGGAGATATGACATGATTTGGGTATGCATATGATGCAAGATAATTATGATGTCGAATGTGATGCGTATGATGCATATGATGCGTATGATTGCATATGGGTGATTGAAAATGCAGGTGCTGACAGGGTGGACTTGGGTGGTTGCCAGTGCTGATTGGACTTTGGGATGGAAGTACCAGATGAGGGCTGGTATTCGGAGGGTAAACCAGATGGGACTGGTTAGCGGAAGGTTAAGCTGTCAGACGAGAACTGACTTCTGGTTTGCCAGACGAGGACTGGACTTTGGAATAAGGTTTACCAGGAAAGAACTGGTTAAATGGTAGGCTGGTTAATATGTAGGCTAAAAGGAAAGGTGATCAGATGGGAGCTGGTTTAAAAGCTGACATATACCGGACGGGAACTGGTATTCAGCGGAGGTTGACCAGACGAGGACTGGTTTGAAAACTGACATATACCGAACGAGAATTGGTATTCAGCAAAGGGTTTAAAGGTTTGACCAGATGGCACTGGTATTTAGGCTTGAAGGTTTGACCAGATGGGACTGGTACAAAGTGAAGGGTTTACCAGATGGGACTGGTTTGAAGGTTTGCCAGGCAAGAACTGGACTTTGGAGGTTTGAAGGTTACAAGGTTTTAACAGGTTTAGGCTGTGGGATGAAGAATCCAATGACAGCAAGGCCCTCTCGGAAGGTTATGGTTATTGGGTAAGGTGGCGGTATGATTCCCCGACACTCGTTTTGAACTCAACAGCTGCTGATGAGGATGAACTTGCTTGAATAACTTGCCATGAGACGACCTCGAGATGGCTTGCCCCAGAGTTTGTACCACGAAAGGATTTATCATTGTTTAACCAATTCTTGGTGGTTGGCTTCAATATACTCTTTAAAGTAGCTTGCTCTTGAAAGAGCGTTGAAGCGACTTAACTTATCCTAATTGAACATTGGAGGGATATATCCTCAAGTCAAAGAAACTCTGGGTGGCCTGCCCCTGATTGGTGTGATTCATTTATGATCAACCGCTTCTTGAATGATTTGCCCCATAATCAACTGATGTTTGGGGATTTGCCTTAAGCTGACTATTTCTGAAATCTTGGGATGACAATGCCCCAGATCCATAAGGTTATATGGTATGCTCGATTCTGGTCCAGACCGCTGAATAATCCAGTCCTGCTTGAGTGCTCCCTGTTGGAATTTCCTTGATGCCAACTACTGACTTGCAAATAAAATTGTTTGTTCACAAATGGTAATTTTAATGCGAAGTTCATGCAAGTTTTAAGAGAAATGTCATTTATTTAAGTGTCGTGATAGTGAGACGAATGGACCGTTAGTCCAAACGTTGTGCTAACTTGATTAGTGCGAAAGATATGGCAAGGATATTGACACCAATGCTGATGATTAGCAAATATGTGGGAGTCAGGTTACGCAACCTCGCAACAATATGTTTTCAGAATAAACCTCGCCTCAATTAGGTCTTTCGAGGGTTGTAACGTGGTCTGGTTCACGGTTTATAGAACAAAGGATATTAGGCTCAAAGAATTATTTGTACCCACCCCTCTCCTCAATGATCTTCAGTCCTACGTTCAGTTAATTCTGCATCTGCTTGACGGTGTAAGCTTGATGGTTCAAGGTTTGCTTGACATGACAGTCACCTTACTTTGATAGATGTCAGTAGCCCCTTGATTTGGGTGGCCACTGAATCTTATTTTGTTTTTGTTGATGGTTTAAGGACCTCTTTTGCTTTTGTTTTCGGTCCCTAACTTTTGCATGGACTGATTTGGCTTGTCAGATCCATCGGGATAGCCTTGATTTTTGCCTAAGTCTCCCTTTTGAAGTGTTTGACTTAGCAGGCTTTTGATTTTTTTTTATTTTGTTGGAGGATGTGACTGCCATGTCATAGGTTTTTGATGAACAACTGTCATGTCTTTGGATTCTGCTTTATGCATAGTGGACTAACTAAACAACTACCCTGCCCCAGGTTGAGTGTAAGGGTTTGAATATCCGAAGGAAACTCCTACTTCTAGGCTCGAAGTGGTTGACTAGGGATTAACTCCTTATATCTCCGGTGTTTAAGGGATTTGAAACAATGCCTGTACATCATTGACGAGATTATGTCTGAAAGCATACAGTTTGCTATTATGGGTATTTCGTTTTCGTCATCCTCCCTCCAATCTTTGCTAACAAACAGCAGTGATAAAGTGGAGTGGATAAAAAAGATGTACGTGTCTGTGATAAGTGGAAATAATGAGTGAATACGACGTGACTGATTCGGAAAATGCATAATAACTCCATTAACATTACCATTCAAAACAACAATGTTTAAACACAAATAGCAATTAACAGGAAATAAACTACAAGATGCAAATGATAAAAAGTGCCCAAGGACTGCCAATGTTGAGGATGTATGCCTGTCTGGACCACTGGCTTTAGAAGATGACCCTTGAAATCTTCGAGCTTAGACAGCTGAGAGGTTGACATGGACAACCAAACTTCCTTCTGGAAAAGAGATGTACCCTTTGTCAATTAGTTGTTGCACCTTGGCTTGGAAGGCTTTGCATTCTTCAGTCGAGTGCCCCATGGATCCTCCATGATATCCACACTGAGCATTGGGATTGTACCCAGGAGGGTAAGGTTCTGGCACAGGCTTAAGAGTTCTAGGCTCCACCAATGAGTTTTGAATCAAATGCGAGAGAAGCTGACTGTGCGACATAGGGACCGGATGAAGAGGAGCAGTCCTTCTTTCCAAGTTGTTGTTGGGCCTATTCTGATCGCGGCGCTGATTCGGATGACCTCGGCCATGGGCTCGTTGATTTGCATGAGGAGCGACCCGTGGCTTATGGGATGAAGCTTTAGGCATGGCCGATTGTCCATGAGGATAACATGGCACTGGTAATGATGCCTGTTGAGTAGACGAGGGACTATAGAGTTTTGTTAGTACATCGTGAGAATACTCAACGTTTGCTATGAGTGCGCTGGTTTCATCCTTCTCTTCCTCATGGAAATCATCGAAAGATTCAATCTCACTGGCCTGGCTGCCTGATGCGTCCTGGATTTGTCCACTTTTGAGGTAACTTTCGAGGCGCTCTCCTACAATCACAAGGTCAGAGAAGCTTGATGGCGTACAACTAGCCATTCTTTCAAAATAAGAGCCCTGCAAACTGTTGATGAACATGTCAATCAGCTCCTTGTCCGAGAGTGGTGGTTGCACTCTTGCTGCGAATTCTCTCCACCGTTGTGCATATCCCTTAAAAGGTTCGTTTTCATTCTGAGATAGGCTTTGCAACTGCATGCGGGTGGGAGGAGTGTCTAGATTAAACTGGTAAAACTTTAGAAAAGCATTGGCTAGGTCCCTCCATGATTGGATATGACTCCTTACTAAATCTGTGTACCAACTTAATGATGCCCCACTCAGACTTTCTTGAAAACAATGGATCATCAACTTATCGTCATGAGTGTAAGGGGTCATTTTTCGACAGTACATCACCAAATGACGCCTCGGGCAACTAAAGCCGATGTACTTCTCGAAGTTGGGTATCTTGAATCTCGGAGGGATCACCAAATCTAGCACTAGACACATATCAGCAGCATCAAGGTCGGGCATGTCAGAAACTCTCATAGATTGAATTGTCTCCTCAAGGGCCCGAAGTTTTTCTTCCATGGGATCAGTCATTGGCATCCTCTGGGGTCGAGTAGGAACGTTTACTTGTGGAGGATGGCCATCCGACGGAAGATCATACAGTGGATTGTTCGTCACAGTAAACCCTGGTGGGGACTCAACATCCTGGCGGTTGTTCTCTGGCATAGCTATCTCAGCTTGCTTCGTTTTAACTTGGCTTCTCGAAGCTTTTACGTTCCTCTTTCTTCAAACTCTTTGTAGCTCTCACAAGTTTAACACGAGTGTCGGGAAATCAACTGCAGGTTATGAACAGAGGACAGGTAAGCTCTTGGTATCTGGTTAGGGAAGAAAATGCAAAATGATGCAGATATGCTTATGCAAATGCAATGCAATGAGTGCACACGAGAACAGATCCACAACAACGATTAAAGTCACAAATCCTGCAAGACAACAACAAAAGGTATCTCTCCCATTGGGTGGGCTATCTACTGGTTTAATAAGAGGGTATCCCAAAGGCCTTTAAACAAAGTCCCATGCACTAACCCTCAAAAGTTTTCCATCAGAACGATTACTCGTAAGACGGTATTCCTTTCAAAGGATGAACATAGAGTTATGTTTTAGCAACCTTTGGAATAAGGTTCTACAAAAGGTCCTCAGAGTCACGGGCTCCCAAGTTGGAAATAAAGACGCCATTACGACTACACGTAAGACATAATCATCCCAAAGGGGTCTCGTCTGAGCGGTGGAATTCGATCCAACTCAACGAGTCCTAAGTCTCGCAAATCAGAAAGAATCCACCTCCTAACTTAGTGTATACTCGAAAGCTCGGGTGGAAAGCTTTTATCCTCACAAACCAATCCAATAAACCCAACAGGTTAGTGAATACAACATAAAAAAAACAGATAAAAGCAAACAAAATCACACACGCGACAAACAAAATTAGGCTTGGCTCGCTAGGAGTCCCCAGCAGAGTCGCCAGCTGTCGCTACTCGAAAAATGCATCGCGCAACGACGGGGAGGCGAAAAAGATAGACAGAAGAGTCGCCACCGAACTTTATTTATCCCACGAGGGGAAAGGAAAATATCGAGAAAACCTTAGGAAAGAAAGGATAAGATGGTCTCGCAACCACGAACGGGTTCGGAAGCCGGTTATGCGAGGGGAAGGTATTAGCACCCCTCGCATCCATCGTACTCGATGGGAACCTTTTGTTTGTTGATGTGTGAATTTATTTTCTTAAACATTATGCTATAAGAAGTGTTCCACGGAGTAAAAGAAGGGTTTAGAAACGGGGAAAGAGAGGTAACGGGGGGAAGAAGAGAGAGAACAGACTCGGTAGGACTTCGCGGTCTTAGGCCTACGTATTCTCAATAGGTATGAGAAAGTCAGAGTCGACGTAGTTCGGGGCTACGGATATTGGGGGGAAAGTGCTCGACAAGGATTGTGGCCCTTGTGCCTACGTATCTTTACTTAAAAGAAGTAAAGAATCAGAGCAGCCGTAGTTCGGCCTACGGTGCGCGGGAAAGCGGGGTGTACCGGTAGATGATGCCATCGTACGCATTCTAGCAGTTTAGGTGTATTGCTGCTCGCTCGTTGGAGACTTAGGCGTTACCTGCTTGCGGTAGAACGGACGTAGCATGCCTTTCTGGGAAAGGGTGAAAAAGAGAAAAGGGTGCTCGCTAGGATATTGCAATCCTATGCCTACGTATTCTCAATCAGACATGAGAAATCAGAGCAACGTAGTTCGTGCCTACGGTGCGGATAACCGGTGTGTTTTGTGGATGATGTTATCGTACGCGTTCTAGCAGTTTAGGTGTTTTGCTGCTCGCTCGTTTGGAGACTTATGCGTACCTGTTTGCGGTCGAACGGATGTAACATATCCTTTGGGAGACTGGTTTTCGCCATGCGAGGCAAGGTGTCACGTTTGATTGGTTGAATTGTTTTTTAGGGGCGAGATAGGTCCTCGGATAGTAACCCCTACAGGTAGTACCCAATTATTTATCTCAAAGTTTTTGTTATAAAAGGGTGTGGCGAACGAGGCGTCTTCGTATTGAAAGACGAGCGTCGAAACCACCCTCACTACAGTGGGCATCCCTACGCTCGGAGAAGAAGAGGTCTACACCCAATCCTCTCTCTTTAATTGAATGCAAAGAGAACGAAGTTCTCTTATTAAAGATGTTTTTGGTTTTGAATGGTAAGTGCTTTGCGACAGAGAACCCTACGGTAAACGTCAGCACTCGGGATAGGAGAAGGCCTACGCCTAACCACTCCACGACCATTCAAGTTTTTGTTATGAAAAGATTTGAAAATGCACTCGGTACAGGACCGAGGTTTTAGGTGTGAAAATTGTGGAAGGAAGTTGTGAAAGCGAGATGGTGGATAAAGTCGCGTCTTCGTATTGAAAGACGAATATCAAGACCACCCTCACTACAGTGGGCATCCCAACATTCGGAGAGGAAGAGGTCTACACCTAATCCTCTCTTTTTAATTCAATACAAAGAGAAATTAGTTTATTATTGAAAGTGTGCTCGGTACGGGACCGAGGTTTTAGGAGGAAAAGTTTAGAAGCGTCTTCGTATTGAAAGACGAGTGTCGAAACCACCCTCACTACAGTGGGCATCCCAACACTCAAAGAAGAAGAGGTCTACACCCAATCCTCTCTCTTTAATTCAATACAAAGAATTATTTGTTTATTGAAGAGATTTGATAACCTGCCAAAGAGATGAGATAAATTCGAATATATACAAGAAATAGATAATATACAAGATATATGATCAACAGTCCACCAATTTAAATTTTAATGATTTCGATATTTTATTATGTATTTTTTGGAAGAATGTACAAGTGTTGAATATTTACAAGATAGTAATAATATACAAATATAATATGTACAAGAATATAAATGACTAAAAATAAAACAGTTGTATATTTGACAGAAAATTAAAGCAGTGGTATATTGACAAAAAATAAAGCAGTTGTATATTTGACAGAAAATTAAAACAGTGGTATATTGACAGAAAATAAAGCAGTTGTATATTTGACAGAAAATTAAAACAGTGGTATATTGGTTAGTTGATTGAATCGGGATGCAAAGAATGGGATCTCGTCTTAACCGCAAACAAAATGCCGATTAATCGAAGGTAGCCTATCGCGATCCCAAAGTAAGGAAGATGACCTCAATGGTCATCCCCCATAGATTTGAAATCGGGAAGGTTATCGACTTCGAAAATCTGACGCTTGCGGATAAAAAGCCTTCATCGATCCATAGGTCAAAATGAAATTTAAATAGAGAAGAGATGAGAAGAGAATGAGGTGGGTCTCGGATCCGACGATACTTATCAATATATTGACTTAGTAATCGATTTATGGAAGCGTCGTCATCGACCAAAAAAATACAACAAATGAAATAAAAGTCGAAAGGTGACATAAAGTTGAAAATGAGAAAGAGGAGAAAAAGTCGGTCTCGAATCCTTCATTTCTCATCAATAATTTGATAGAGAATCGAAGGAAATTTCTTCATCGACCAAAACAAGATGAAATTAAATAAAAAAACCCAATGACAAATGGAAAATAAAATCAACTCTAAAAAAAATAAGGACTTAAAATCTCTAATATAAAAAACAACTCTAAAGTTCTAGAAGAAATATAATATTAAAATGTTAAAAGAAATTAAATATAAAAATAGTGCTTAAAAAATAATATATATAATATATTCTAAAGAAAAAAAAGTTAGAAATGAAATTAATATACAAACTTATAATATAAAACTAAAGGAAATAATATATAATATGTAACTAATATAAAAATAATATGTACAAAATATAGTAAAAGGAAATAAAACAAAATATTTACCAAAAAAAAATATATATAACAAAAAAGTTTACAAAATACAAAACAGGCAATGAAAACACGGGTGTGTATAGATTCAAATGGTCACGGGCTTAAAAGCCCAAATCAGAATAAATAAAAAAAGATAAATTAAAATAAGAAAACAGCGAAAGAAAAGAAAATGAAAAAAAAATGAAATAAATAAAAAAAGAAAATGGAACTCTTCCTCGTCCAACGTTCAACGTTCGGACTCTCTCCCTCTCACTGTTCCGGAAAAAAAAAATCCATAGGTTTTGTTTTCGTTTCAGTTCGTCTCCAGATTTGGAGTTGATGGAGTTTGAAAGGTTTCCGGAAATGTGTATGGTGGAAATGGTGGGTTGCGGCCGTTTGAGGTTCGTTGGGTTTTCGGTGTGGGTTTGCTTGGAGGAAGAAAAAAAAAGCTGGAGATGGTTTGTTTATGGTGGTTAAAGTTATTGCAGGTTTCTTCACCAACAGAGTGGAAAGATTTAGTATAGAGATGAAAAGTGAGTAATGAAATGAGGAGAGAGTGATGAGTTTTTTTTTTTGTGAGTTACAGGTTATGTTGTTGATGATGGTAGCAGATTTTTTGGTTGCCGTTTGAAGATGTCGGCGGTGAAACTGGGTTCTTGCTGTTGAGTGCTGCGGTGAATGGTAAAACGATGATGCGATGAAGATGGGGTGGAGAGTCTGGGTTGTAGCGGTTGTAGGGTTAGGGTCCTTAGGGTTTGGAGGCTGCCCTTTCAGATTAGGGTTGGTTTCCTTTAAGTTTAGGGTTGGAGGCCTTATATATGGGAGACACTTGGCACAACAGCTTTTTTTGATTTTTTCTGGTTAATAATTACTAATAACAAATGCTGATTAATGAATAATTATTAAAAATTAACTAATAATAAATATAATTAATAAATGATTTTATTAAAAAGAAAATTCTAAATAATACTAAACTAAAATAATTCTAATCTAATAATATCTAATAATTGAAAATAATCTAATTCCTAAATAATTCTGAATAAATAAAATAAAATAAACCTATTAATTCTAATCTAAAGCAATTAATCTAATAAATCAAAATTAACAAAATCTATATTTAAATAAACTCTAAACTAAAACTTGATTTATATTAACTAAAAAGTTTTCTAATAAACAAAAATAAATAAATAAATAAAAAGTAAATAGAGTAAAAAGAAAATAATTTTTAAAATTAAATAAATAAAAAAAACTATATCTAAACATAAAAACTATATTCAAAAAGTAAGCAATTATCTAAAATCAACTCTATTTCTATGTAAAAAAAAAATAATAATAAAATCCTATTCTAAAATTAAAAGTTAATTAAACTATTTTTAAGTCTAAATAATAAAAATAAAAACCTAATTAATATTTACTTATATAAACCTAAATAATTCTAACTACTATCAAAACAAAATCCTAAAAAACCTAAACTAAATAAACAAATAAAATAGAATCTAAATTATTAAAATTTAACTAAATACAATCTGACTATTAATAATAAAATAAATTAATTTTAATTTAATAATCCTAATAAATACCATAAATCATAATTAATAATTAGTACAAAATAAAAAAATAAAAATAAAATAAAAATTTAAATAATAAATAACAATTAACCCTAATCAAATTAAATATTCTAATAAAATAATAAATAAATAAATAAGCTAAAAACTCTAAATAACTCTAACTAATTCTAAAAAATTTAACAAAATTCACACAAAACAAAATTCTATGTTAAAACAAAATAAAACTCTAATTAGCTCTTAATAATAAAAATACACTAGAAATTATATTTAACCTAAAAGCTATTTCTAAACTATATAATTAAATCTATTTAAAATAAAAACTATTTCTAATAAAATTAAAAACTGTTAAAACTGTAGAATAAAAAATCAAAATCTAAAAACTATTTAAATTCTAAAATATCTCTAACATTACTAACTTAATTCTAAAATCCTAAAATATCTCTAACATTACTAACTTAATTCTAAAATCCTAAAATATCTCTAACATTACTAACTTAATTCTAAAATCCTAAAATATCTCTAACATTAAATCAAATCTAATTAATTCTAATATTAAAATAATTCTAAAAACAAATTAAATCTATGCTATAAAAATAATCTATTTCTATTCTAAATAAATAAAAAACTATTTCTAATAAAATTTTTAACTAAATTAAAAAATCTATTTAAAAACTATTAAAATAAAATCTATTCTAAAGAAATAAATAAATAACTATTCTAATTCTAAAAATATAATAAAACAAAATTCTACATCTAATTAAATTAAATAGGTGATAAAAATAAAAAAAAAAGAATAAAATAGTAATATTTGCAAGGAAAAAGAGAAATTAAAAAGGATTGAAATATTTACGAAAATGCCCTTAGGCCACGTGTCGCGCTCCCATTAGGCAAAATAAATCAAGATTTGAAAAACGCTCAAAGTGGACACGTGTCTAGACGCCATGAAATTAAGTGAAAAAAAAAGCAAAAATATTTACAAAAGCTGGCGTGCAAATTTAGGGTATGACACCAATCTTTGTTTGTCAAGCTATCTATAGCCAATATCTCAAAGATTTCTTCGTTAGCATATCCTAACTTCATTGTTTCCAAGTCTGTTGGGGATAGTTTAGTTGATACGACCCTTCCTATGACTTCAATTGCATCTTGTAATTTTTCCTTCGAAATTATGTATCCTAAAGAAATCTAGGCCCAATCATTGGCCTCTTGATTCTCAAGTCGAGGTATGTGTTGAATACTTATATTTTCGAATCTCTACAATAACCTATTAGCTATCACGAAGTAATTTATAAGATTTTCCTTGACACATTTTTATTCCTTTGTATTTTGTTTTATCACCAACTCAGAGTCTCCCATTATTTCGACTCGAGTTGCCCCCAATTTAAACAATATTTCAAGTCCGACAATTAAAGATTCATATTCAACTTTATTATTTGAGGAAAGGATTTCGAATTTATACTTGAAATTTGTTAGGAGAAATAATTAATACTCCTTCTCTCGTTCCATCTTTATGACTAGAACCGTCGAAGTATAACTTCCATGGCTCAAGCTCCACAAAGTTTAGGGGGTTTTCGACTATAGAGTGGTTGACTATAAAGTCGGCTACCACTTGTCCTTTAACAACCTTTAAAGGCATATAAGTTAAAGAATATTCTGTTAAGGCTAAAGCTCATTTACCAATTCGAATGTGCAAAATAGGTTTGGAAAGCATATGTTTAATAACGTCGAAATGAGATGAAACATAAACTTCCACTGGTTTTATATAATGCTTCAATTTTGTACAAGAAAAGTATAGACAAAGACATAACTTTTCGACTATACTATATCTATTCTCTGCATCATTCAAGACTCCACTAGGGTAATAAATGGCTCTTTCGATACCATTTTCATCCTCTTGAGCTAACATGCTCCCTAAGGTCTTGTCAGACGCATATATGTACAATCTCATACTTCTATTTCTACAAGGAGGCACCAGAATTGGAGGGTGAGCAAGGTATTCTTTAATTTTGTCGAATGCTTCTTTCTGCGCTTGTCCCCACTCGAAACCTTCTTGCTTGAGTGGAAGTATAGGCGGGAAGGCTTGAGTCATGCCACTTAGATTAGAAATGAATCTTCTTAGAAAGTTGATCTTTCCCAGCAATGGCTGCAACTCCTTCTTTGTCGAAGGCGCTTTTGCCTCCATGATGACCTTGGTCTTATTCTAATTAATCTCTATTCCTTTTTTATGGACCACAAAGCCTATAAAATTCCCATTCTGCACACAAAAAGCACACATAAGAGGATTCATCTTGAGACCATGCTTCCTCATTCTTGCAAATGATTGTCGAAGATGGTTTACATGATTTTTTTTCTTGAAAGTGACTTAACTGCAATATCATCAATATAAATTTTCATAAACATTTCAATAAAGTCATGAAAAAATAAATTCATTGCCCTTTGATATGTTGCCCTAGCATTCTTCAGGCCAAAGAGCATTACTACCCATTCGAAAGTGCCTAATGCTTAAGGGCATCGAAATGTTGTTTTCGACACATCTCCCCCAATAATGAAAATTTGATTATAGCTAGAATATCCGTCGAACATACTTAAATACTCATGGTCAGCAGCAGAATTGACTAGCATTTTCGCCACATACATTAGATACTCATCCTTTAGGGTTACAATATTTAGATCTCTAAAGTCTATGAAAACCCTTAAATTCCATTCTTCTTAATAACTGGAACAATGTTAGCAATCCATTCGACATACCTAGTCGTACAGATGAATTTACCTCTCAAAATTCATTCGACCTCCTCTTTGATCTTCGAGAGAACATCAGGTGCAAATCACATCGGAGTTTGCTTGATAGGCTTCTTCCGAGGCTTTATTGGCAACTTCAGTTCGACCAGCTTTCTACTTAAACCAGTAATTTTGTCGTAACCCCATGCGAAGTAGTTTCTGAGCTCCTTCAGCAATTGAATTACTTCAACTCTGAGTTGTGGGTGAAGAATGACACTGATGTAGGTTGGCATTTTTGTTGTCCCTTCTCCTAGGTCGATTTCTTCTATAGGATCTTGCGTCAACATTTTGATGTTGCTTGCTAGCGGATCCTTCTCAAACCTTAAAGAATCATCATCATAGATGGTATATAGCCTTTGGTTTGGCGCTTCGACTTGTTATTTGTCGGGTGGCTCTGGGTTGAAGTCCTTCCCAGAACCTTTGAAGTGCTTTTTGTTATCTTTGGTTTTGACAACCATATATTTTACTTCATCCTCTAAGGCCGCTTTCAATTTTTTTCCAGTTATGCAAGCCGAAATCTTTTTGAGTGCCAATGACTTGGCCATTGTTACTGAATTTACTGTCCTACCCAGTTGGTTGGATTCTCGCTGTCCCGAAGATATAGTCCTCTTCGCCAACAACCTTCATATCCCATTAGAAGTAGTGGGTGGGTGCAAGTACAAGGAACAACAGACGTTATCCGCAGGTGTAAAATCAAAAGTTGCAGGATTGCATGGTGCTATATGGGCCAATTTTTAAATCAAAATGACACCTATTTATTTGGTTAACCTCAACCACGTAATAGCTTTAGTCTTCCTAGATATTTTCAACAATTCCATCACTCCTCCAGATGGATATCCTTTGGTGAAGTGACGAAGGTACCACACCTATTATATGGATCCACTCCCTTTCAAGGAGTAGGTTGTAGTTTTCCTTGAATGCGATTACCATAAACATCGTTAGCCTAGTAATCATATTAATGGTTAAGTCCACCTGGATGACTCCCATGGTTGTTCCAACTTTCCCTTCGTAATTTGAAAAAACCATATTACGTGGCTTCGTGTCGGAATCACTTTTGCCAATCTTTTTTAACATATAATGTGGCATAAGATTAATTTCCGCTTCTCCATCTACTAGTATCTTATTGATACCCATGTTCTCTATCTTTCCTCTGATGAATAGAGGCTTCAAGTAATTTTTCATGGTCTCATCTGGTCTTTTGAAGAATACATTTTGTTCCTTGACACAACCATTTTTCAAAACGCAGTAACACACTGGCCTTTGACAAGCCACTTCTTGTTCGACATCATCCTCAGGGTCTTCCGATTCCGTCACCCTATCATACTCCCTGGGCAGAACGGATACGACATTACAGATAATATTAAGTGACGACTCAGATCCCGTGTCGAAATTGTATGTCATGATTTCATCATCTGCCACTATTTGGTCAGACTTTTCTTTTGTATCTTCTTGTTGTTCTATGAATAACTTGTTTTGGACATCTTATCTCTCGATAAATTTTCTGTCTTTATTGTTATCTTTTTTTATCTTCACGTTGCTACTAGACTCAATATTATCTTTTATCGACGTTTCTCTCTCAACATTACACTTCCTTTGCTGACGTCTCCACTGAGACCTCGCCATTGGATTTTTTTCCTTTGTAATTTTCTGAATGCTAGGCTAATTTCTTGGAAGCTTGGAACTCTCTTCTATATGATATCAAATATTCTCTTTCAATTTCAAAATTTTGCCATTTTTTCTAGTCATTCCCTATTTTCTCCACTGGTCTCACCCACTTGCCCTTGAGGGCCTCTGAAGTGGGCTTGAAGGTTGGCAGCTTGTTGCCACAGACCCCTGGTCCATGTTGATTATACCTTTTTGGTTGAAAGCGCGATGTTTGCATGAGTTTCTCCTAATGTTCTTCTCCTTCGCCCGTCGAATCCCTTGGACATTCTCCACAACCTTTCGGTCGAAGACAACACTACATATAGGACATAACATCACCTAGGAACTCTTCCACTGGCATCTGTGAAGAGACTCAACCAAATTTTGTTCTTGTTTTGGATATGCCACTTTGACATATTCTTCTTGTTGGAGAGATTATTTGTCCACTTCTCTTGCAGACTCGCTGGTCATCTCGACCATGTTAACTCCAAGATTAGTACCTGCAGAGATATCCATTTCTTGGAATTTCTTCCTAAGGCCCTCAATAACCCTAGTTTTATTATTGATCTGTATGAAACCATCAATAGTTTCACACATCGAAATCAATTCGCTGGGACCTTCAGTAGTCCTATTATTAAAGCCTTCAGTAGCTCATTCATGCAACCTTTAGTGGTTTCAATTTGAAATCCATCAGTGAACTTCTCAATGAAGCCCTCAGTGGCTTCTTCGTCGAAGTCTTCGGTGACTTCGTAGTTGAAGTTTCTAAGAATCTAGATGAAACCCCCAATTGTTTCATGATCAACATCTTCACCAACTATTTGAATGAAGCCATCAATAACTTAGACCATTTCAGCATTATTGGTGAAGTCATCAGCAACTTCGACCATATTCACTGTGAATGGTTCTAAATAGTATGCATTAGCAACTGGGAGGGGATCTGAGTCCATCTTCATTTGGTTCTTCGACTTATCAGCGAATTTGAGACGTCCATCCTTAATAGAATTTTGAATGAGATCCCTGAAAAGAAAATATTAAGATGTTTTATGGCCAAGAAAATTATGATATTTGCAAAAACCTCTCTTTTTTCTCTGTTCTAAGGGAGGAATTTTAGCGCTAGGAGGCACTATCATTTGAACATCTTTAACTAACACATAAAAGAGATAACAAAGGTAAGAAGAGCAAGTCTAAAAAAAGGGACTATGAAGATCATGATGATGATCGTGTTACTACTGCTACTAATGATGATCTTGTTATTCTTCGTGATCATGAGTCTCTTAACTTTGTATCAGACGAGAGCCTGTGGATAGTTGACAGTGGTGCTACATTGCATGTTACACCAAAGAAGGATTTCTTCACATATTATACTTATATTGATTTTGGAGTGTTGAAGATGGGTAATGATAGTATATCTAAGGTAATTGGTGTTGGTGATGTTTGCTTGGAAATTAACATAGAAATGCAATTATTGCTTAGAGGTGTCAAGCATGCTCTAGATGTCCACTTTAATTTGATCTTTGTGCATATGTTAGATGATTGTGGTTATGATAATCAATTTAGTTCTGGAAAGTGGAAACTCGAAAAAGGTAACTTGGTTGTGGCTATAGGGGAAAAGTGTTCTAAACTGTATTGGACAAAAGTTTTGATTGCTAGGGACAATGTGAATGCCATCGACGTGGAAGCATCTCTGTGGCACCGAAGACTTAGTCATATTAGTGAAAAGAGGCTGAATATTTTGGCCAAAAAGGATGTTCTTCCTGGATTAAACAATGTAGATTTGGACAAGTATTCTAATTGCATGGCTGGTAAATAGACCAAAGTATCTTTCAAGAGACATCCTCTCTCAAAGAAGTCAAAGTTGCTTCAATTGGTACCTTCTGATGTTTGTAGTCCATTTAAGGTAAAATCCTTTAGTGGTGCAATTTATTTGGTTAATTTTATTGATGATTTCTCCAGGAAACTATGACTTTATGCCTTGAAGACAAGAGACCAAATCTTGGAAAAGTTCAAAGAATTCCATGCTTTGGTTGAGAGGCAACAAGCGAGAAGCTGAAATATGTTCGTCTAGACAAGATGGAGAGTATTGTGGATTATTTGATTTTTATTGCATGCAACATGATATTGCACATGAAAATACTCCTAATAAAACTCCTCAATTAAATGGTTTAGCAGAGAGGATGAATCAAACACTAATTAAGAAAGTAAGGTGTATGCTCTCTAAAGCTAAGTTGCATAACCATTATTAGAACGAGGTACTTTACACAACAGTGCATGTTCTTAATCTCACTCATACTGTTGCTTTGAACAGTGAAGTTTTGGACAAAAGTTAGTTTGGGAAAATGTTAAGTATGGCCATTTTAGAGTATTTGGTTGTAAGGCTTTTGTGCATATTCCAGAGGATGAAAGATCCAAGTTGAATGCAAAGTCAAAATAATGTATCTTCATTGTCTATGGGCAAAACGAGTTTGGTTACAGGTTGTATGATCCTGTAGGGAAGAAGCTTATTCGAAGTCACGATATGGTGTTTATGAAAAACCAAATTATTGAAGAAATTGATAAGGTAGAAAAGGCTACACCCAAGAAAAATATCAGTTTGTATAATGTTGATCAAGTCCGGTTACCTAGTCATAATATGGATATTACTGGTGGTAATGCTCACTATGCTGAGCCATATGATTATGTTTATGACCAACAACTTGAAGATGAGGTAAATATTCCAACTAATTATGAGTGCTTTTGTATTTTAAGTAATGTCAAAACTAGGATAGTGTAGCATTATGTATATTAGATGATATTCTCCCATTCTTGATGTGCATCTTAGTATTAGGAAGCATACAAGTAATTTGGAAAAGAAGCTTGCACCAAATTTGCATTAAAAACATGTTTTTAGGAAGTCAAGCTGTTTCAGGTCGACGCATGCATAAACAGACCGATCTATACGACTTTAAGATTCAGTATAGGTCGACACATGATATTTAAGGCCAACTCCCATGAAACAATATTGAAGCCTGAAGCTTCTGTCCATAGGTCGCCTCACATAGGTCGACATATAGACAACACATAATCTTCATAGACCGACCTGATTGCTTTGACAGACCGACCTATTACTCTGACAGGCCGACCTATTACTTTGACAGGCCGACATATACGATTTCCCATCTTAAAAATTTCATTTTTGCTCTAACTTATTACATTCTTTTTGCTCATTTTTCTTCACACACCTATATATACTCATACATGTATTTTCTTCAAGCAAGGTACTGGTGAATTACCTAAACGAAACCAGACTACAAAGCATTCTCATAGTCTTCAACCTCTCTTTTAAGCATACAAACAATAGAATTACACATATTCATTTTTCGATTGGGTGACCATCTAGATTAGGGTTGATAACATCCAATTAGGTTAGTGTAACCGAGAATATTGGGTTGGGATATTTGTGTGTTTCAAATAAGAAAACCAAGGTGTGGTTTTCCTTCAAGATCGGTGTGATTTGAAGGTTTTGGACAAGGTCACGTCAACATGGATTCGATCGGGTGAAGGCATTGGGATAAAGTGGTTTATTTACAAGGGAGTAGCGTGTGATGGTGAATCATGTTCGAGAATCTTGGGTTCAACAAGTGCGTCCTCGGTTGAATCGGAGGATTGTAGCTGCATTGTTGGTGACTTATCAAACTTTGATCAAGGGTTTAGAGGTGTTTGAATTAACAACAAATCATAGGGTTTATGGGGTTAGAATTCTTCACCTCTTGTATAAACATTTTTGCAAAGATATGATTAATTGCAAGTATCTCAATTTGATTTTGGGTTGAGGACAGACGTACTCAGAGCGAGGTTGATTGGGGAACTGCCTAAACAAATCTTTGTGTCTTTTTATCACTTTATCTCTCTTTAATTGTTATTCTTGCAAATTATCGATTTCATTGTTGTTTCGATTAATTCAATTGGAAATTGTTTTCAACTATTTTTAAAAAGTGTTTTTGTTTATATAATCACAATTACTTTGATTGTGTTTAGATTTTAACATCAAAAAAACAAATAGAATTTCCAAACGTGATCAAACACACAAAAAGTGTTCGATAAATTGTCTTTGAGTACTTTTATTACTCCGTGTTTCATTGGAAATAAGAGTTACGAATAACTTTGCATTTGATTGATAAGTGAAATAATAGTTGTTGAACAATTTGTGTTCATTATCATTCCATCGGTTTTCATTACACATATCCGAGCTTTTCGACAATATGTTCGGTTAGAGAATTTGATTCAGGTTATTTCCGTTGTGGCATATATTTTTGAAAATAAATTTTTGCCAAGAGTTTTTGGTTTTAAATTTGTGATCTATTCACCCCTCTCTAGATTGAAGCCTATTATCTAACAAGTGGTATCAAGAGCTCTAATTAATTATGTGTTTGAGATTTTCTCTTTAGAAGAATGGCTACCGAACCTAAGGAAATGTACAATAGAGCACCAATTTTCACCGGCGAAAATTATGGCTATTAGAAAGCTCTTATGCGTATTCACTTCAACTCCGTTGATAAAGGTATATGGGATGCTATCTAAAATGGTCAAAATAAAATAACTATGACCAATACGGAGGGTGTTACCGTACCTAAACCGGAAGCACAATGGGATGCTAATGATTGAAAATTGTGGTCACATGATTGGAAAGCGAAAAACATTCACACATCCGCTTTGGGTGTTGATGAGTTTTACCGCGTTTATCATTATAAGACCGCCAAAGCTATGTGGGACGCATTAGAGATTGCCCATAAGGGAACTAATGATGTAAAACAAGTTAGGGTCAACACATTAAATCAAGAGTTTGAGCTGTTTCGTATTGAGCATGGTGAAACCATTGTGGATATGCGAAAACGGTTCACACATCTCATAAATAAGTTAAATGTGTTAGGTAATCCTGTTTCCAATTAACTTTCTACTAACAAAGTTTTGAGGTGTTTTAATGGGGAATGACAGTCCAAGGTCATCTCCATTAAAGAGGCAAATGATCTTAAGTCGTTTGATCTCACGACTTTGTTTGGTAAGTTGGAAGAGCATGAGAAAGAGTTCACTTACTTAGTAAAATACGGAAAAAAATGTGAAAAGAGAATGAAAAATGAGAAAGGAAAATACAAAGAGGAAGGCAAGAAGTTCGTAGCTCTAAAGTCTCATGTTGAATGATTTTCCACGTTAAAATATCAATATTCTTTTGTACTTTTATTTGTTCAATTTACTGTCTTATATTTGTTGTTGATTCTCAAAGTTCCTACAAATCTAAAAAAATTATATTCGCTACGTATTAGTCTGTTATTATATCTTAGTTCCCGCTAAAAAAAATGTAATTGAAACACCCAATCAAAGATGAATCTATTCATCAACCAAGGATGAATCTATTTATCAATAAAGGATGAATCTATTCGTGTCATTAAGGTGGTAAGCGCCCCCTAACATTTCATTCATTCCAAAAGAATTTCTTAATAAATATATAATTATTAATGCATTGCAACTCCAACATAGATGTTCTTCTATATATATATATATATATATATATATATATATATATATATATATATATATATATATATATATATATATATATATATATATATATATATATATATATATATATATATATATATATATATATATATATATATATATATATATATATATATATATATATATATATATATATATATATATATATATATATATATATATATATATATATATATATATATATATATATTATTTTTGGAAAAAACGCAAAGTATTTCTTAAGAAAAAACAGCATTACAAGATTGTTATTTTATCCCATTGCGCTATAAGTACAATTCATTATATTAGGATTCTATTTGGTAAGATATTTTTTGAGCTTACACCTTATGGTTGATAACTTATAAGCCCATATGAGAATAAAATACCTGTTTGATAACAATATTTTCATAACAAACTTATAATTTATTTTATTAACTTATAGCTTATTTCTCATACGCTATTTTAAATAGCGTTTTAATTTATAACTTATAACTTATCATTTTTCTTTCACTTTTACCCTTATTATTATAACTAATATCTACCACCATCCTTTATAATTTATTATAATTTAAAATAAAATAAAAATTATTAAATATTTTTTATGTCATTTTATTTTATCAGCTAATTAAACCGCTAATTTTACCAAACTCATCATATTAGCTACAAGTCATTAGCCATTAACTATAAGCTATAAACTATAAGTCACCAGCTATCAGTCATAAACTTGTTTCCCTTGAAAATCAAAAAACAACCACTGATCTTCCAAATCTAACTTTGGTGACTCACAGGATCGATCAGATTGATCCTAGGACATGTGCTAAAAGGCTTTTGTTGTGAAAATCTATCCAAGTTCCACACTCGAACAATATTGGGGTAAAAGAACCTTAAAGAAACATCTATTCGACTACAGAATAACTTAAAAAATAAACTAAAGCTTTCAATAAAAGAAAGAAGAAAGTTTATTTAGAGAGGTGAAGTTAGATTGAGGACGAAGAGAAAAGAATTGCATAGGAAAAAGAAGAGAAAGGAATAAAGTGAGGAAGAAAGGTGCAAAGACAATAAAAACTTTGTAAAGTTTAAAGCAAAATAAAGTAAATTTCATTAAGTTAAGAGATGGTGTGTTTACATCACGTACATTCTCTATAATACTCGCTTTCTCTATGCTCGGATACTTGGAGTAATTCTAAGAGTAATTTGTACAATGGTAAATTACAACACACTTTGCTTATGTCTAAGACATCCTATTTATAGTAGTAAAAAATAACTTCTAATAACCTCCAACATCACCTCCTCTCGCCACTTGTCACAATGCATGGATTCTACTGCTCATAAGGTGCCACGTGTCTTCTTTAAGTATTTGGCAAACAACACTGTTCCCTCCAACTTTTGAATATCAAATCCTTCGACGAACCATCCACAACAGCAAGCGGTCGAACTCCTAGCTTCTGGGTGAGTTCTTCGACTTCTTCTTGTGGCTGCTTTACATCTTTCGACCAATATTTCATTCTCAACTTACCCTTGGCCTTTTATTTTGAATTTCTTTCTTTTACATGAGGCGTCGAATTTATAAGCTAACAAATTGCCCCCCAAAAATGTCTTTTCGACTTCAAATGTGGAAAAGTACATTTTTTGACAGCATCTGACCTTCGACACCGCTTGTCCTCATACATGTCGTCTGATATCCTTTCAACTAATACAAGTCTGGGAAGGTGAAAAGGAAGAAAGAGAAGCAAGAAAAATAGAGAGGAACACGCAAGCTACTGTTCCGCCACCTTGATGCACGTTTCTGACGTCACTTTCATCATGGCGATTTTCTCGGGAACCACCAAAATCGTGGGCCATCATCACCTTTTCAACCTCGGGGACGTGAATTGCAACCGCTACCTCTGCCACCCTACATCCAAGCGCACACGTGACCCACTAACTCTAGCCCCTCGATGATGAAAAAACCTTCAATCTTTCATACACTATATAAATCAATCTCCTCTGATATTTTTATTTTTTCAACTTCTCTGAATCATTCTTGCATTTTTCTTCCTCTAATCTTCTGCTTCCCAACCAACAAACTTTTTACTTCCTTCAAAAATGGCTGATCATCAAAAGAAGAAAATGCAATTCAAAGGACAAACCTCTGCATCAACTCTTCCTCCCTTTGCCATCTTGAGCGATCCCCAGGTAGTGAAGAACCAACAGTTCATTCGCGAACCCTTGACAAAAGAGAAACGCCACATTTATGAATCGCAGGTAATCATTCCCGTTACTGTTGCAGGTAAACCTTTGGCCATGTCTGGCCCTTTACCCCTCTAGGTCTTGACTATTCCGCCATTAAAGACTTCTTCCCCTCCTACAGAGTCAATAAACCCTTAGGGCAAAAAGATTCTAGCAAAATCCCCGCTGATGGCACTGATAGCCTAACCCTCTTCGACGTAGATCTTAAGTATCTCCATGATGGGGCCAGGTTATTTAGGGCTACCCCCTACTTTAAAGATTTTGAACTTTACCTCAATTGGCTGGCAAAAATAGAGAAAGTGAAAACTCAAGATTGGAAGGACACTGGGATTTATGATCTGATAATGATGTTGAAGGTAGGCCCTACTTACTGCCCCCTTATGTTGGCTTCTTCCTTATTTTTCTGGGATAGAACTCACAATACTTTCCACCTCCCTTGTGGGATGATGACACCCACATTACTTGATGTAGCCGCCATTGTAGGCCTAAAACCCTACGACCTTGTTTATGACCCTGAGATTGATAGCCACGACACCATCGGTTTCGCCAATACCAAACATACTTACACAACTTTTGTCCAACATTATCATAATAAAACCAGCACCTCAGTTGATGACGAGGAACATATAGCCTTTCTGGCCATGTGGTTATCTCGTTGTGTATTTTGTACAAAGTCATTGCAGGTGGCACAAAAATATCTTATTCTGGCCAACCAACTACACCTGAAGAGAGGCATCTGCTGATAACACGAAATCATATAGATATTTTCATGCATAATTCAACTAAAGTCTAACCGTTTTCGATCCGATTTTGGGTTATTTCCGTGTATTTGTCTGATGTTTTTGCAGGTATTCAACGATCACGTCTAAACAAGGCAACATGAAGAAAAGAAGCAATCCCAGATGAAATATGGACGAAAAAGGAGTGAAACACACAATGAAAAGCGCAGCAGACTGTTTTTGCTGATGTGACGACCGTCACAGATGCATGACGACCGTCACACCTTGTGACGACCGTCATGCAGGCAAAAACGCCCCACTCAGATTACACGTCAAAAGAGCAGTTCCAATTCCCATTAAGTGGTCCACTACTCCCTAAATTATCTGCCTCAAGGTCCATCATCCTCAGAGATAACCGTCGGGATTCCACTTCTATAAAAAGGGAAGCAGGGGACTTCAAAAAGGGTGCTGCATTCATACCATGAAGTGCTGCCCAATTTAATTTCCAGAGCAAAATTTACTTTCCAGTTTTTATTTGTATTCCTTTCCTTTATTTCCCTTTTCATTTCCTCATTTCCATTTCCGCTATCCTGTAATACCTATTGCACTGTACGATCAATTTGGAACTAAAAACCAGAATCCCGCCAACATCTGTGGAGGATCTGCCCAAAGGCCAATTGGCATTATTTACAGGTTTTCATTTTGATCGACTTCTGTTTTATTATAATGCAATTTATTATTTATTATTATTATTTATGTTTTGTTTTTCCCAATTCCATGTCTAGCTAAACTTATTTAATCGATATGTAGTAATAATTCGAATGGGATTTGATAACTCTTGTTTGAAAACTTTCTTTTCACAAAAGTAATTTATGGTCTAAGTGTTTAAAATTGATTCACGAAATAAATTTCGTCGCGAAAGCGAGAACTTATTTAAAAGTAGTTTTGCCACGAAAGTGGGAAATTAATTAAGATACGAACCAACAAGCGAAAGCTGCGGTAAGGTCAGATAGTAAACACTAGGCATTTGTTTTAATAACAGCGAAAGCACTTTAAAACGAATTAGAATTTAAAGATTTCCAAAAAGTAATTTAAACCCCGAACGGAATACGAAAGTGTACGTTTGGCCCTTAGGATTATGATTAGCGTCAACAACCATCGTGAGACGAGAGTCTTTGAATCTCCATTTTCTGCTTAAATAAACTGTGAAAACTATTTCATACACCAGTAATTTATCAAATCCCTGAAGAACATAATTACTACGTATCGATTCAATTAATTAAAATCTAAATAGTAATCTTAGTTCCCCCTTGTAGTGACAATCTTATTCCCTTAAAACATATTCTACCTAGCTAAACATAGTAACTCCCGAGAACACTAGTTTGATTACGAGTCCCTGTGGGATCGATATCTTTTATTACTACGCGATAGACTGTGCACTTGCAGTTAGTTGTATTAGACATAGAAAGTCGCGATCAAGTTTTTGGCGCCGTTGCCGGAGACCCGTTTAGTCAATAGTGTAACCTTCTGTTACGCCGTATAGACTAGGTAAACAATTTTCATTTTTCCTTTACTAGTGCTGTCGATTGTATGCCAAGTGACCGCCCACAAAGCGATATCTTGAAACCTTCAGTCGCAGAACTAGAACGCTTCTTACACCTAAGAAGTAGAATCATTGAGTACCAACTCAAACATAACATTCCCGATCCTCTCACTCCCATTCCCAAATCCGAAGAAGAACCGACGATGGCTGAAGGACCTTCGAACAAACCGCTGAAGGCATACGCTACACCATCTCAGATGGAGCCTAGAAGTAGCATTGCTGCCCCAGCTATTACCGAAATGATTTTGAGCTGAAACCATCATTGCTGTCGGCTGTGCAACAAAACCAATTCTCAGGAAATGCAACTGAGAATCCGAACGAACATCTAACGAAGTTTGTACAATACGCAGACACAGTGAAAGCAAATGGAGTAACTCCAGACGTGATAAGACTTCGTCTTTTCCCATTCTCTCTTAGAGACAGAGCGTGGACATGGTTACAATCGTTACCATCCAACTCCGTTACGACGTGGGAGCAATTGAAGAACGTCTTCTTAGCGAGATATTTTCCGCCAAGCAAAACTGCTATGCTTAGAGCTCAAATCAACGGATTTCGACAGAAAGATACTGAATCTCTCTACGAAGCATGGGAAAGATTCAAAGATATGATGAGAACATGTCCTCACCACGATCTAGAAGACTGGGTGACAATCCATACTTTCTATAATGGGCTTCTATACAATACTAGATTGACAATAGACGCTGCCGCGGGCGGTGCACTTATGGATAAGCCATATGATGAAGCCTATCAATTAATAGAAAACATGTCACAAAACCATTGCCAATGGGGAGGTGAACGCACTCCAACTGAGAAAACCTCAGCGAAAGGTGGGATGTACGAAATCAGCAGCCTTGAAAAGTTCAACGCTAAAGTAGATGCTCTAGCACAAAAGATTGATAGTCTGACCGTTAACCCCACTGCAACTGTCGCTGCAGTAACTCCAAATTGCGAGTTATGCGGAAGCACCACTCATAATGCACCTGAATGCCCATTGCTAGCCGGAATCCCGCCAGACCAGGTAAATTATGCTCAAGGAAATCCCTACGCAAATACCTACAACCTAGGTTGGCGAAATCATCCAAACTTTTCTTACAAAAGCGAAAATGCATTGCAAATGCCTACTGCTCCGCAAGGATATCAGAAACCAGCTGCTCAGAATGCACCTAGGAAATCAAACCTCGAATTGATGATGGAAAAGTTCATAGCTACTCAAGCTCAAACGAACAAAGAGTTCCTGAATCAAAACATACACACTAGCGAGCAAATTAAACAGTTGACAGGAAAAGTAGACGCTTTAGCCACCCACAACAAAATGTTAGAAACTCAGATATCACAAGTGGCTCAACAGCAAGCATCTGCTGCCGCACCTGCTGGCACATTTCCTGGACAACCCGAACAGAATCCCAAAGGCCAAGCAAATGCTGTGATACTAAGAAGTGGAAAAGAATTGGACGAACCGATCGATCCGAGGACCGAAAACTCAGCCATGCAACAGAAACCAACTGAACAAGCAGAAAAGGAATCTGAGTTAGAGAAGAAGGAGGACAACGAGAAGGAGGATACCGCAAGTGAAAAAACTCAAGCACCTCCAGCGCCATATAAACCACCTATTCCTTATCCGCAAAGACTAATAAACTCTAAAACTTCAGGACAGTTTAAGAAATTTGTAGAGCTCCTTAAACAGTTGAATATTATTATTCCTTTTACAGAAGCAATAACTGAAATGCCGTCATACGCTAAATTTCTCAAAGAGATCTTGTCGAATAAGAGAAAGATCGAGGATAACGAAACAGTTACACTTACTGCAGAGTGTAGCGCTATTATTCAGAACCGCATGCCTCCTAAATTAAAAGACCAAGGAAGTTTCTCCATACCCTGCGTCATAGGAAAGTTCGTAATAGACAAAGCTCTATGCGATTTAGGAGCCAGTATCAGTGTTATGCCCTTATCTATATGCAAAAAGCTGAATATGGGAGACCTCAGGCCGACCAAAATGTCCGTACAATTAGCTGACAGATCAGTGAAATACCCCGTCGGAATACTGGAAAACGTTCCAGTACGCATAGGACAATTCTACATTCCAACTGACTTCATAATCATGGACATCAAGGAAGATACTGTAACCCCAATTATCCTAGGAAGACCATTCCTAGCTACAGCCGGAGCAATTATAGACGTGAAGAAAGGAAGGCTAACATTCGAAGTAGGAGAAGAAAAGATAGAGTTCATTCTCACCAAGTTCTTACAAGCACCAGCAATAGACGATACCTGCTATTTAGTGGATGAAATCGACGAATGCATAAGAAAACTTAAAAATGAAGAGACCACGTATTCAGAAATAATAAAGATTCAAATACCCGACATTTCTGAAGACGACAATTGGCGTAAACCATATAAAGACGACAGCCTAAGCGAAAGCCTAGCACTGACCCCAAACCATATGCCAGGTCCGAAGAACCCATCTTTAGAACTTAAAAGTCTACCACAAAACTTCAGATATGAATTTCTAGACGATGAACTAAAAAGACCAGTGATAGTCAACACCGACTTAGGACAACCAGAAACCGAAAAGTTATTAGAAGTCCTAAAGAAGTACCCCACCGCGTTAGGCTATAACATAAGCGATCTAAAAGGTATAAGCCCTTCGATCTGTATGCATCAAATTACAATAGAGGAAGACTCTAAAACCTCTCGAGAGCATCAGAGAAGACTAAACCCCATCCTGAGCACTGTAGTCAGATATGAAGTAAAGAAATTACTAGATGCAGGAATCATCTATCCGATCTCCGATAGAGAATGGGTTAGCCCAGTTCATGTCGTACCAAAGAAAGGAGGAGTCACAGTAGTTAAAAACGAAAAAGGCAAATCGATAACAAAAAGAGTCATGACTGGAAGTAGGATGTGTATTGATTATAGGAAGCTTAACAAGGCTACGCGCAAAGATCACTTCCCGCTACCCTTCATAGACCAAATGTTGGAAAGATTAGCCAAACATTCATATTTCTGCTATCTAGATGGTTACTCAGGATTCTTCCAAATTCCCATCCATCCTGATGACCAAGAAAAGACTACATTCACCTGTCCTTACGGTACTTTTGCTTACCGCCGAATGCCGTTTGGACTCTGTAACGCTCCAGCAACCTTCCAAAGATGCATGATGGCAATCTTCGCAGATTTCATAGACGACATTATGGAAGTGTTTATGGACGATTTCTCGGTATGTGGACAAAGTTTCGAAGGATGCTTACAAAACTTAGAAATGGTACTAGAACGTTGCGTAAAAGTAAACCTCGTCCTAAATTGGGAGAAATGCCATTTTATGGTCCGACAAGGAATAGTTCTAGGACATGTCATATCAGATAGAGGGATTGAGGTAGACAAAGCTAAAATAGAGATTATAAAAGATCTCCAACCTCCAAAATCCGTACGAGAAATACGGAGTTTTCTAGGACATGCCGGTTTCTACAGAAGATTTATAAAAGATTTCTCGAAAATCACAAAACCTCTGACCGGCCTGTTGATGAAAGATGCTGAGTTCGTCTTCGACGACGACTGTTTAAAAGCATTCGAAACATTGAAATCAGCCCTTATCACCGCACCAATCATGCAACCACCAGATTGGAGACTATCATTTGAAATCATGTGCGACGCGAGTGATTACGCTGTAGGCGCAGTCCTAGGACAAAGGAAGGACAAGAAACTCCATGCCATCTACTATGCCAGTAGAACCTTAGATCCTACCCAAATGAACTACGCTACCACAGAAAAGGAACTTCTAGCAGTTATATTTGCGCTTGACAAATTCCGTTCTTACCTAGTAGGAGCAAAAATTATAATATACACAGACCACGCTGCCATAAGGTACCTAATAAGCAAAAAGGATGCCAAACCAAGACTATTGAGATGGATCCTGTTATTACAAGAGTTTGACTTAGAAATCAAAGATAAGAAAGGAACCGAGAACGTTGTTGCGGATCACTTATCCCGAATAGAAGGCATCAGACACGAACCAGTACCGATAAATGACGATTTCCCGTACGAACGTCTGATAGCCAAATTAGAAAGTGACGTACCCAACTCAATCTCGGAAGATCCAGAATTCGAAAAAGCCGTAGAAGCCATCTATGCCCAAGTCACATTAGCTTGGTATGCTGACATCGTTAATTACCTCGCTGCGGGCGTGCTTCCACCAGATCTTACTTATCAGCAAAAGAAGAAATTCTTCCACGATCTGAAACACTATTATTGGGACGAACCCCTACTCTTCAAGAGAGGGGCCGACAACATATATCGTCGCTGTGTCCCAGAGGAAGAAATAGAAAATATTATTTCCCAATGCCATTCAGCACCGTACGGTGGTCATGCTAGTACATCTAAGACATGCGCTAAGATTCTCCAAGCCGGCTTATTCTGGCCTAATCTCTGGAAAGACGTTCACATCGTTGTGCAAAAGTGCGATAGATGCCAACGAACTGGCAACATCTCACGACGCGATGAAATGCCTCAGAAAGGAATCTTAGAGGTAGAAATCTTCGACGTCTGGGGAATAGATTTCATGGGACCTTTCCCACCTTCTTTTGGAAATAACTACATACTCGTCGCTGTCGATTACATGTCTAAATGGATAGAAGCCATAGCTGCTCCAACAAATGACGCACGAATAGTAATCAAACTCTTCAAGAACACTATCTTTCCTAGATTCGGTGTACTCAGACTCGTCATTAGTGACGGAGGATCTCACTTTATATCACGAATATTCGATAAACTTCTCTCTAGATATGGAGTCAGGCACCGAGTAGCTACACCTTATCATCCGCAAACTAGCGGACAAGTAGAGGTCTCGAACAGAGAAATAAAACAGATCTTGGAAAATACTGTCGCTACCTCAAGGAGAGACTGGTCATCGAAGCTACAAGAAGCTTTATGGGCTTATAGGACCGCATTTAAGACACCAATAGGTATTACCCCTATAAATTAGTTTACGGTAAATCCTGCCATCTCCCTGTAGAGTTAGAGCATAAAGCCTTTTGGGCTATTAAGACACTCAACTTCAACTACACCGAGGCAGGAGAAAAGCGAATCTTGAACTTACACGAGTTGGAAGAACTTCGATTAGACGCTTACGAAAATGTCCGTATCTACAAAGAACGAACTAAAAAGTGACATGATAAACGTTCAATCAGGAAACAATTCAGTTTGGGAGACATCGTATTGCTCTTTAATTCACAATTAAAACTCTTCCCAGGAAAACTAAAATCTAGGTGGTCTGGACCCTATGAAGTGACTAAAGTACTTCAGAGTGGAGCTGTTGAAATTACCGACAAGACAAATGCACCATTTATCGTAAACGGGCAACGTCTAAAACATTACAATAAGAACGACAACAGTCCTCAAATTAGCAATATAACATTGCTTGAGCTTCCGGCTCAAACACCAGAATAGCTTCTCACCAAGCTATCGTCAGGCTTTAGACGTTAAAAACAACGCTTATTGGGAGACAACCCAAATTCCCCTCGTTATTGCATTTCATTTTTCTTTAAAATTCTACTTTGAAAAATCCAACAAAAATTCTAAAATTACTACTACTTTCTACTTTCGTTCATTTTCATACTTTTATTCTTATTTTATTTTTTCTCTTTTGCCTTTTGTTTCTACCACTTTTTGTTTCTAAAAATCCTGACTTCAATTTTCTGTTACAAACTTTTCAGGATTTTTAAAGTCTTCAAAACATTTCTTCTGTTTTCTCCGAACTACCTGCGAATATGGCCGAGTACGATTTCACAAAGGTTCACTTCCAAGGACTCGCTCAAAAGGCAAGATTTGCAGCACTGACCGAGAGAGAATTCGCCTTAACGCTGTATTATGACAAGGCTACTATGGATAAACTAGGGATCACATATAGCATTCAATACCTGTTCAATCAACTAGGTTGGGAGAACACTGCTCTGAAAACACGTTTCGCTACCTACAAGGATCTTACCTATGAATTCCTTAGTTCCTTCAGATATACATCCAACTATGGTTTTGGAACCCGCTCAGAATTGATTACCTTCAGATTGTTTGGAATGGACCAAACCCATAGCCGGATGTCACTAGCTAACCTCCTAGGATTCCCTAGCGGACCGCATGTGTTCATCAGTGCAGAAGATGACGATATTGATTTGCAACTCGAGCACTTTTGGGGTAGAATCACAGGCGACTATTACCCTGAACCAGACAAAATGTACAATGATGACATTCATAACCCAGCCTTTAGATACTTCCATAAGATACTAGCTCACACCTTGTTTGGAAAAGAAGAAAATATTACTGCAGTGTCTAAGGAAGAGTTATTCATCATGCTCTGTGCTTCTCAGGGACGGACAGTAAATGCAGTGCCTTTCATGATGAGATCCTTCAAACGCCTCACGCTGGAACCTCAGACACCTATTCTTATAGGAGGCCTAGTAACAATGATAGCCCACGAGCTTGGCCTTAGATTCCATTTAAATGCCAGCACTCGTTTTGGTACCATCAGACCCATGAACATACAATTCTGCTTTAACAGGCGCATCTTAGGGACTATGGGACCTGGACCGTATGAGTACCTTATTAACGAAAAACCAGTACAGCTATTCACACTGCCTGATCATCTGATGACAAGCATCCACAACAAGGATAACTGGCTCTACGAATTGGATGAGCCTATGGGACCTCCTTCACCATAGTCAACACCCCAGAACTATATGTATGGCAGTGACCACATCTCTGAGGCACACGACTATATGTACTATGAGGACGCTGCCTCTGAAACTGAAGTAGACCCTATGACTCCTCCACACTACAATACTTATCCTGAGCCTATCCCTGAGGAGACCACCGACAAAATGGATACCGTGTTACTCAGATTGGACGACGTTGATAAAGCTCTGACTAATGTAAAAGCTGATATCGCAGGCATGCACAGTGACTTGGTAGGCTTCATGGATCTAGTCTGCGACCAACTCGACTACTATTCACGGAAATTCGATGAGTTGAAGGCACGAAAAGATTAGTTATTAGCTCGTAGCAGTAGTTTCAGTTTAGTCTAGTCTAGTTTAGTTTAACTTAATCATTTGGATTTTTCGCATTGTTCGTTTCTATTATGTACTACATACAATTGTTTCAATTTTATGTTATTTCAATTCTAGTTTTTATTCAATTATTTTGTTTTCGCATTAATTGTTGCTTGTTGGCTGTTATATTACATCACTGTATTAATACTACGCTTTAGAATCACCATGAGTACGCCCTCAGAGCAAAATTTTGCGTTCTGCAGATTTTGCTGCTGTGACGAACGTCACAGCCCCATGACGAGCGTCACGCGGGTGACGATCGTCACACCTTTGTGACGACCGTCACGCAGTCCAGAACTGCTATCTGATAAAACAGGGTTCGTGTTCCCTTCCACTCCCCCCATTATCACTTTCAAACTTCCAAAATTCATACCCCACTACGATTTTCGTCCTCCCCACATTGAACTATAAACCTCAACTCCAAACTCTAGAACCTCTGCACCAACCCCCAGCCGACCTACGAACAACTCACTCTTGAGTTCTTGAGTTTGTTCACGTACGTCACCAGCAGCGGCGAACTCAACCAGCACACATGTGCAGCTTGTTTCCGAATGTTTGGAGTCAACTATCAGGTGAATCAGAATCAGATCGCCAGCATCCTACAACTACCTCGCGGCGACAACGCTCATCGCCGCATCACTGATCAGTTCCAGCACGAAGCCTTCGCGCTGTGGTATCAGTTGACCGGCCTCAATGCCGATGGTTGGGACTCCCTGCACGCCACTCACATCCATAACCCCACCATCAGGTACTTTCACAGAGCGTTGAGTAACACTATCTTCGCCAGAGACAGCAACCACAAAGTAAACTCCAAGGAGCTTTTCTTTCTTCATTGCGTCTTCAACAATGAACCTGTCAACGCTGCCCCGTTCCTGCTGGCTCACATTCAGGCCAACTGCAACCGTGGCTCGAAGCCATTCTACTTTGGCGGGATTGTCACGGCTATTGCACTTGGGCTGAACCTTGGCGACCGCCTCCAGCACCTCCATTCTATCCCCTCGGTGTTCCTTGACACCGACCACTGCAGGGCCTCCCATCTCATCCGCTCCCGAGCTGACGGGAAATACCATCCGGTTGTGCGTGGCAAGACCGTTAGAAGCATCATCCTTCCGTCCCGCACCCGCATCCATCCAGAGGACCGTACCAACTGGTTGTTCGACCTCACTGCCCCTCCTGCTGCCGCTGTTCCTACTCAGGATCCCACTCATGATTCCGAAGATGAAATCCAAGCTGAGTTGGACAGGTCCGAGCAGCCAGAGGAATCGTAGCCTCCTCCTCCAGTAGGTACATCATCCCGCCGCCGCCGTCACCATCCCGTGCCATATTACACCGAAGAGGACCTTCGTCGCTCCCTAGACCAGCAGGCACAGATACTCACGATGCTGCAGCAGCAGAACCAGCGAGCTGACCAGTTCGAAGCTTGGCACCGGACTCAAATGCAACAACTTCACACCGGCCAAGCTACGATCACTGAGAGTCTAGCGAATCTGACCCTGCAGGTCGAAGGACTCCGAGACACGGTCTACCACACCGGAGCCATGAGCTATGAGGATAGAGTAGCCCTTGCTAGAGCCAGAGGCCGCCAGCGTGGACGTGATAGAGGTCGGGACTAGAGTTCCCTTTATTTTCCTTCATTGTTTACTATATTTCAGTATTCTGTATTTTCATTTTCAGTTGTATCTCCCTCTCGCACGCTTCAAGAATCAGTGAGGACACTGATCGAGATAGTGTGGGAGCGGAGCCTTATTTCCACTGTACTCTGAACTTCCTTTATTACCTTTATTTCCATTTCACTGCACTTTGAATTCTGGTAATATCTATTTTTACATTTTCTATTTCTAGCAAATAAAGCTCGTCTATATATTTTTCACGTTACGCAAACAATTCCCACATTATTCAACGTAAACAAAAACTTTCATTTGTTCCTCAAAAGCAAAAGCATCACGAGAATGCACCTGAGTTCAAAACAAGTTTTGAAACTCCGAGGAAACAACAGTTCTAACAAAACCAGTATCGTCCAGACACCTTAGATCTCTAGTTTATGCGAGTCGGTTTCACCACCTACGTGTACCAAAGTCTCAAGTGTCTACGCAAACTCAACCCCAAGTAGTTTATACTAGCAGTCAGCACCATCCTAAAAACACTTCTAAGCGAGCGACCGATGCAAATAAGTGTATGATCTCCAAAAAGATGAAAAATCATGAAAAGAGAGCTAAAAAGCCCAAGAATATAAGATACGTTTCCTTCTAAGTTAGGTGCTCCTCACCCGAGCACTTAGCCCAACGGCACGAAAAACTCATTGAAAATCAATGACATAAAATTATGATCAATGAAGAAGATCAAAAACAAAAATGAGATCATATTCACTAACAGGTCGACTTGCCATGAAAGCGTGCGGACAACGGGCTTAATGTGATTGCGCTAGAACAAACAGGGTGAACTTGCCACGAGAACCTTGACACCAAGATACGGTAGCATGACTGAGACCGATTTGCATAAAAAGGAGACCTCCGAAGACTCGTAGTCCAGTGTCGTCATGATACTCGTCTTGTTCCTACCAAGAATCCCGGTTTTTCCAAATTGCGAACGAAGAAGCTGCCTCGTGCTTGCCGACTTTTCCACGTTTTACTTGAGGACAAGCAAAGATTCAAGCTTAGGGGAGTTTGATAACACGAAATCATATAGATATTTTCATGCATAATTCAACTAAAGTCTAACCGTTTTCGATCCGATTTCGGGTTATTTCCGTGTATTTGTCTGATGTTTTTGCAAGTATTCAACGATCACGTCTAAACAAGGCAACATGAAGAAAAGAAGCAATCCCAGATGAAATATGGACGAAAAAGGAGTGAAAACACAATGAAAAGCGCAGCAGACTATTTTTGCTGATGTGACGACCGTCACATATGCATGACGACCGTCACACGGGTGACGACCGTCACACCTTGTGACGACCGTCATGCAGGCAAAAACGCCCCACTCAGATTACACGTCAAAAGAGCAGTTCCAATTCCCATTAAGTGGTCTGCTACTCCCTAAATTATCTGCCTCAAGGTCCATCATCCTCAGAGATAACCGTTGGGATTCCACTTCTATAAAAAGGGAAGCAGGGGACTTCAAAAAGGGTGCTGCATTCATACCACGAAGTGCTACCCAATTTAATTTCCAGAGCAAAATTTACTTTCCAGTTTTTATTTGTATTCCTTTCCTTTATTTCCCTTTTCATTTCCTCATTTCCATTTCCGCTCTCCTGTAATACCTATTGCACTGTACGATCAATTTGGAACTAAAAACCAGAATCCCGCCAACATCTGTGGAGGATCTGCCCAAAGGCCAATTGGCATTATTTACAGGTTTTCATTTTGATCGACTTCTGTTTTATTATAATGCAATTTATTATTTATTATTATTATTTATGTTTTGTTTTTCCCAATTCCATGTCTAGCTAAACTTATTTAATCGATATGTAGTAATAATTCGAATGAGATTTGATAACTCTTGTTTGAAAACTTTCTTTTCACAAAAGTAATTTATGGTCTAAGTGTTTAAAATTGATTCACGAAATAAACTTCGTCGCGAAAGCGAGAACTTATTTAAAAGTAGTTTTGCCACGAAAGTGAGAAATTAATTAAGATACGAACCAACAAGCGAAAGCTGCGGTAAGGTCAGATAGTAAACACTAGGCATTTGTTTTAATAACAGCGAAAGCACTTTAAAACGAATTAGAATTTAAAGATTTCCAAAAAGTAATTTTAACCCCGAACGGAATACGAAAGTGTACGTTTGGCCCTTAGGATTATGATTAGCGTCAACAACCATCGTGAGACGAGAGTCTTTGAATCTCCATTTTCTGCTTAAATAAACTGTGAAAACTATTTCATACACCAGTAATTTATCAAATCCCTGAAGAACATAATTACTACGTATCGATTCAATTAATTAAAATCTAAATAGTAATCTTAGTTCCCCCTTGTAGTGACAATCTTATTCCCTTAAAACATATTCTACCTAGCTAAACATAGTAACTCCCGAGAACACTAGTTTGATTACGAGTCCCTGTGGGATCGATATCTTTTATTACTACGCGATAGACTGTGCACTTGCAGTTAGTTGTATTAGACATAGAAAGTCGTGATCATCTGCCTAAGTGAGATGATTCTGGTTAGTCTTCATGAGGCCTTGGGCGAAGGTGCTAGCAAATTGAAGGACCCTGAAAGCCATGACAACTTGTTGTTATTAGGCCCCTTTTGGCTCCTCCAATTGTGGCTTAATGCCACGTTTGAACATAATCTCCCCAACAGAGGCGAAGTCGATGAAGGTTCGTCTTCAGTCTCTGAGAGAAGAGTCGAATGGCCTCGCTTGGCCCAACTTACTCCTAGCGAAGAAGGACATACTCTTTGATCCAACTTATCCAGCTTCATTCACATGTTCGCAAAACGGTACGAGTTCACCTCGAAGATGGCCCCTTTTGCAGAACGAAGATGCGGCCCAAAGTGGTTTACCAGACCCTTCCCTGCTCCCCTAAAGAAACAAGAAGAGGAGTCGAAGCTGATTTGGGAATGATTCCTCATTCCTCGACTACTGGTTCATAAGTTAAACCTTGTTAGAGGTCACTCCAGCTTAGTAGCCTACCAACCAAACTTGGTGTCTAGGCAATTTGGATTGATACAAACTTTGCCCAAGTGCCTATATAATAAGAAATCACATATCATATTTCCTTTAGCGGTGCTATCCCCCTTTGACTGTTTGACACAATTGGCGCACCACACCCATAAGTATTTTCTTACGCCTGTCCACTTTGAACCTTCTTATTTCTGCTCCCAAGACTTCTACGACTGGTGGTCAAAACATTATGCATCAGAGTTTCTTGACGCTTCGAGTTTTGCTTGCTTGATTGACCAAGCTTTCGTTGATGTGCAGGAGAAGATCAAGAAAGGTACGTCTACCCATATCAAAGAAATCCAAGCCTTCCAGAAGTACTTCGAAACTGCCTATCGACCAGATGATGTTAGTCGAACCATTCGTGAGGCTGCTGTTACTTTGAAATAAAAGTTTTCTAAAAAATTGGATAGTTTAAAGATTCCCTCTTATGTTCCTCGTGAGAAATGGTATGAGGTTGCCTTTAAACTTTTTTCCCCAAAAGTCCATCGACTACCAACTGATGGTTTTGGCGTGGCTCTTGCCCCTACATTCCCAGATTGGTTTATTTGTGGAGACGCCATAAAAATTCTTCGACAGCAGTCGAAGCCCAAAGCGCAGCGGGTGGTTCCGACTAAACATACACTCGATACGTTTAAAGGGCACCTTCATGTTAGTATCGAAGATGTTTGGCACCGAATCCGACATTCTTGAAGGTTCATCCCCCTTTGATTTGGACTTTCCTCTCTGAGCTTTATTGTTGCTAACTGGCTTTGGTATTATTTATTTTTCAGCTGCTCCAAAACGTGCTGCCCCAGCAACCAAAACTGAAGTCAAGGTCGAAGACCAGAAGGTAATCCTCCACAACTTTCTACTATTTCGACCTCCTTAATCACTCTTAACACTTTATGTTGCTTTCAGGTTATTCGAAAACCGCCCACCCCTCAAAAGAGACTAAAAAGGGCTTTTGCCCAGATTATCATTGATCTTGATGACGAAGATGGATCTCCTCGTGAGAATCTTCAAGTAAAAAGAAAATGAAAGACCATCCATGATGTGGATACTTCTGATGCTCCATCCACTCCTCTTGCAACCAACATACCTCAGACCAATACTCCCCCTCAAGACCTCACTTAGGCTCCCACAGGGGATGCTTCGATCCCAACTGTTGTTCCCATGGAGAGTGACAACTCTAGCGCTGCTGATGAAAATGTCAACTTATATTGCACATCTATCTTTCTTTGGGTCTTGTATTGATTTTTTGGTCCCATTCTTTTTAATGTCTGTCTTTTCTAGGCTGATGCTAGGGCTCCATAATCTGACCCCACCAAGCTTCCTCTGTCGCTCTATCCCTTGAATAGCTAAGGTGAGCCTACCTATCATCCCACTTCTGATTTGGGTTCTGGTATGAGTTCCCTTGGTGAGATTAATAAACCTGATTCTTTCATAGTCCCTCCTTCTCCCTCAAAGACAACTACCCAGCAGTCTCAAACTGATGGTTATGACCATGAAGATAACAATATTCGGGTCGATCCTATCACAGCAGATGATGAAGTCAACACTTTGGAGGGGGGCACAAACTTGATTGATACGAACAGTTCTCCCTTGGGTCAAACAATAGCTGTGGACGAAAAAGCTGTCGAAGGTGATCATGTTATTGAGGATCAAGCCATGCCCCAGTCTGAATTGAACGAGTCCAGTGATGAAGGTACTGGAGATGAAATGGAAGAGGATGGCGCAAAGGCAAAAGAAGGCCAAGATAAAGAATTGAAAACTGTGGAAACCTCTGTCAAAAAAACCACAACTGCTGAAGTGACAAAGACCCTTGTTTCTTCTACCCCCAAGAATACTCCAACAATCCCCCTCCAAGGCGAAACTCAACTTACCTCCGCCGAACTGGATGCGTTGAAGGTTTCTAACCCTCGACAACACATGAGGCTTTTGTTGAGCAGGCGAAGTCATTCTTCTGGCTAAACTCCCAGTACCTCGACATCTTAAGGGCAAACCTCGAAGCAGCCAGCTGACAGTGCCCTCGATAAGATTAAGAAAAAGATTTTCAAAGGGGATCTTTTCACCCTCCTGCAAATGGGCCCAGCCATCCATCTTCCCCTCAAAGCTCTTCTTCAACAAGTGGATATTAAATCTCTTACTCCTGAAGCCGCAAATGTTATTCAAGAAGTTGGTACCTTGATTGACCAGGTTTACAAAGACTTTCGATTATTGCCCCAGATTGAGGGTGACATTCAGACGAAAGCTGGCAGTGAAGCTGCCGCTTGGAGTACTGTTGTTGACTCTGAAGAGAGGATCTCTGCGTTGGAGGATACGAGGGAGAAAAATAAGCAAGAGATCCTTACTAATGAGGCGAACATTGCATGCTGGGAGCGCAAGATAAAGAGACTTCGCAGTAATATAGCGAAAGCCAAGAAGAAGAATACTATGTTAGATAATTCTTCTATGTCGAATGGATCCAGACTGAATCGTGAACGAAATCACTTTCCTTAAAAGTATTTCAAGCACACTCTCAGATTGTCTTAGAGTTGGAACGGCCTGAATACCCAGGATAAGTCAGCCTTTTTCTCGAAACTGCACAAGACTGATGAAGTTTCGAATGCAAGGAAAATGTTGGAATTATATGGAAGAGGATTTCAGAATTTGGAGTGAATGATTTCGAATTATGAAGCATATATTTATAGCCATGCATGTGTCTTTTCAGAAGGTTGCAATTCTTCATAAACACACTCTCTAATGAGCATTTGCAATGGTTCACATAAAATATCATGCACCACTTCGTCAAGTGTCATGTATTTCAAATTCAAATTCAAAATCAAACTCTAGGCAGCGAATAAGTCTGAGCGATAATTAAAAATTAAATTCGCAGTATACCGGCCGAAGGCCGGTCCGCCCGCCGGAGGCGGCCGGAGCGCCACCGGCGCCGCCTCATTAACGCCGCGAATAGCCCGATTGCTCCGATGCGTCGTGCCTAAGTGCTCAAGTGCCGTCTACAAGCCGCCACTAGCGCCTCTACGCCCACGCCCCCGGTTCCGGTTCCGGTTCCGGAGCCGGAGCCGGAGCCGGAGCCGGAGCCGGTGTCGCCGGTGGCGACACCGGCGAGGGGTGTTTTGTATGAGACAAGTGACATAAGTTTTGGCACCACCACATGTGACTATGTGGCACTTTATCCTTTTTGGCTCTTTTGGAAATTACATTGTTCCAAGTGCCTTATAAATGCTATTTAATTTTACTCCTCTTCCAATGTGGGGCTAAGCATTTATTATAACACCCACTTTGTCATTTTTGGAACAACTTTAATGGAAATAAATTATTATTTCCAACAATCCCCCACTTGTTCTAATAATGACAAAATAATAATTCCAGAAATGGGACATAAGAAGTATTAATACAGTTAAGTATCTTTCGATTTTAAACTTAACCTTAGTAAGAATAACACAAGGTTTAATCGGAATATTAGGTAGCAATGCTTTTAAACCATGAATCCATTTGAATAGACCGGTGTTACCTTACACACACTCCTTAAAGATTCTTCCTCTGCATAACTCGCTTAGCACTTATTTATGGCCATGTGCTATCCTGTTTCATGAATTTTTCATGAGAGAAACTCCAACTCTCACTTTGAGACGGCACCATCTCATAATTCACATAGGTGAAGTTCATATAGTATCTGTTTCCAATAGATACGTACCCTCGGTATTGAACTTCATTAAGAGTTTAAGATAAAACTCAACCCTCTTTTCTAATGTCAACATAATTATGAAATGTTAGACAATTATCCAAATCAACGACTTGTTGTTACCCATTGAAAATCTTAACGTTAATGTTCTGTTAACTTAAGATTGGGTTGCCGCCATTGTCGGAACTCTTACTCAAGGAGTTTCAACCCCATACCTCTCGAGGTTGTTCTTACTAAGTCTCTGGCCAGCGGCTTAGTAAACGGATCAGCCAAATTATAGCTTGTTCGTATATACGTAAGTGAAATGATTCCATCCTTAATCAGTTTTCTTACGAACGAATGTCTAAGTCCTATATGCCTGGACTTTCCATTATACACTTCGCTAAATGCTCTTGCCAAAGTGGCCTGACTATCGCAGTGTATCATTACCTTTGAAACATTGTCTTTAGCCAATGGAACTTCCAAAAGAAGATCCCTCAACCACTCTGCCTCTTGACTAGCGGAAGCGAGAGCCACGAATTCTGATTCCATGGTCGAAAGAGTAATGCATGTTTGTTTCTTGCTCTTCCAGGAAATTGCTCCTCCAGCTAGTGTAAATATCCACCCAGTTGTAGATTTGTGATTTCCCACGTCAGAGATCCAACTGGCATCGGTATATCCTTCTAGTATAGCAGGAAACCTACCATAATGAAGACCAAGATCTTTGGTTTTCAACAAATAACCAAATATCCTCGTGATTGCCTTCCAATGTTCATTACTTGGATTACTAGTAAATCTACTCATTTTACTAACTGCAAATGATATATCGGGTCTAGTACATTGCATTAAGTACATAAGACATCCGATCGCACTTGCATATTCTAATTGAGCCACTGCTCTTCCATCATTCTTTTCAAGTTTGATTACATGATCAAATGGAGTAGTTACTTCCTTGAATTTCAGGTGTTTGAACTTATCAAGCATTTTCTCAATATAATGTGTTTGATTAAGTTCATAACCCCCACTATTTTGCTTAACTTTTATTCCTAAAATTGTGTCAACAAGCCCAAGATCTTTCATCTTGAAAGTGGAAGTTAGAAACCTTTTTGTTTCTAGAATTCCATTAAGTCTATTGCTAATTATTAGCATGTCATCAACATAAAGACACAAAAATATTACAGTGTTATTATACACTTTTGTATATAAACACTTGTCACAAGAATTAGGAATAAATCCATTTGACATTATCGTAGAGTCAAACTTTTGATGCCATTGTTTTGGTGCTTGTTTTAAGCCATATAGAGATTTGACAAGTTTGCACACCTTCTGTTCATTTCCAGGAAGGACGTGTCCTTCTGGTTGTTCCATGTAGATTTCCTCATCGAGGTCTCCGTTTAGGAATGCTGTTTTAACATCCATTTGATGAACAATCAGATCATTTAAAGATGCTAAAGCAAACAACAACCTTATAGTGGTTGTTCTCGCTACAGGTGCATAAGTGTCAAAATAATCTATACCTTCCTTTTGTCTAAATCCTTTTGCCACTAATCTTGCTTTATAAGTGTTTAATGTACCATCACTATGATATTTCTTTTTAAACACCCACTTGCATCCAATGGGTCTTGATCCCTTTGGTAAATCAACAAGTTCCCAAGTGTGGTTGGACATAATTGAATCCATTTCATCTCGGATAGCATCTTTCCAAAAAGAGGAGTCTCTTGAAGCTATTGCTTCCTTATAAGTTTTAGGATCTTCCCCTACTTGAAGAATTACCGGAATGCTTTTAATAAAATTTGTATTATTTCCTTCAACCAGATAAAATGAAATGGATTGAGAATCAATTTCGTCTGGTCCTAGGTTCTTTATTTTCCGGACTCTTTTGCTTATCCTAGGTTCGGGTCGTGGTTCATTTATTCGAGATGTGTCTTCAGGTTGTATTTCTACAATCCGAGAAGAGTCCTTTTCACAAGATTCTTTGTTTATGGCCGACTCTGATTCTTTATCCTTAGTTATAAGGTTTTCAAAGAATTCTACATCCCGGGATTCAACAATAATATTAGACTCTAAATTTAACAGTCTATATGCTTTGCTATTTTGTGCATATCCTACAAATGCACATCTTATCCCTCGAGGACCCAACTTGGTTCTCTTAGGATCCATGTTTTTGTAATATGCCACACACCCCCACACCTTAAAGTAGCCAATATTTGGTGTCATGCCCTTCCATACCTCATATGGAGAAATTCCACTTTTCTTTAAGGGAATTCTATTTATTATGTGACAAGCGGATAATAAAGCTTCGCCCCACAAATTGAAAGGTAGTTCGGAATGCAATAACATGGCATTCATCATTTCTTGATATGTTCGATTCTTTCTTTCTGCTATGCCATTTTGTTGTGGTGTTCTAGGTGCCGAACATTCATGTATTATACCATGTTCTTCACAAAATGCATCAAATTCAGTGGAGAAGTATTCACCGCCCCTATCACTCCTAAGGACTTTTATACTTCTACTTAATTGATTTTCCACTTCTGCTTTGTAACTCTTAAAGGCATTAAAAGCCTCATCTTTATGCTTTAAGATATATACATAAGTGTATCTAGAGCAATCATCAATAAATGTAATGAAATATCTATTTCCTCCACGGGTCAACATGCCATTAAATTCGCACAAATCTGAATGTACAAGATCAAGCAGATTTGTATTTCTTTCAACACTTTTGAAAGGTTTCTTAATCATTTTTGATTTAACACATAATTCACATTTATTGAAATCTTTGATATTACATGATATCAAGCCAAGTTTAATTAGTCTCTTCATTGAACTAATACCAATATGTGCTAATCTATTGTGCCATAAAGTAACTGAATCAAGCATGTAAGCAGAATTAGAAATTTCATTAATCATGTTATCAGTAATACATAGTTTGATCATTCCTTCAGCGGAATATCCTTTTCCAACAAACACACCATTACGGGTCAAGATAAGTTTGCCCGATTCATACACAGATTTAATACCCGGTTTTCCCAATAAATCCCCACTAACAAGATTCCTATTCATGTCTGGGACATGAAGCACATTAACAAGAGTAACTTTCTTTCCAGAAGTGAAGTTGAGTTCGACCGTTCCGGTTCCAACAACTTTGGATCGCACTTCATTTCCCATTTGTACTTCTTGTCCATCATTTGCCTCAGAATATGTTTTGAATGCAGCCCTGTCATATGAGACATGAACCGTGGCACATGTATCATACCACCAGCCTTGGACCTTGCCTTTGATTGCCATAATTTCGCTCACAGTAGCAATTATATCATCATTAGCATTCACTGCATTGATCTCCTTTTTTGATTTATTATGCCTGCAATCTCGAGCATAATGTCCAGGTTTTCCACATACAAAGCATCCATTTTTCGGACCCTTCGGACCACCGAAGTTCTTGAACTTGGTATGTTCCTTTTTTGGTGCGATGTGACTTTTCTTGACATCATGTTTTTTCTTTTCCTTTCTGGTCACAGCATTGGCTTTGGAAAGACCCGCAGATTCTGATTTTTCCCTCTCCTTCGATTCCTCCTCGATTCGAAGATGCTTCTGGATTTTCTCCAAGGAAAAGTCATCAGAACTGTGCAACAGTTTCTTTTTATAGCCTTTCCACGAACTTGGTAATTTCGCAATGATTGCACCAACTTGAAAGGTTTCAGGAATGTCTATTTTCACCGCTTTGATTTTGTTCACCAGGACTTGCAATTCATGCACTTGAGGAAGTATGGGCTTGGAATCTATAAATTTAAAATCAAAGTATTTAGAAATTAAGAACTTTTTCGTACCTTCTTCTTCGGCTTTGAATTTAAACTCCAGGGAATTCCATATGTCTCTAGCGGACGGATTGTCTGTGTATAAGTCGTATAGGCGGTCAGATAGCGTATTCAGAATATGCCCACGGCATAGTAATTCGTCCTCCCTTCGCAGCATGCGCTTCTTCTTGAGTTCGTCAGAATCATCTGCAGTTGGTTCTGGAATTGGTGTCAGATTGGGATCCAAGACGTAGTGAACCTTGAGTGCAGTAAGCAGGAACGTCATCTTGTCTTGCCATCTGGTAAAGTTGTTTCCATCGAAACGATCCAATTTGACAAGGTCCTTATTCATAACTTTGATACTTGAAACAGCAGCGTCGGAATCCATGATAGAAATACTTTTAAGATTGTTAGATAATTCTTCTATGTCGAATGGATCCAGACTGAATCGTGAACGAAATCACTTTCCTTAAAAGTATTTCAAGCACACTCTCAGATTGTCTTAGAGTTGGAACGGCCTGAATACCCAGGATAAGTCAGCCTTTTTCTCGAAACTGCACAAGACTGATGAAGTTTCGAATGCAAGGAAAATGTTGGAATTATATGGAAGAGGATTTCAGAATTTGGAGTGAATGATTTCGAATTATGAAGCATATATTTATAGCCATGCATGTGTCTTTTCAGAAGGTTGCAATTCTTCATAAACACACTCTCTAATGAGCATTTGCAATGGTTCACATAAAATATCATGCACCACTTCGTCAAGTGTCATGTATTTCAAATTCAAATTCAAAATCAAACTCTAGGCAGCGAATAAGTCTGAGCGATAATTAAAAATTAAATTCGCAGTATACCGGCCGAAGGCCGGTCCGCCCGCCGGAGGCGGCCGGAGCGCCACCGGCGCCGCCTCATTAACGCCGCGAATAGCCCGATTGCTCCGATGCGTCGTGCCTAAGTGCTCAAGTGCCGTCTACAAGCCGCCACTAGCGCCTCTACGCCCACGCCCCCGGTTCCGGTTCCGGTTCCGGAGCCGGAGCCGGAGCCGGAGCCGGTGTCGCCGGTGGCGACACCGGCGAGGGGTGTTTTGTATGAGACAAGTGACATAAGTTTTGGCACCACCACATGTGACTATGTGGCACTTTATCCTTTTTGGCTCTTTTGGAAATTACATTGTTCCAAGTGCCTTATAAATGCTATTTAATTTTACTCCTCTTCCAATGTGGGGCTAAGCATTTATTATAACACCCACTTTGTCATTTTTGGAACAACTTTAATGGAAATAAATTATTATTTCCAACATACTAAACTATCTTCTTTCGATGATTCTTCCCTAACAGCTGAACTTGAACATGTCGTTACCTATGCTGAGGTTGCCCGTCGTTTGGAATCTGAAGTTACCCAGTTGAGGGCAGATAAAACTCAATGCCAGAGCCGCCTTAAACTTCAAAAGTCGAACTACCTTAAGATGAAGGCAACTCTTCCTTTTTGAATTATTTAGGCTTTGTAATAGAGCAGATTGTACTGGCCTTTGTAAGCCATTTAACTTTGTTTGTAAGATACTGAGCCATTTTGGCGCATTTTGCTAATCACCATTTATGGCTTTGTTTTATATTTGACTGTTATTCTGCTGATGTTTTTACCTCTTGAAGTGCAGGCTTATCTTTAAATATTTGCCATTTACTTTTAATATTCTCTCGTCTTTACTCAACTCTGTCACTTCATATGCCCCATTAAAGAACACTTTCGATACCTGGAATGGTCCTTCCCACTTTGGGGACCACTTGCCTAAAAACCTAACCTTTCGATCCATAGGCAGAATTACCCTCCATACTAAATCTCCGACCAGGAAAGCCTTTGCTTTGACCTTCTTGTTATATGATTTCTCCACTCTTTTCTTTTGTCTTCTCAAGAGTTATAGAGCTTTTAATCTTTCTTCGTCTAAATCGACTAACTCATCAAGCATCATGTCCCAATAAATCTCTCAAAGGATTTCGTGATGCCTTTGAATTCTGACCGACTGTATGTGTATCTCAACTGGCAATACTGCGTCATGGCCGAAGGTCAGTCGATAAGGGTAAGTGTTGGTTGCTTCCTTCGGGAATGTTCGACATGCCCATAGGACTTGATCCAACGTCTTATGCTAATTCCTAGGCTTGCTTCCAATTTGCTTCTTTATCATGCCAATTATCACTTTGTTTGCCGCTTCGACTTGGCCATTGGCCTGGGCGTAATAAGGTGTCGAAGTAAGAAGTTTAAATCCCATTTCTTTGGCAAACTCCTGCATCTTCCTACCTGTAAACACTGACCCTTGGTCTGTGGTTATTATTTCTGGTAGCCCAAATCTGTAGATGATATACTTCTGAATGAACTCGATGACATCTTCTTGGTCTACTTTTGGTAGAGGTATAGCTTCGATCCACTTGGTAAAATAGTCTATCCCTACCAAAATATACTTCTGGTTTTTGGAAGATGCAGGTCGAATCTCTCCTATCAAGTCTAAAGCCCAACCTCTGAATGGCCATGGCTTGACTATGGAGTGTAACTCGCTTGCTGGGACATGTTGAATGCCAACGTGAACTTGGCATTCCTGACAACCTTTGGCGAACTCAATGCAATCTTTTAGCATCGTGGGCCAGTACATCCCCCGACGAAATAGCAGCCATTTCATCTTATGGCCTACTTGGTGTGCTCTACATGTCCCACTATGGACTGAAGACAGCGTCAAGTATGCTTCAGATTCACTGAGGCATTTAAGTAAAACTCCCTCAAAGGTTTTCTTAAATAACTCATTCCCCAAAAGGACATAGCTTAGCGCTTGATATTTTATTATCCATTATGTGGTTGCCAAAGGGTTCTGAAGGTACTCGACCAAAGGTTTCCTCCAATCTTTGTCTGTCAGGCCTTCGACTGTAAAAATCTCAAAGGTTTCCTCGTCAACGTAGCCAAATTTCCTAACTTCCAAGTCTGACGGTCTCAAACCTACAGACACAACCTTACCTATGGCCTCAATTGCTTCTTGCAAGTTTTCCCTCGAGACCCTATATCCTGAAGCAACTTGCGCCAGATCGTTGGCTATCTGATTGTGTAGTCGTGGTATATGTCAAATAGTGCAGACTTCGAATTTTTTGAGTAGCCTGTTGGCTATCACGAAATACATAATGAGATTTTCTTTAACGCACTTGTACTCCTTTGTTAATTGTTTCACAACCAACTCTGAATCTCCCATTATTTCGACTTGGGTTGCCCCCAATTCTAACAAAATTTCAAGTCCAGCAATCAAAGCTTCATATTCAGCTTCGTTATTGGAACATAGGCCCTCGACTCTATACTTGAATTTTGTTGGAATTTTGTCAGGCGAAATGATCAGCAGACCTATGCCTGTCCCGTTCTTGTGACTAGACCCGTCGAAGTATAGCTTTCAAGGCTCTGGTTCAACAATGTTCAGGGTACTTTCATTTATGGAGTGGTCGACGATGAAGTCTGCCACTATTTGACCTTTGACCGCTTTTAACGGTCTATATGTTAGTGAGTACTCAGTTAATGCTAATGCCCATTTACCAATTCGACTATGCAAAGTAGGTTTGGACAACATATGTTTAATAATATCGAAATGTAACGAGACATAAACATCAACTGGTTTTATACACTGCTTCAACTTCATACATGGGAAATACAAACATAAGCATAATTTCTCTACCTCGCTATATCTAGTTTCTGCATCATTTAAAACTCTGCTAAGGTAGTAAATGGCTCTTTCAACGCCATTTCCGTCCTCTTTAGCACGCATGCTCCCTAGAGTTTTGTCTGACGCTGCTATGTACAGTCTCATGCTTTTATTTCGACATAGAGGTGAAAGGACTGGAGGATGAGTCAAGTAGTCTTTGATCTTGTAGAAAGCTTCTTGTTGATCTTTCCTCCATTCGAACTTCTCCCTGGTGGCTCGAAGCAATAGTGAGAAGGCCTGCGTTTTTCCACTGAGGTTCGATATGAACCTTCTTAGGAAATTTATTTTGCCCAACAAGGATTGTAGTTCCTTTTTGTTGGATGGCGCTTTCGCTTCTATGATGGCCTTTGTTTTGTTTTGGTTGATTTCGATCCCCTTTTGTGGACTACGAAACCCAAAAAATCTCCTACTTGTACGCAAAATGCACACTTGAGGGGATTCATTTTGAGGCCAAACTTCCTCATCCTTATGAAGGACTTGCGCATATGTTCTACATGAGCTTCTCCTGATACAGATTTTATCACAGTGTCATCAATATATATCTGTATAAAGGACTCAATGTAATCATGAAAAATCGAATTCATCGCCCGCTGGTACGTTGCCCCATCATTCTTCAGGCCAAAAGACACCACTACCCATTCGTAAGTGCCTAAGGCCCCTGGGCAACGGAACACCGTTTTAGGAACGTCATCCTCAACAATAAAAATCTGGCTGTAACCAGAATATCCATCCAGCATGCTAAGGTACTCGTGGCCAGCGGCTGAATCGAGTAGCATTTCTGCCACTGGCATCGAATACTCATCTTTAGGGGTTGCTGAATTTAAATCCCTAAAGTCTATGCAAACTCTTAAGGATCTGTTTTTCTTAATGACTGGTACAATGTTTGCTAGCCATTCGACATACCTGGTTGTACGGATGAACTTGCATCGGAGGAGTCTTTCGATTTCTTCCTTTATCTTTGAGAGGATTTCAGGGGCGAAACGTCTTAGGTTCTGTTTGACTGGTCTTTTGCCAGGCTTGATTGGTAGCCTATGCTCGACTAGATCTCTCTTTAGACCTGATGTTTCGTCATAGTCCCAAGCAAAACAATCCTTGTACTCTCGCATCAAATGGATGGTCTTGACCCTGAGTTGGGGGTCGAGGTTGGCGCTAATATAAGTTGGCCTTTTGATCATTCCATCTTCCATATCCACTTCCTCCAATGGATCCTGCGCCAGCATCTTAACATTGTTGGCCAAGGGATCTTTTTCAAATCCCAAAGGCTCATCGTCATAGATGGCGTCGAGTCTTTGCCCTTCGTACTGAATCTTGTCGGGAGGCTTGGGGTCGAAACGCCCACCTGAGCCTATTTGTTCAGATTCTTCGTTGGCTCTCTCAACCATTTTGTTATTAACGGCCTCCAAGGTCGTTTGTAGCTTAGTTTCGGCCACGTAGGCCGAAATCCTTTGAAGCGATATGGCTTCAGTCATCATCACTAAATTCACTTCCCCACCCAGTGGGGTCTATGGGAAGTTCGCCAAGGTATGGTAGTCTTTCACCTGGCACTTCCTTGTCCCATCGGAAACCTTCAACGGGATGAAGATAAAGTGAGCAATACACTTCGTCATTTGGTGTAAATTCAAAATCTGCAGGTTCGTATGGGCCTATGCTGGCCAAATGTTTGTCGAACTGTCTTCTATCGACATGGTTTATAGGTGCTTTGGAATATCCTTGATCTGCTTCAATGTTTTCGACGATGCCATCAGGTCTCCAGATGGCGATCCTTTGATGCATCGAAGATGGTACTGCCCCCACTCCATGGATCTATTCTCTTCCAAGCAACAAATTATAGTTGGCAGTGGTTTCTACCACCATGAAGACAGTTGGGCGGGTAATGGTTCCAACCGTGACATTCACTTGTATGACCCCCATGGTCGAACCCACTTTACCTTCATAGTTTGACAACACCATGTTGTGTGGCTTGGTATCTGTCTTATCTTTTCCAATTTTGTTCAACAGCAAATGCGGCATTAGGTTCACCGTAGCGCCGCAATCCACCAAGATTTTGTTAACTGGGACCTTCTCTACTTGTGTCGTAATATAAAGAGGCTTCAGATGATTCTTCATCGCCTCTGTGGGCCGTTCGAAGAATGCATTTTGCTCCTCGATGCAGCCATTGTTCATCACATAGTAACATACCGGCTTATAAGCCGTCATCTCCCAGTCCGTATAGGTGTCCAAGTTTTCAACCACGTAAATCTTGTCAAATTCCCTAGGCATCACTGATACTACATTAACCAAAATATTCAGAGTGTCGTCAGAGTCTTCATCAAAATTATCAGTCATTTCGTCATCGACCCCGATCGATTTCCTCTGCTCTTTGACCTGTGTCGGAAACAACTTTTGTCCTACAGGTGTTTTCCCAAACGCTTTCGTTCGACCCTGATTTTCGACGGGAACGTTGGTACTGGATTCTGGTTGGTCCCTTTGTGCACCTTCCCTGAGTGCTTTTCTTTTTCTCTATTCTCGTCTCAATTGCGATCGTGACATGGGATTTTCCCCTTTATAATTTTCTGATACGTGAGCAGCCCTTGAAGACTGAAACTCTTTTCGATAGCTTAACGAAGATCCTCGTTGCACTTCGAAGTTCTTCCACCTCTTTTTCCCCTACTGCTTATCCTCATTGGGCTTCGTCCACTTTCCATTGGTGGCCTCAGTATTGGGCTTAAAACTAGTGGGTTTGTTGGTAGGAGGCCTTATGCGGGGGTCAGATCTTTTTTGAAGGCCTCTTCGAGGGTCGAATCTGGGCCTTTCGTTATCTTGCCTTAGCCTTCATGTTCCCTCTAGCTTTTGTGCGGCCTTTTTGTCAAATATGGCGCTGCATCGGGGACAAAGCATCACACTAGAACCTCTCTCTTGGCAACAGTGAAGGAAAGCAACGATCGATTCTTCCTACTCTGGGTATCCTTCCCTAGTGTGTGTCCCTTGGTAATTCGACTCACTATCCGTTACATCTTCATGTTGGGTGATATCTACCATGTTAATTTCAACTTCTTCGACCAAATTAAGCTTCTTCAGGCCTAACTCCACGCCTTTAGTGGCTTGATCAATTCTGACGAAGTCATCAGCAATTTCTTTGGTCACTATCTCCCAACCTAGATTGCCCTTGTTGTTTGAACTTCTGGCTTCATCCCTTTGGTTACAGTCATCAATTTCCATTTCCACGTAGTTCTTTTGTCCGAAGCTCATGGTAACCTTCGCCATCACAACCTCGTTAATGGGATTGTCAGTAGTTTCTGTTATGTAGATTGAAAAGTCGCAGCCCTCAGTAACTTCGACCATGTTGGCTTCCACTGGTTCTGTATAGTGTGCGTCCGCCATTTGTAGAGGGTCTGTGTCGACCTTCATCTGGCCGCTAGCCTTCTCTCCAAACTTTAGCCGTCCTCCCTGGATTGCATTTTGAACAAGGTCCCTGAAAAGAAAACATTGAGACGTTTTATGACCCAGGAAATTATGGTATTTACAAAACCCTCTTTTCTTCCTTTGTTTTACGGACGACATTTTAGCGCCAGGAGGCACTATCATTTGTCCGTCTTTAACTAACAAATCGAAGATTTCATCATATTATGTGATGTCGAAAGTATATATTTTCTTTGGGAACCTATCGTTTTTTCCGGATTCGACATGACTCTTCCCCTGTGGGGGAGCTAGTACTTTACATGAGTAAGGTGGTCCTTGTTTAAGTTCAGCAAGATCCACTTCGCCATCGTCGAAGCTCACAGGCTCATCACACAACCCTTCGACATTCTCATTTTATTCGACAAAAGCTACCTTTTTATTTTTATTAAACTTACTCTTTTTGTCTTTGAGCCTTTCTAATTACCGAACTCGATCGGCTAATTGGGCCATGTCCCTTAGATACTGGGTATCCAACTTTTTCCTAATAGAATAGTCGAGACCCCCAGCGGCCATTTCGACCAACTCATGTTCAGGGACCTGTGTGAAGCATCTGGCTTTAAGCAAACAGAATCTATTAAGGTATTCCTCAATTGGCTCAAAAAATTTATGCTTCACACTAGCGAGTTCCTTTAAGCTAATTTTAGTCTGGCCCATATAGAACTGTTCATGGAACAAACGCTCTAACTGGATCCAATTACGTATTAGGGGGAAGCATTGTGAACCAAGTGAAGGCATTCTCAGTGAGAGAACTTGGGAAGTATTTTATTCTAAGGCTCTCATCATTCGCTATCTCTCCAGCCTCGATTAGGTAACAGGCCACATGTTCGACGGTAGATTCCGCCGTATCTCCTGAAAACTTAGTAAACTTGGGTACTTTCATCCTAGGGGGTAACTCCACCTGAAGGATATAGTCTACTATAGGTGAAGTGTAATTTGGCTTGGCGAACCCAATATTTAACCCATTTCTGGCCATAATTCTCTCGACCATGGCTGCTAGATTGTTGTCGACAACCACGTTATTTTGTCGAACCTGCTGGACTACATTGTCTGCGTCTTGGTTCCGATTCACGACAACCACTCCTGAGTCTCTTTCTCCCAAGACACGGGGCTGATTTTGCAATGGTTCTTCCCTAAGCACTTCAACTATAGGAGGGGCTATCCTTCCTTGGTTTCCTACATCGATTTCTGCCATATTCCCCAGGTTTTCTCGTGGGATATCCGCTATTGCGGCTTGATTTCTGGCTAAGGGAGGTACCCCCATGAATTCAGTCAATCTTGTTAGTTGTACCGCCAATTGTTGATTGGTCTGGGTTGTATTTTGGATTAATGGTTGAAAGATTTCCCCCATGGTTTGTGACAAGGTCTGAACCATTTGTAGGTTACTTTCATCCATTTGTTGTCTCAAACATGCAACTGAGGTGTTGGTCAAATTGGGGCCTTGCATCGAATACCCTAAACTCTTGCTTTGGGGATTTCGACCCATGTTCACGCCTGACCCTGACCCCTGTAATGGAGAAGCCATTGCCTGATCTGAGAATATAGGGGGTGCACTTTGGAGCCCTTGCATCATAGCGGTGGGCATCCCATATGGGGGATTTCTTGGTGACTGTGAAAAACCAGGGGGACCAAACTGCCTGGAAGTCGAACTTCCCCCTAACAAAATCAGAGGATTCGACGTTTGATGGCCAATATATTCCAACACTGGTTGAGTATAAAGTCTTATCACCGTCGATCCAACCCCAAATACGGAGGGTGTCGGTACTGGCCTCACAGGAAGCACCGTTTGTTCTCCAGTAGACGGTATCAGAGGGGGAACTCTATCGTATCTTATTCCCTCACTGGAACCGTCTCCTTGATGGTTGGGGTTATTTGACTGGTTCGTATCCGTAGCCATGTTCTTAATGTTTCGTCTCGGTCGTCTTTCTTTGTTTACAGCGGTAACTTTACCACTCTCAGTAACATAAAATGTACTTCTCATGAAAGGGACCAACACGACTGCAAAATTTCTTATAAGCTTAGTTTTATAAAACGATTTTTTAGCACTGTCCCAATGGGCGTGCCATTTTGTTTCCCTTGAAAATCGGAAAACAACCGCTGATCTTCCAAATCTAACTTTGGTGACTCACATGATCGATCAGATTGATCCTAGGACATGTGATAAAAGGATTTTGTTGTGAAAATCTATCCAAGTTCCACACTCGAACAATATTGGGGTAAAAGAACCTTAAAGAAACATCTATTCGACTACGGAATAACTTAAAAGATAAACTAAAGCTTTCAATAAAAGAAAGAAGAAAGTTTGTTTAGAGAGGTGAAGTTAGATTGAGGACGAAGAGAAAAGAATTGCATAGGAAAAAGAAGAGAGAGGAATAAAGTGAGGAAGAAAGGTGCAAAGACAATAAAAACTTTGTAAAGTTTAAAGCAAAATAAAGTAAATTTCATTAAGTTAAAAGATGGTGTTTTTACATGACGTATATTCTCTATAATACTCGCTTTTTCTACGCTCGGATACTTGGAGTAATTCTAAGAGTAATTTGTACAATGGTAAATTACAACACACTTTGCTTATGTCTAAGACATCCTATTTATAGTAGTAAAAAATAACTTCTAATAACCTCCAACATCACCTCCTCTCGCCACTTGTCACAATGCATGGATTCTACTGCTCATAAGGTGCCACATGTCTTCTTTAAGTATTTGGCAAACAAAACCGTTCCCTCCAACTTTTGAATTTCAAATCCTTCGACGAACCATCCACAACAGCAAGCGGTCGAACTCCTAGCTTCTGGGTGAGTTCTTCGACTTCTTCTTTTGCCTGCTTTACATCTTTCGACCAATCTTTCATTCTCAACTTACCCTTGGCCTTTTATCTTGAATTCCTTTCTTTTATATGAGTTGAATTTAGGAGCTAACAAAACTATAAACTATCAACTAACTTATCATCCAACCGTTGTTTTTACTAAATAGAGCCTAAAGTTTTTTTCAAAACAATACAAATTGTCAAGACGGTTCTATTCATGTCACTATGGGGTAAGTAGCCCCACTAACATTTCATTCATCCAAAAATACTTCTTAATAAATGATCTCACCTGATCAGAAAGGAATCAACTGTCTGCCACGCGTCGTGAGCTCCTGTGTTCACTGGTGTTGTAAATGAGGAGAGGGGTGTACTTGCAAGGTATTTCGATGCTTCAGTGAGTAACGGAGTTAGAAAACACATGTACAAAGAGAATAAGTGTAGAGAATGGAATACCTGACCCTCTAGTGAAATAGGGTATTTATAATGTGCCCCCAATGCAGGGCCAACAATTGCATTGCAATGGGCCGGATTGCCAAGCCCAACACAAGTAACTGCCAGGGCTTATGTGGCGTAGGGACGACCAACACATGGTCTTCGCCTTGGATCAACTGCCCCATAATCTTCGGAAGGTGGGTTGACCATCTGTTTCGGAAGTGGGTAGTTGCCTGATGACGTGTCCCCGCGTGGGGGCACATGGAGTTTGTGGGAAAACGCGTGAGCTCTCTCCGTGCTAGGTAGTGGCTTGCCCGACTAAGAGAGCCTTGTTGAGACGCGTGCCCGACATGGAAGGATTGAGTCTTTGTTAGACTTCCCTAACGTAGTATTAGGTTGGGCCTGTCCGACCGAGAGACAGATCTCGACCCAATCTAGAACAATAAATATATAATTGTTAATGTATTGAACCTGCAATATAAATGTTCTTTTACTTGTGAATGTTTTTTATTTTGAAAAAACACGAAATGTTTCTCAAAAACAAATAAATCTCAATAAATATTAAGAGATTGTGCTCTATTTTATTCCATTCCTATTCAATCTTATAATATTTATTTTTTTAAAAACAATAGTACAATTTTTTTAGGTACCTTCCTACACTCAATTATTAAAATAATTATTGGCATTAAAATCTATCTCACAAAAAAGAGTAATTAGTTATTAAAAAGATCCTATTGAAAACATTATTTCTTCAGTTTAATAAATCACTTTGAATAATGTAGTATCTTAAAATTGAAATGCTCATGTAATATTTTTAAAGAAAAGATATACTCACTTTTATTAATGTTATTTGATTGCTAAAAAATCTTTTCTACATTCCATTCACACATCATTTGAAAAAAAAAAACTTTATATCACGCTCACTTAATCGATCTCCACAATTATAAATAGAAATCAAACACTTTCATTGAAAAAATTTAAGATAATTCATTTTTGGTATCAATTATTTACACGTAATCAAAATTAGTATAATTTTACAATTAAGACTTAGACGTAATCAAAATTAGTATAACTAGTATAATTATAAAATTTTATTTTTCAGAGCTCAATTACATTTTTGTGACCATTTAGCAAAACAAAAACGACATATATTTTATTTATAGTTTGTTTATGTAATCTTTTCTAAATTCCCCAATCAAATGAAATAACTGAACCTAGCTGTTGTCGCGTCTTTGATTCGTTCGTCCTCAGAGGGTCAACAGGGACGGCCATCACCCTAACCCTCTCGACCCTTCCATCTTCTTTCCTTCGTCAAAAACCCTAAAATTTCAATCCCTTCTTCTCCATTTCCCCAATTCCATTTCCTCTTAATCCCATTCCACGCTCCAATCACAATTTGTCATTTCTTCCCCGCACAGCTATGTCATCCGAGATCGAGGTCGTCGAGGAGGTTCTATTACGGGATCAACAATCGACTCCGTCGTCTTCCGCCGGTGAAGTCTCCGAAGATAGTCTCCGGAACGACGTTTATACTGCTGCGGCTTATGGGGATTTGGAGAAGCTATATAGATTGGTCGAATTAGAGGGTTGTCTCGTTACCGAGCCTGATGGTTTGGGTTATTACGCGCTTCAGTGGGCTGCTCTTAATAACCGAACTGCCGCTGCTCAGTACATCATTGAGGTTCTTTGATCGGTTTGTTGAATTGAGTTTGCTTTGTTTCTTTTTTAAGCTTCTCTTCCATTGCGCGGTATTACTTTATGAATTACTGAGTTTTTACCCTCAAAAGAAAGGAAACATAAGTACTTTAATAATTGCTGTTTAAAAGAGGATACTGTAGAAGAATTGTAGTTTGAATTTGTGTTGTTAGCTTGGTTCAGCTTGTTGATCATGTTTGTGTTATGTTAATGGAAATTCAGTATATTATTTATTTATGTTGCAATTGAATGTTTTTTTGTTTGTTTAATTTTTGAAAATTTGAATGATATTAAGTATGGGAATATATTTGCTATTTTTATGTAATACAGAGTTGGTTGGTGGTTTTTGATATTAAGTTGTTTCGTAATGGTCTTGATTGGCAGCATGGGGGAGATATAAATGCAACAGATCATACTGGTCAGACAGCCTTGCATTGGAGTGCGGTACGAGGTGCTATTCAGGTTGCAGAGCTTTTACTTCAGGAGGGCGCACGAGTGAATTCCGCGGACATGAATGGGTATCAGGTTAGTTTGATGTCATTTTGTTTTTTGTTTATATTTTATATTTTTATTCAGGAGATCAGTGGGGTGTGGAATTTCAATTATGTTATGTATCACTCACTTTAGGTACTCAATATCTGGTTACTTATGCCATGTTTTAGTCTCAGATTGTCCTCTTACCTCAAGCAGGAGTGGAGGTGCTAAATGTCAATTTAACTAATTTTAATTAACACGGATGCAGACAACACATGTTGCTGCTCAATATGGTCAGACGGCTTTCCTTTACTATGTTGTTTCAAAATGGAATGCGGACCCCGACGCTCCTGATAATGATGGGAGAAGCCCCCTGCATTGGTAATTGATAATTTCACTAGTCAACCCTTTTTTCCTATTTAAATGGATGTTTTACTTTCTCTTTTTTCGTCACATTCTATTCCACGATCCTCATTCAAACACCAATTTTGCGAGATGATATACCGACTGATTCATTACTCAGTATGTGTCTCTTGACAACCAATTTATGGAATTCTACAAGTGTAATTGGCTTGGTCAATGAAATAAAAAAATGAATCCAGGGATGCATTTGGCAGAGTTTTAGTATAAATACTGTCTAGGAAGTTGGTCTTGATTTGCCCAAGTTGAAAAACATATTTGGGAACTCTTTTTAAATCAAGTAGGTCTTCAATTTTGTTGGATAATTCTTTTAATATGAAGTTATTTATAAAACATAGTGTAATTTCCTTGTCACATTTGTACATGTAATATACCCCGTCATAAAGGATAATATTCAATTTAGTTTGCCAAGTTGCACATGGTAGGAATGCATGATTTAAATTTTGTTTGTAGCAACGCTCATAAATTTATCTACATACTCCCTCCGTCCCACAATGAGTGACCCAGTTGACCATTTCACACATATTAAAAAAAGTGTAATAATTAAAGAAAGAGAATGAAATTTTTACTAAAATATCCTTTTTCATGGATTGGGAGTGATGAAAGTGGTAATAATTAAAGGGTACAATTGGAAAAAAATAAATTAATTTGCATTGTAAATCGAAATGGGTCGTTCATTTTGGGACATCTTATTATTCCAAATGAGTCACTCATTGTGGGATGGAGGGAGTAATATATTAGTTATATATATTGGAATACCATTACTTGTTCGAAAGGAATTTTTATGCCACAACTATAGGACGTACAATGTTGTTTGAGACTCAATGTTCGGGCAATGGGCCACAAGATAAGATATGATTATGAATACAATTTTTGGAGAGAAAATTTATATAGTAGAAAAAGATAGAATCTTGTCTTAGGTGATACGAACATGTGTGGAGAAGGCATGTAAAAGCTCCGGTAAGGAAGGTTGGGCACATAGACAATAGTCCAAAAGAGTTAGATGTAGAGGGAGACTAACAACTCTAGGACTTAAGACAATTGTTAGGACATATTTAGAGGTTAACTATCTATTTTTGGACTTGATCACAGGTAATTAGGGCGTTGTCTAATCCAAACAGCCAACCTTACCTAACGGGACAAGACTTCGTTTTTTTTTAATAAGTTCATCTATTTTTCTTGTGTCTTTTTTGTTTTTAGGAGCCTGGATAATATCATAATGTTACACTAATTTTTTTATTTTTTTCTAATTGATGAATTTTGTAACATCCAGCGTTAGTTAACAATGGTTTTCTTTTGTGCTATTTATCTAGTTTTACACGCTAACACTCCCATGGAACTGAAATTTTAAACTCTTCTTCTTAAGGGAAAGACATGTGTGTCCACTTTCAAAGTGCTTGAATTGATTATTCTCTTCTGGCTTCAATTTTAGGGCTGCTTACAAAGGTTTTGCTGATTCTATACGTCTTCTGTTATTTCTTGATGGACATCGGGGGCGTCAGGATAAAGAGGGTATGTTCTTATGCTCTACTCATAACTCTTTATTGTGCTGAAATTATTCATGCACTATACAATTATAAAATGTTTTTTGATTTTTGACATCATTCTGTTTTCCCTACTTTATTCAGGTTGCACTCCTCTCCATTGGGCTGCTATTCGAGGTAACTTGGAGGCCTGTACCGTGTTAGTACAGGCTGGAAAAAAGGAAGACCTGGTGATGACTGAGAATACTGGCCTTACACCAGCGCAGCTTGCTTCTGATAAGAATCACAGACAAGTTGCTTTTTTCCTTGTAGGTGTTTTCTAACTAACATATTTTAATTTTCTTATTAATGCCACTTGGATGGAATTTTTTCATCCATCTTTTTGATTCCTCCCACCCTCCACCCACCCCTTGATTTTGAAAATGTGAGACTGACTGGCTTTTCCGAAAAGATTTGTGTTCATTGAATTTGTGGAGTAGGTGCTTAAATAGATTTTTTATGTGTGTTTTCTTTACGAAGAAATGCATTTCTCGTATTAATGTGCAAAATCTACTTGACATTCTTTCCCATTGGTATTAGTAAATACATATATGTTTCTGCAATAATGTATATTGACTTCTGGACCACTCTTATAGGAGTATCCTCTCCCGTTACAAGAAGTTATTGTTTAGATGAGTGAGGCGTGCATGCAGTGCATATAGTTTATTTATGATTTTATACTAGTTTATAATATTCCATTTCTACTCTGAATTTCTTAGATCTTAAAAAACTGAATTGTCAAAGTTGTATCGTTTCTTATGTCTTACTCCTAACAAAATATTAAATATAAAGCCACTATATTGGCTCTGGAAAAAAGAGTATTTACTGAATGTGAAAATGCTGAATATGAGAATATCTTCTTTCCCTCCAAATGCTTCACAGTTTTTACATCAAAAGATCATGCCCGTTGTAAAGAGACTGTTGTTTTGTACGACTATGGTTGTCTGTGAGTTTGTAACAAAGAAGTTACCTGGCTCTTTTAAGTAATGGCGTTACATCTGCATCTTCATTATGAATTTCTTTTTACCTTGCTTCTTTACAAATACCACCATTTTGCTTTGATGATTGATTATAGATCTGCCAAATATTTTCACTATATTTGGTTCATATGTTTGCCACTTATATATATGACACTTTTCTTGCTGAATCTGTTCTGTAGGGAAATGCCCGAAGGCTGCTTGACAAACGCTTTGACACTAACAGCCGCCTTGGAAAGATATCTAAATTAGGACTTGCTCCTGTACTTTGGTGCATAATTTTTGTGCTATTGGTCACCTATATTCATTCAGTCATCTTGGGTATCTACCTCAGCTTCCACTTTTGAAATCAATTATGTGTTTGTGTGGGCACCTTTATGTATATTTATGCCTTTTTTCATGGCCATCTGAATGCTATTTCCATCATTTCTGTTAATTTTATCTTCAGCAATAAATATGCCAAAGCTGACAGCTGCAGCTGGGCTTTTTGCATGGTTTGGAGTGTTACTTGCTACCGTTGGATTGGTGATGTTTTATAGATGTAGCAGGTGAGTATGATGGACCATTATATTATCAGGACCAGAGCTTAATTTATAAAACCGCAACATGACATTATTTCATCTTTGTAAGGTTTTTAAGAGATCATTTGTAGATTTTCTAGATCTGCTATGGAAAATCTTAATGGAATTTGTGTCATCCAATTGTGATAGGGATAGTAATATATGATATGCCATGATTTTAAAATCGAAAAAAATTTGGTGGCTTGAACCATGCAACTCTTATGATGTATAGCCAATATAAGCTTAACAACACAATTCGTAGTTAAACTTATGGCAATACTTTTCCTCTTTTCCTCGTGACTGTATAGAGGAGATTGTTTCCATTGTATTTTATTGGTTTAGGCAAAGTTGCTTCATGTGTTCGTATGGAAATGTCCATTCCTCATTTCTGTGCAAAAGTTAACCATCTTACCATTTTTTTATTATTTATAATATACATGTGAAGTCTAATGTGATAAACTAAGAATCACATTTTCCCTGCCACCGTTGTGATAGCTAGATGCTATGCATTCATGTGTAATCTAATGTAGTAGTTATCCTTAGGATAGTTGGACTGCATGATCTGATAGGACAAGGCCCAATATGCTAGCTGACCTAATCATTGGGCCCACTACATCTTTCCACCGTCTAGAAGGTTGTAGAAGAAGTGCTTGTCAGTCAGTTGGGATATTCCCTGATTTTTAGGATGGTTCTGTTATAAGAGAAAGGGAGGGAAAATTCAGAGTCATTTTAGAAAGTTGTTTGTCAGTTAGGAGAGTTTCCTCTCTGGTTTAAGAGCCTAGCTTTAGTTGGAAGTTCATATAACTCTGGTTTACTTCTGTTTTTCTCCCCTTTCCACCATTGTAAGAGCTTTAAGCTCAACCATATGTAGTAACAATACAAAGTTGTTGACCTTCAATATCTGGAGCCAGTGCATTTGAACTGTTGATGCCACCAAAGATGAGCAATCGTGTAGATGCATTGGAGACCATGAAGGATTTGATGTGACAAGCATTGGAGGGCTTCGTTACAGCAGGTTGATGGAGTTTGGGAAGCTACTGAATCGTCCCATACAAGAGATATCAATTCCACCTCCAAATGATGAATTGGAGTTAGAATTCAAGATGGTGGTGAAGAAAGTAGATACTGTAGCTCGATGACGAGGATCCATTGAGGTGGATAAAATGTGTGCGGAAAGCTTTGAAGTACAAGGTACGATGGAGGGTGTGAAGGTTTGACTTGCAAAACTGAGCATGGGGGAACAACCATTCACAGGTTCAACCACTTACGGGAGACCATATGGTCTGACATGGAGGAAATTGAAGCAAGTGCTAATTGGAAGTATGGCGGAAAGTAAGGTGATAATCCAATTGAAGAATTGAAGGGGTACATAATTGAGTAGGAGTATGTATCATCCGTCCCAAGTGAGCCGTTCCCCAGAGGAACATTATCTAGGGTATTTTGTTGGAGGACTTTTTTCCGGTTGAGTGTTCATACCTTCAACTCACCGAATTGTATTCTAGTGATGAAACTGGCAAGGGACATTGCGACGGAGCTGTGAGGATCCTTGATCCTCAAGGCACTAGAAGAAGTAGATATTGGGCTTAATTCCAAGGGGAAGGTCCGAGCCAAAGTTTCTGGCCCGTGCCCTCTACTTTGTCCGCCCCCGTTTTTTGGCAGGCTTTGGCGGGCTCAGGCCTAAACGGCATGGGGCTGCCTGTTTAGCCCATCATTTATGGCGGTCCAAGTCAAGGTTTCCGACCCGCCCACTCTACTTTCTCCACACCATTTTTTTGTGGGCTTTGGCGGGGCAGAAAACATTGTGGGCCTGGCCCGATTTCTTGTACCCAATTGAACGAGGGTCAAACCAATTCTAACGCTAATTACACTGAACCTTTGCATACAAACAGAGATGATGGACGGTGAGAGAGTCAAGGTGATCGGAATAGGGGAATCAAGCATCTCTTCTGATTCCAATTATTGAATAGAAGGCTCAATGGTTCTGCTTCAGATGTGAAGAACACTACCACTCCCTGCATCAGTGTGCAGAAAAACAGCTTCGTCGAAACCGTGAATGACAAACGAGAGGACCCTCTGCTTCAGATGTGAGGAACACCACCACTCTCTGCTTCAGTGTGCAGAAAAACAGCTTCGTCGAAGCCGTGAATGACAAACGAGAGGACCAGCGATCTAGGACAACGGGGACAAAGAAGCTCCATTGAGTGAAACTCTTTTAAGGTGGTGAATGGAATGCTTGTGACAGTAATGGTCCATACCAGAGCTAGTCACAACTTTATATTCCCTCGATGGCAGCAACATTGTAACTTCTGGTGGACCAGAACATGGTAACACGGGTAAAACTTGGGAATGCCGGATGCGTCCCTAGGGAAGTGTAAGAGGCTGGAAAATCAGTTTGGAAAATTTTCCACCAGGGTTGAGGCCTTAGAGTTGGAAGGTGTTGACATGATTTTGGGAGTGGCTTGATTGCAAGGGTTTGGCAAGGTAATCTTTGATTGGAAAGAAATAACAAATAGTTTTGATTAGTCAGGTGAAGTGACGAAGCTGCAAAGTCAGATGACAAAGGATGGAAAGATTGGATGGAGGAAACCATTTAGCCTGGCAACTATGAGCACTTCGCAGACAAGAAAGGTCATAAGATGGGAAGGGAAGGGAACAAGGAGATTGGAAGTTTGGGAACCTGGAAATGGAATAAAAATCAATATCCTCATGCAGTCATGCTAGCCTTGAGAAGAAGACTGTTCTATAGGATGTGGTAATGATAGGACACCAAGGCTCAATATTAGCTAGCTGACCCAATCACTGGGCCCACTCTACACTAGCACACCTAGAAAGTTGTAGAAGTGTGAGCAGGAGTCAGTTGGGAATATTCCCTGATTTTTAGAAAGGTTCTGTTATTAGAGAAAGGGAGGGAAAGTTGAGAGTCATTCAAGAAAGTTGTTAGGCTCAGGTTAGGAGAGTTTTCTCTCTGTTTTCGGAGTTTATAGAACTCTGGTTTACTTCTGTTTTTCTCAATTTTCCACCATTAGAAGAGCTTTAAGCTCAACTATTTGCAGCAATAATACACAGTTGCTTACCTTCAACCGTTTGCAGTAATGGTCCACAGTTGTTTATCTTCAATTTCTGTTCTCTATCATGATCATTCACGGAACTCATTAACATGACTGAAAGCAGACCATCTAAAATCCAATGATGCTTACTTTACTGGGTATATTCCCCAAGTACCTTTTTTTACGCTCTAGGTGAGTGCTTCTTAAGATCAGTCTTGTAAGTTGTAACTATTTGATGTGTATTGGAACTTTTTCAACTATGTTCCCTGTCATTTGTGTTCAAGTTCTCAAAATAGCAATCTTGATGAAACTTCATGGTAGCATTTGGTTTGTATAATGTATGATGGTCACTATGTAATAAATATAGTGCCAACTTCTCCACAGATAAACATGTATATCAACAGTTCATTTTCAGCTGTTGATTATTTGAATATCTAGTTACAACTGTTTTTTAATACCTACCATTTTGTACATAAATAAATTGTTTGCTTTATTGTTTCATTGTTTTCTTAATCTTTCCTGATTTGTTTTACAGCAAAGATCCGGGTTATATCAGAATGAATGGGCACGACACTCAGAGTACGAAGGATGATGTGAGTTTTATTCTGCTATAGCTATACCTTTACAATATTTTGATTATTTCCTTCTGCAGTTTTTGCAGTTTTTACCTTATCAGTGTGTCAATCTCTGTGTTTTAAGTATATATTAAATGCATGTGCCAATGACTTCAAATGTTCAAATTGTTTGTGGCAGGAGCCTCTTTTGAAGATTGAGATAAATAATCCTGCTTTGCTAGCTGGAAATTGGTCCCAACTTTGTGCAACATGCAAGGTTCTTTTGCTTTCTTTTGATTGAAGCCTTATCACCAGCAATCAATATCTCACACACGCAGATTATACATTTCCGTCCATCTTTTGCTTCAAATAATTTTGCAGTCAATTTTATGTTGCTTTTTCTTTAGATTGTCAGGCCTCTGCGTGCGAAACATTGTTCTACATGTGATCGCTGTGTAGAGCAATTTGACCATCACTGTCCTTGGGTATCTAATTGTATTGGCAAGGTACATCCGGATATATTTTTGGTTTCATGCTTTTGCATTTGAAGTTTAGTTGAGTATTTAAGCTTTTATATTGTCATTGACTTTGACGGAAAAAAAAGGTCGGTGGGCAAGGGAAATTAATCTTAGATATGTTTTTACTTCTGGGGTTTTCCCCTGTTTTCCCTTGCAAATATGCTTAAACATTGTATGAAATTCAAGGATGGAGCATACCACAGATTAATAAATACATTAATGCACCTTCTTATACAGTTTAGGTCAGTCAGTCTTGTTTGACTGCAGGTGCTGGTGACTCTTCAGTTTAATTCTACGTTCTAGCTGTAAATAAAATATAGTACTGTGTAGGATGAATGATTTGAATTCAATTTTACAATGAACAATTTATGTCCAGTAAATCATTTTAGTAATCTGGGCTAGACTATCAATTGTATCTCATCTTTTTCCTAGTGTGACGAAGGTAGTTTTACTAATACTACTTCAATGTCATTTTTGTTTCATTATCCTTAATTGTGAATAGGCTGGTTTTATCTTTCTAACTGATTGAGTTGACCGGGTTTTCCCTTCTTGGCTGACAAATTATCCTGATTTGTTACACTGTATATTTGCAGAAAAATAAATGGGATTTTTTTGCGTTTCTTGTTCTTGAAGTTTCAGCAATGTTGGTTACTGGTGGAGTTTGTCTTACAAGTATGTGTATGTCAAGACAGAGTTACTTGGTTAATTTTTTGTGCAAGTTAAATCGCTGATAGAAACCAAAATTCTGAATGCAGGAGTACTAACTGATCCACTTGCCCCTTCCTCATTTGGGTTATGGATTAATTATGTTGGTAAAAATCACATCGGTGCAATATCATTTCTTATTGCTGATTTTTTCCTCTTCTTCGGAGTGTTTGCCTTGACAGTTGTGCAGGCTAGTCAGGTATGTCTTACAATAAGCCTTCCGATGTTAAAGAAATTTCATTTCTTCAGATCAACTTTATGTGCTTTTTGTTTTCCTTTATTTCTAAGATATCGCGCAATATTACGACGAACGAAATGGCAAATGCAATGCGGTATAGCTACCTCAGAGGTCCAGGTGGTAGATTCAGAAACCCATATGATCATGGCATCAAGAAGAACTGTTCCGATTTTTTGATCAGTGGATACAATGAAGACTTGGAGTGTCTTGAAGAATCAAGTAACTCAGAGGAGGGTATAGGAATGATGCACATGACAAGCTCAAATGCAACAAACGGAGAGCCGCATTCTCATTCTGATTACGCCAAGGGCAACGGAAATAGTCATGTTGTTATTAATGTGAATTCAAACAGTACCAACTCAAAAACGCATCATGGGCATAGTAATGGTCATGTTCATTCTTCACATTGTAGTCATAGCAACCAAGGAAAAACCAGAAATGACAGCATTCCTGCGGGATTAGGTCTTGGCCTTGGACGCAACACCAGATCTGTTTCACCCTCGTCTTGACGATGTCATGTCTGGTTGTACCTAACTGTAATTTATCATAGGCATGCTTATTGTTAGATTACGGTAATTCAATTTATTGTGGCTCTTTCCTACCATACCCATTCTGCCATTTTCTGTATATGTATATTCTCTTCTCCGCCCTTTGTGATTTTCTTCTATTATACTACTTCCACCGTCTTATAGAAAGTAACCTTGTTAATTAATTTACAAATTAAAAAAAAAGTGTACAAATATAAGAGAACAAAATATTTTTATCAAAATATTCTTAATGTGTATTGTATTCACATTTATTTTGATTGTAAAATGAAATATATTGAGTTGAGAGTGAAATAAGTAATAAATTAGATGATACAAACAAAAAGATATAATTAATATTAAATTGGAAATTTAAATTAACCAATAATTTAGAATCAGTTTTTTTTACAAATAAATTAATTGTATTGAGAATGAATGAGTAACTAGTTTGAGTTTTCAATAAAAGAACAAAAAAAAAAAAAAAATCAAATTTGAGTTGCTTGGATATCTTTATAAGTTGTAAACTCATCATTAGATGTCTTTATATACAGTAGTATATCTTTATTTTGACTACTTTAAACTGAATTTTTACTCAATTAAAAAGTGAATAATCTCAGCTTTTAAATAAAAATAATCTAATTGCATGTTAGATGCATGCTAAATTCTAGATTTCTAAGCCCTCTCAAAATAAAATTTATGCAAAACAGCTCATCATTTTTAAAATACAATTTAGTAAAAAATATTTATGCGAATTAGTCGGTGAACCGAATATTATAATAAATAAAAAAATTAAGTGTATAAAATTTAAAAAGAAGATCAATTGTATAAAATTTAAAAAATCATTTAATATTATATCAACTCAATTTATTAAAATACAATTAATAAAAAAGTTTATCCGAATTAGTCGGTTCAGGGTACCAAATACAAAAAAAAAAAAAAAAAAAAGATTAAGTGATAAAATTTAAAAAATCATTTAATATTATATCAAAACAATTTATTTCAACCTATAATAAATTAGTTAACATATATATAAATATCAACTACTAAAGAATGTAACGACAAATATTTAAATTAATTGAAACTTTATATATATGTTCATCATAATAATATGAGATTAATTAATGGTCATAATGATTTAATTTAATTTCTTTACAGAGTTATTAAAGAGGTAAGTATGCTAAGTTTGATATTTGGTGTCAAAACAAATAAAAAAAGATAAAGAGATATAAGATGTATCTAACATAAAATTGGTATCAAGAGTATCAATTCGACCGAAACTTTCATCATTAAAAAATAAAAGTACAACATATAATTGATTCTCTTTAAATATATAAGTGTTCAAAGGAGAACACTATAATAGAAGAAACACACAATTGAAGGTAATGTTTAGATTTAAAAATATTATTGAAATTGTGGATGATGACTTGCATGCATTAGAAGTCGATGCAATTGAGGTACAAAAGATTGTTCATCGTAAATTGAACAAAAAATATAAAAATTATTTGTTCTTGGTCTATCAATATGTGGATCCATACATCTTTAAGAAGATTATTAAGAAAGAAACAACTAAGGGTGTGGGGGATACACTTAAGAAGGTGCGTGGAGGTGATGAAAAATTGAACAAGGTGAAATTATAATTTTTGAGGAAGCAATATGAGAACACACAGTTGAGTGATGGTGAGACATTGGCAATTTTTTTTTTCAAGATTAGTGTTTCTAATCAATTAGACGAAGTCATGTGGTGAGAAGATCAATGACTTGAAATACGTTGATAATGTATTGAGAGACTTAAATTTCAAAATTGACTAAATAGGCGTGACCGTTTAAAAATCTAAAGACATATCTGAGATGAAGCTTGAAGAGTTGCAAGCATTATTGGAGGACTATGAGTTCACGTTAAAGAAGATGAATTATGAGAAAATCATAAAATAAGTAAGACAACCCAAAATTTTTCACAAAAATGAAAAAAATGCCACAAATATAAGCATGAAAGAAAAAAAAATGAAATAGTAAAATTTTTAGAAAGAATTCATAGAATCAAGGGAAGACAAGCAACGATGACTCTTCTCAAAATAAGAAATTCAAGAAAAAGCTTGATATGAAAGAAATTCAATGCTATTGTTGCCAAAATTTTGGCCAACATGCAAGAAATTACTACTTAAGTAAAAAAATCTAATACAAGTGACAAAGAAGAAACACAATTTGAGCATGTAGACAATAATGACTCTGGTGAGGTGTTATTAATGGCAAATACACATTTAACACAAGATAAAACTAATGCATGGTATCTTGACACATGTTGCATCAATTACATGACACAAAAAAAAGACAAGTTTATTAAGCTTGATAAATCAGTAAGAAAATCTGTTAGGTTTGTTGATAATAGAAAAGTCACATGTGAGGACATGAGGAACATTCGTCTGAAGAGGAAGATTGGACAAGAAGAAATAATAAGTGATGTGTTACATGTTTCTTAAATGGAAAACAACTTAATTAGTTTGACCTAACAACTTAATAAGAACTACACCACGAGGGTAAAGGACGAGGAAGTGAAAGTGTTTGATGCAAATTCTAAACTAGTTTTGAAAGAACCAATGTCAAACAACAAGACTTTCAAAGTTATAATTAACATGCTTGATCACCAATGTCTTGTATCAACCACTATCGAGGATCAAAATTGGATTTGGCATCAAATGTATGACTATCTGAATTTTAGAAGTCATTGTCTAATTTATATGGATAAAAATGTGTATGGCCTTCCTTAGACTAAAATGTCAATGCAATTATGTGAAGAGTGTTATGTATCCAAGTAGAAAAAGAAGTTAGTCAAACATGATTTGCCTATGAAGTCAAAGCATAAGTTGGAGATTGGTCATTCAAATGTCAGTGAGCCATTTAAAGTAAATTCATTGGGAGGTAACTTCTTTTCTAACATTCATAGATGAATTCACCATGTATATATGATTTACTTGATGGAGAAGAAAAGTTAAGTATTCATTCAGTTTAAGCTGTTTATAATAGTTGAAAAATGGACTGAATGAAACTCAAGATATTGATAACGAATGTAGGAAGTGAATATACTTCACCCGTGTTTGCACGTATATGCGAGAAATAATATATTTAGCTTGAGATAACAAATCCTTACATACCTTAACACAATGTAATTGTTGAACAAAAGAATAAAAAATATTGAACATGGCAAAACGCATGCTAAATGCTAGACAACTGCAAAATCAATTATGGCGAGAAACAACCTTAACAACACTACATATCATAAATAGATGCCCAACAAATAATTTAATAAAAAATACATTATACGAAGCTTGGATATTAATGAAGCCAATTGCTGGTCACTTCACAATGTTTGTCTCACTTTGGAATTAATAATGAAGTTAGATGATAGAAGTCAAACAATGATTTTCATGGGTAATCACTTAACAACTTCATACAAATTATTGTCACATAATGAGAATAAGGTTATAATAGTCAAGGATGAAAAGTTTGATGAAAACAAAGGATGTAATTGGCTGCAAGTTTCAAATAATTTAATGCAAAATGCTGAGAACTCAAGCAACGTTAGAACTATATTGCAAAAGATCAAGTAGAAGAAGTTGTGTAAGAGTATTATGTAGTGAGGTCGATTATAACAATAACTTAATTAGTTAGGCTAATTGATTATGAAAGATTCTCTGATCAATTAATAGATGAAGATAGTGACCTAATTGAACAAGCATTGATAGTTGAGTCTGAGACAATTAACCTCAATCAATCCCTAAAAGATGAGAATTGAAAAGAAGATATGAAAGATGAACTCAAGGAAATTGAGAATAATCAGACCTAAGAGTTGGCCAGTAACTCAAGAAAGAAAGCCAAAGATGTGAAGTGACCATTATGCAAGAAATTTTTAGTTTAATAAAGAATCGAACGTAAGTGACAAAGAAGAAATATAATTTTCACATGTAGGTAATACTGACTCTAGTGATGTGTTATTAATGGCCAATACACATTTGGAACAAGATAAGACCAATGTGTGGTATCTTAACTTTGGTTGCAACAATCACCTAATAGGAAAACAAAGACTAGTTTACCAAACTTGATAAACAATAAAAATATCAATTAGGTTTGTGGATAATGACAAAAGTCACATCGGAGGGCATGATGAATATTCCTTGGAAGAGGAAGGATGGACAATAAGCAATAATAAGTGATGTGCTATATGTTTTCTTAATGGAAAACAACCTGATTAGTTTGAGCCAACTACTTAACAAAATCTACACCACGAGGCCTGAGGAGAAGGAAACTTAAGGTGTTTTATGCAAAGTCCAAACTAGTTTTGAAAGCACCTTTGTCAAACAACAAGAGTTTTAAAATTATGACCAACATGCTTGACTATCCATGTCTTTCATCAACCACTATTGAGGATCAAAATTAGATATGACAATAAAGGTATAACCATATGAATTTTAGATGTTGTAATATAATGCATATGAATAAAATGGTGTATGGTCTTCCTTAGTTTAAAATGCCAAAGAAATTATGTGAAAAATGTTGTATATCTAAGCAAAAATGGAAGCCAAACAAGCATGCATTTCCAATGAAGTCAAAGTAAAAGTTGGAGATTGTTCATTCAGATGTATGTGTTCCACTCGAAGTAAGGCATTGGGAAGTAACTTCTATTTTCTAACCCTCATAGAAAAATTCACTAGGAATATATGGATTTTATTGATGGATAACAAATTTGAAGTATTCACCTAGTTTAAGAAATCTAAGTTAGTTGAAAAATTAGGTGAACATGACATTAAGATATTGAGAACTGGTTGAGGAAGTGAATATACTTAAATTGAGATTACATAATTTTGTGAGAAAAAAGAAATCGAGCATGAGATAATAGATCCTTACCCATCATAACATGATGGCATTGCTAAAATAAAGAATATAATCATATTGAATATGTCAAGAAACATGCTTAAGTCTAGAGAATTGTCTATTCATTTATGGGGAGAAGCAATCGCAATAACACTACATATCATCAATGGATTCCCCATAAAGAAGATAATGGGACAAGACATTATATGAAATTTGGATATGTGTGAACCCAAGTGTTGTTCACTTCAAATTTTTTGGCTCACTTTGCTTCAGGCTTGTACTTGAGTAATTAAGAAGGAAGTTAGATAATAGAAGTGACTGAATGATCCTCATGGGGTATAACTTAACAAGTGCATACAAACTATTATCACTTAATGGGAATAAGGTAATAATAAGCAAGAATGTGCATATTTATGAAAGTAAAGGGTGGAACTGGCTGAAAGTTTCAAATAATTCAATGTTGAATGGTGAAAACTCAAGAAATTTTAGAACTATATTACAAGAAGATCAAGTAGTGAGAGTTTTGCAAGAATACAAGGTTATGAGATCAAGTAGACTAATAATTCAAATGTTTAGGATAACTGACTTTGAAAGATTCCCAGTCATTCAAATGATGAAGATAATGAGCTGATTAAAGAAGCCATGATGGCTGAGTTTAAGCCAATTGACCTTAATCAAGCTCTTAAACATTAAAATCAACAAAAATATATGAAGGATAAACTCTAGGAAATTGAGAATAATCAGACTTAGGAGTTAGTCAGTCACTAAAAAAAAGAAATCCATAGATGTGAAGTGGGTCTATAAGCTGAAACTTATACCAAATGGTGAAATAACCAAGTACAATGCAAAACTAGTTGCAAATGAGTTCCTTCAATGGCCCAAAATTGACTTAAATGAGTTATACTCACTAGTTTCTAGACTTTAAACCATAAGATTTGTGGTTGCAATTTTAGCATACAAAGGGTGGGAGATGCATCAACTAGGTGTAAAGTCTGATTTTCTCAATAGACCATTAAAGGATGAAGCTTATGTCAATAAACCACCAGACTTTATGGTCAAAGGGCAAGAAAGGAATATGTACATGCTGAGAAAATATTTGTATGGATTAAAACAAACACCTATATAATGGAACAAAATAATTCACATTTTTCTCATTAAGTTAGGCATAAACAAATGCAAATTAGAACCTAAGATGTATGTGAAAAGTTCAATTCATTGTACGCCTATATGTAGATGATATATTGGTTAACATAAACAAATGGAGCTGATTTGACAAAGTTCAAGGCCAATATGAAGAATGTGCAATGTTATTGTTGTCAAAAGTCTGGCCACTACGCAAGAAATTACTAGTTTAATAACGAATCCAATGAAAATGACAAAAAAAAAAAAGAATTTGAACATGTATGAGTGACTTTAGTGTATTATGACTAATGGCTAATACACATTTGGAACAAGATAAGACCAATGTTTGGTATCTTGAAATTAGTTGCTGCAAGGACCTAACAAGAAACAAAGATTAGTTTACCAAGCCTGATAAGTCACTAAGAAGATTCATTAGGTTTGTTGATAGAAGTAGGGTCACATATGAAGGGACGATGAACATTTTTGTTAAGAGGAAATGTAATACCCCATATTTTCTAAAATGCTCTAAATAATATCAGTTGAAATCAGCTGAGTTCCTATGTGCTCTGAGAGTTTTCAGTTGGGATGATTATAGTAACTAGTGAGTTCAGATTGACTTAACTAATATTATTCAATACTGATAATTTATTAATTGGTATAATTGAGACATTTTGATGACATTAATAATGAGTCAATTGTTCTAGTAGAATAAATATTAAACATTGTACCACTTAATATTCATTTTACTACTAAACTTATCATTTTTTCTACCACATGCCATATCTTACTAATTATCACATATGATACTTCTGTGTATCATATTCATTTCCCAAACTTGTGGGAAGATATAAGAGAGAAAGATTGAAAGGGGAAAATAGGGGAAAATAAGAGAAATAGAAAGAAAAGGAAGAAAACCTATAAGTGGAAAAAGAAGAAGAAAGTAGAAGTTTTCATCATCCTTGATCAACATTATTCATATTTAACATCCAACAATTTCTTCTTCCTCATTCCAAAGTGGATTCTAGGTAGATGCATTATGTTAGGAATATTTTAGATAGAATTGGTGAGATTGGATTTGGTATTTTTTTCTTCTTCCATTGCCATGAAAATATTGTGATTCTTGTTGTGATTATGTTGGTTGTGATGAAATGTAGCATTATGTGTTGGTTTTTGTTGAGTAATGAACACGTTTGAGTGTTGAGGGAAAAAACCCTCCATGGATGTCTTGCTCTGCTCGAATTTATGCATGAAACAACATGGTCGTCGGGCTTTGGCGAGCCCGGGGCAACCTGTTTTTCTGCTAGCATCGTTGGGCGAGACTTGATGAACAAAAGACGAGAAAGCTCACTGATGGCTCACTGGGCGACCATGATGCAATTTTAGTTCTGTCTACACCTCTCTCGGGGTTCTCCAGGCAAACCAAATGCGAGCCAACCTCGCTGGCTGCTTGCCTGGCGACCAAGACAGGATTTTGGAAAATTATTTTCTTACTTGCTTAGAGTGTTTCACATGCATTCCTTATTATTGTTTATGTCAATTATCATAGATTGTAATTGTTATGCATGCTTTTCTGGTATGCTTGTGATTTACGAGAACGTGATTAAAATACTATAAAGAATGGTGAGGCAACCCTTAATATCAATTAATGAAATGAATTAGTAAGATATGTTGAAATACAAGAGACTAAGAGACATTTGAATAAACCGTGTGTTTTGAAAAGCACTACGGAGACATTATTATATATAAATAGATTACACCTAATTACATAATATAGTCGATGTGGGACTATTCTATATACAAATATTCTTAACACTTTATATATATATATATTTACAAATATCAACACTCCCCCTCAAGCTTGAGCATATAAGTCAAATGCACCAAGCTTGTTACATATATAGTTAGTTCTGGGGCTTCGTAGGGATTTTGTAAACACATCTGCCAATTGATCATTAGAGTTGACAAAGCTTGTGACGATGTCTCCTGACTCGATCTTCTCTCTGACAAAGTGACAGTCTATCTCAATATGTTTGGTCCTCTCATGAAAGACTGGATTTGAAGCAATGTGCAATGCAGCTTGATTATCACAAATAAGTGTCATTGGTCTTGCTTCTTCAATTTGAAGTTCCTTGAGCAACTGTTTTAACCAAATAAGTTCACATGTTGCCATTGTCATCGCCCTATACTCTGCCTCGGCGCTTGATCTTGCAACTACATTTTGTTTCTTACTTTTCCAGGATATAAGGTTTCCTCTAACAAGTACACAATACCCAGAGGTGGATCGTCTATCAATGGGTGACCCTGCCCAATCAGCATCAGAGTATCCAATTATCTGGGTATGTCTTTTATCCTCATACACAAGACCTTTTCCTGGAGCACATTTGATGTATCTCAAAATCCGGATAACAGCATCCACATGTTCCTGACAAGGGGAATTTAAAAACTGGCTTACCACACTGACTGCAAAAGAAATGTCCGGACGAGTGACTGTGAGATAATTCAACTTTCCAACCAATCTCCTATACCTTCCTGAGTCAGATAGAGGCTCCCCCTGATTGGGTAGTAATTTAACACTTGGATCCATAGGAGTATCGGTTGGTTTAGCATTTAACAAACCTGTTTCTTCCAAAATATCCATAGCATATTTCCGCTGAGAAATCACCAAACCATCTTTAGATTGGGCTACTTCAATACCCAAGAAATAACGGAGTTTACCAAGATCTTTTGTCTGAAATTGTTTCGAGAGATGTTGTTTCAACTGGAGTATTCCCTGCTGATCACTACCAGTTATGACAATGTCATCTACATACACAATAAGATAAATACACCCTTGGGGTGAGTAACGATAAAAAACAGAATGGTTAGCTTCACTACGGATCATACCAAACTGTTGTACTACAGTGCTGAATCTGCCAAACCAAGCTCTCGGAGATTGCTTAAGACCATAAAGAGACCTGTGTAGCCTACAAACCATATTCGATGACTCCTCCTGAGCAACAAACCCAGGTGGTTGCTCCATATATACTTCCTCTTCAAGATCGCCATGTAAGAATGCATTTTTGATGTCAAGTTGATGAAGAGACCAATGTCGAATGGCTAGAAGAAGTCTAACAGATGCCATCTTGGCTACAGGTGAAAAGGTATCACCATAATCCAACCCAAAAATTTGAGTGTATCCTTTGGCTACTAAGCGAGCTTTAAATCGATCAATCTTGCCATCTGGACCAACCTTCACTGTATAAAGCCAACGACAACCTACTAAAGATTTTCCATGGGGTAGAGGAACCAGTTCCCAGGTACCACTGCTTTGAAGAGCACACATTTCATCAATCATTGCTTGCCTCCACTCAGGGTGAGATAATGCTTCACCTGGAGTTTTAGGAATAGAAACAGAAGACAAAGAAGACAAACAAGTATACTGCAAAGGGGAAAGACGATGATAACATAAATCAATATAATGTGGAGAAGGATTTCGTGTTTGACGTATACCTTTTCGAAGGGCAATCGGAAGATCAGACTCAGGTTGCAGGATCGAATCCGGTGATGGCGAGAGCGTCGGAGGAGAGTCCGTAGTGACCTCAGGGACAAGTACAATTTCAGGGACAGGTACGACTACAGGGACAGGTACAACTTCAGGGACAAGTACGACAGACTTTGGGTGACGACGCTGATATGTTTGAAGTGGGCGAGTGGGGGGGGGGGGGGGGTCAACCGTAGGGGTAACTAGTGGGTCAGGTTCCCTAGAATGATGGGGGATAATGACAGATGGGACTTCCGGAAGAGGTGTGGGAATACTTTCCTGTAGAGGTTCTGTAGTTACTTGGCTGGATTCGAAATATGGAACAGACTCGAAGAAGGTAACATCGGCGGATACGAGGTATCGTTGTAGAGTATGTGAGTAGCAACGATAACCTTTTTGGGATCGATGATAGCCAAGAAAGACACACTTTAGTGATCGAGCTGATAGTTTATCAAGACCAGGGGAGAGATTGTGTACAAAACACGTTGACCCGAAGACTCGAGGAGGAATTGGGTGGAGTGGAGAGTTTGGAAACAGGACTGAATGAGGGATTTTATTATTAAGGACAGATGAGGGCATGCGATTTATGAGGTAACATGCTGTGAGCACCGCATCTCCCCAAAACCGGAGAGGAACATTACCATGGAGAAGTAGTGTTCGAGTGGTTTCTACGAGGTGCCGATTTTTGCGTTCGGCTACCCCGTTTTGTTGGGGTGTATGAGGGCAAGATGTTTGGTGCAAAATACCATTGGATGACATAAATGTTTGAAATTGTTGGGATAAATATTCACGTGCATTGTCACTTCTTAGGGTACGAATAGATAAACCAAATTGGGTTCTTATTTCTCGATAAAAGTGTTCAAAAATAGAAAACAATTCAGACATGTTCTTCATTAAAAATAACCATGTGCAACGTGAAAAATCATCAATAAAGGTTACAAAATACCTAGACTCAAAAGTAGACACAGTACGTGAGGGACCCCAAACATCGGAGTGGACTAAAGCAAAAGGGGACGCAGCCCGTTTATTGACTCGATCGGAAAAGTGACTACGAGTATGTTTTCCTAACTGACAAGACTCACAATGTAAAGTGGATAATTTAGATAAACTGGGCACCAACTTTTGTAGCTTGGGAAGACCTGGATGACCTAACTGCGCATGTATAATGAGTGGAGAATCTATGGTGGAACATGTGGTAGATGACGTAGAGAAGTAGTAGAGGCCTTGAGACTCACATCCGACGCCAATCGTCTGTCCCGAACTCCGATCCTGCAGAGTAACATTACTATTAGTAAAGGTGATAGAACAATTAAGGGAACGAGTTAAACGACTGACTGACAGTAAATTAAATGGGCAATTAGGTACATAAAGGACAAAAGTAACAGAGAGAGACGGTAAAATTTGAACAGTACCAATCCCTTGGGATCAGGTTTGAGAACCATTTGCTGCAGTTATAATAGGCAAGAAACCAGAGGTAGAGAGGGAGGAAAAAAGACCTTTATTACCAGTAACATGATCAGACGCACCAGAGTCAAGGACCCAAGGACCAAGAGGAGATGATTGAGAGAAGCAAACAGATGAATTACCGGTGTGTGCAACCGAAGCAGTGGAACCAGAGATCTGATTAGTCTGACACCATCTGAGAAAATCTTCGTAGCTTGGCGTAGGGTTCTGAATAGAAGGTGAAGTCTGCATAGTTTCTGAGTTATCACTTTGAGCTGCATTTACCTGGCGTGGGGGTTTGCCATGTAGCTTCCAACAACGGTCGATAGTATGTCCAAGCCGGTTACAATGGTTACACTTGGGACGAGGTTTGGAGTTGGATGACCCTCCTCGAGGACGACTCTGATTGTTGCCCAGAGATGCGAGGGCAGCAGTGTCACCTGGTGTAGCAACAATAGATGGAGGGGAAACCGGACCAAACACATGAGGTGTAGCCAAGCGCAACAGTTGTTCACTAACTGCATCATAGTTAGGAACAGTAGTACCTGATAAAATCTGGTTACGAACGGAGTCGAGTTCGGATGGTAGTCCTTTAAGTGCCATCACCATGAAAAATTTACTATGTTGTTCGGCATGAGCTGTTGCGTCTTTTGCGTACGGCATGAGGGTTGCGTAACTTGCTTTCAAAGCATCAAGGTTACTCAGATAGGTTTGCATATCCATATTTTCCATCTTTAGTGTGTCGAGTTTGAGGATGACACTGTATAGACAATGAACGTCGTTGGAGAAGACTTTCTTGGCCTTTTCCCAAACTTCATAGCAAGTGGAGAAGTCTTGATACTGTGCTTGGAGGTTAGGTGCTATGGAGAACCATAACACGGTAAGGAGAGAGGCATCTGTTTTCTTCCATTTAGCAAGTTTGTCGGAGGCAACATTAGTCAATTGTGTGGTTAGGTGATCTTCATATCCCTGACCACGAAACCACATATCGACAGCACGCGCCCATATGTTATAGTTTGCTGATCCGGTCAATTTTTCACATGGGATAAGAGGAACTTTAGTAAACGAGTCTCCCATAGCTTAATGACACAAACAATCGGGGTTGCTTGCACTGGAGCACCGTTTTCCGTGAGTCGGAAAGTAAAACAGAGGCCGGATCTGGAATGGGTGAGGAGAGGTGAGTAGATCAGCAGAAAAACGGTCGGAATCAGCCGCCGGTCGCGCTGGGGCAGCAGCGGGAAACGGAGCGGTTACGGGCGAATTTTGCAAGGCGGTTACGGGCGAATTTTGAAAAGTGAGAGGCAAACCGGAGTGACAACACGGTTTGCCAAAAATTTTTTTTTTTCTCACCGGAAGACAGTAGGTCAACCGGGTAAAAAAGAACTTGTATATTTCAATACCAAATTTGTAACTATGTATAATATGTATAATTCTAAACATGTACTATATATGGGTGTTACAGGAAAGATGGACAAGAAGCAATAATAAATTATGTGTTATATGTTCCTTTAATGGCAAACAACCCGATTTGTTTCAGACAACTACTTAATGAGAATCACACCATGAGGCTAAAGGAAGATGAACTGAAGATATTTGATTCAAATTACAAACTAATTTTGAAAGCACCTCTATCAAACAACAAGACAAAAATTTTGACTGACATGTTTGACTATCAATATCTTGCATTGACCATTACCGAGGTGTGAAATTGGATTTGGAATCAGAGTTGTGGCCATCAGAATTTTATATGTCATAGTCTAATTCATATGAATAAAATGGTGCATGGTCATTCTTATATTAAAACACCAAAAAAATTATGTGAAGAGTGTTGCGTATCTAAGCAGACAAGGAAGTTATTCAAGTATGACTTGCCTATAAAATCATAACAAAAATTGGAGATTGTTCATTAAGATATATGTGAGCCATTTGAAGTAAAGTCATTGAGAGGTAAATTTTTTTTCTAACTTTCATAGATGAATTCACTAGTTATATATGCATTGACTTGACGAAGAAGAAAAATAAAGTATCCACTCTGCTCAAGAAATTTAATTTTGTTGAACAATGGGTTGAATGTGACATTAAGATATTAAGAACTGATGGGTGAGGTAAATATACTTCAACTGAGTTTGCACAATTGTGTGAGAAAGAAGAAATTGAGCATGCGATAATAACTCCATTCACACTTTAAAATAATGACATTGCCTAAATAAAGAATAAAAACATATTGAACATGGCAAGAAGCATATGCTCAAGCCTAAATAATTTCAAAATCATTTATTGGTAGAAGCAATTTAACAACAATACATATCATCAATAAATTCCCAACAAAGAAGTTAATAAACAACACACTATACGAAGCTTGGATAGGTTTGATGCCAAATGACTGTCACTTCAAAAAATTTGACTCACCATGCTTCAGGCTTGTACTTAAGATGTTAAGAAGAAAACCACATGATAGAAGTCAGACAATGATCCTTATGGGTTATCACCCAACAAATGCACATAAACCATTATCACCTAATGATAATAAGGTGATAATATGCAGGGATGTGCTGTTTGGTGACAACAAAGGGTGGAACTAGCTCTAAGTTTCAAATAATTCAATGTAGAATGGTTAGAACTCAAACAATGTTAGAATTATATTTCAAGAAGATCAAGTAAAGGAAGTTATATAAGAACATGTAGTAATGATATCAACTAGACAAATAACTCATATAGTTAGACTGATTGACTATGAAATTTTCTCTGTTTAATTAATAGATGAAAATGATGATCTAATTGTAAAGCGTTGACAATTGAGTTTGAGACAATAACCTCAATCAATCCCTGAAATACGAAAACTGACAAGAAGATATAAATGATGAACTCAAGGAAATTGAGAATAACCAGACCTAGGAATTGGTCACTCGCTAAAGAAAGAAAATCAAGGATGTGAATTGGGTATATAAGCTAAAACTTAGATCAAATTGTGCGATATCCAAGTACAACGCAATGCTAGTTGCAAATATACACACCAACTTCCAAACTTGAAACCATAAGAATAATGATCGCAATTGTAGCACACAAAGGGTGAAAGATGCATTAACTAGATGTAAAATATGCTTTTCTCAATGGACCATTAAAGGAAGAAGTTTATGTCAAGCAAATACCAGGCTTTGAAACAAGCACCTAGATATTGAAATAAAAGATTGACAATTTTCTCATCAAGCTAGGATCAACAAATGTACATTCAAGCATATAATGCATGTGAAACATTCAAGCGAGCAGGAACAGAGCATTATATGCCTATATGTAGATGATTTATTAGTAACAAGATCGCTGAATCGACAAAATTCAAGCCAACATTAAGAAGGAACATGAGATGTGAGAACTTGGGAATTTGGATTATTTCCTAGGTATGGAATTTGTGAACATAACATTTGGTATTTTCTTGATCTAGAAGAAATATGCAAAAGACATTTTGAAAAATAATTCAAGATTAGCATTTGCAAACCTACAATCACTCTCATAAAAACAAGTACAAAAATGAAGGATATAAATGTTAAACTTGTAGATGCAACTTTTTTTATAAGCAAATGATTGGCTGACCAAGATACCTAAACAAACTAGACCTAATATTTGTCAAAGTGTTGGCTTGGCAAGAAGATTCATGGAGATTCATAGATCATATCTTCTACTAGCAACTAAAAGAACCTTTAAATAGATCAAAGACACTACAAATTATGGTGTACTCATGTCAAATCAAAAGGATACTATAAGAGAATCCAATGCATATGAGTATTTTAATTAAGATTGGAGAAGAGATCAAGATGACAATAAAAGTATAATATGATACATATTCATGATTGAAGAAACTCCTATTTAATTAACTCAAAGAAATACAAGATATTGACTCTATCATGTTGTGAGATATAGTAGGTTGCAGTCTCATATGTAGCTTGCTAAACATTGTGGATAAAAATAATGTTAGAAAAGTTGGAGTTTAGTGAAGTAATGAATATCTATTTTTTTTAGTCTCATATGTAGCTTGCTAAACATTGTGGATAAAAATAATGTTAGAAAAGTTGGAGTTTAGTGAAGTAATGAATATCTATTTTTTTTAATACAATAATTCAATAATTGATTTGACTAATAATTCAATAAATTATGGAAGGAGCAATCATATTAAAATAAAATACCATTTTGTAAGAGATCAAATGAAAAATCCAATTTAAAAATTGAGTATTGCAAAAACAGAGTTGCAACTTGTAGATATTTTGATCAAACCTTTAAAGTGGGAAAATTTTGATTGCTTGAAGGAGTTGATATGCATAAGAAAACTAGCTGATGTGAATTAGGATATTGTATCTCACTTGCAACACAACACAACTAACTATCACAACTACCACTTTTAGAAATTAGTTGGAGAGTTAATTTTCTAACTATATACATTTGTCATTATTTTTAATTCGGTTCCATCAATAAAAACACATTTATCTCTTCTTTAATTTCACTTAGATTCTCTCTAATTTGATATTTCTCTCTCAATATTCATACTTTGAGAATCAAATAATTTCAATAGAACTATCAATTCTGACCAAATTCGAATTATTCAATTAAATCAATTAATATATGAATTTTAATTGAGTCAAACTTTACCTAAATTTTTTTTATAATAAATTTAAATTAAATTGTTCGTGAACTTTAATTGACTCTAACAAACTTAAATTAAATTTCAAATTAATTAAATTTTAATAAATCGAGACAAGAACAAAATTTGTCTTGACATTAAATTCGTAGTGTGACTCCCAATTCAACAATGTCCCCTTTTAAATATTCAAATCATTATATAAAATCAAAATTAAGCCACGTATACTTTATTTCCTACCACTAGAATGTCAAAACCAAATTAAAGACTTTGTTTACCATAATGTCCAAATCCAATGGACGGTGAAGAATATGGCAAACCGCTCTCTCTAAACAGTGAGCATACACTCCAAAGTTCACCTATCATGTTTTAATTTTCAAACGTCACTCCAAAGTTCACCTTTCATGTTTAAATTTTCAAACGTTATCATCCCATTTCCCGTGATTAATTTGGTGCAGGCTGAAAACTTAACATGTTATTATTTATTTATTTATTTTTTCTTCGTATTTTACAATATATTTAATTAATTCGACGAATGTTTCTAAATACGGCTACATTAGATGATATACTCAATCATTCAAATGTTATCGATCAAGTTAGGTATGTACGTAAATCTCCGGATCAATATTAAATAATTAAATAAATCATTAAAAAGGGAAAACCAACGCTCAGCATAAAAAAATCAACATTAAAAGAAGAAAAATTAAAAAATGATGTGTTTACGTTATCTATTCTATCCAATAATAAGAATATTAGAAAAAATAATGAGAATGAAAGAAAAGGAAAACGACAAAGTTAAAATTCGCGAATGATCCAAGTCCAAGTGCGGAAGAGGCGGACGTGGGACCCGCACATAATAGACCCCACTCTTCTCTTCTCTATTGTTTGTTCTTATCCCATTTCATTTCCATACTCACTCTTCACTCTTCCCCAATAACAAGTATCGCCACATGTCATTCATCACCAGGTCTTTTCCTTCTCTCTCTCTCTCTCTCTCTCTCTCTCTCTCTCTCTCTCTCTCTCTCTCTCTCTCTCTCTCTCTCTCTCTCTCTCTCTCTCTCTCTCCTATGATCTTCGTACACCTTTAACCTATCGTCACTCACTGAACTTATTTCCATTTCCGTCACTCTACCAGAATAACGTTTCCGATCAAACTTCAAAAACCTAACCTAATCAAAGCAAGTCTTCCTTTTACTTTTATCTTCGTCTGTTTCTTCGTAACAATCATTCGTTTATTATTAAATTAAATTTAAAATATCCAAAGTTTCACTCTCTGTTTACGTTTCGAATAAGCTCAAAATAGAAATAGAAATTCATCTCGATCATTTTCATTGCTTTGATCGGAGTAATCGTTGAATTAGGGATAAGCAACTGTTCAAAATTCTACTATTACTACTAAACAAAGTTAATCATCGTGTTTTTGATTTAATTTAATTTAATTTAATTGTATTTTACTTTTTGATTGCTATTTCACTAGTAGTGTTTTATGGTGTTCTATTCTTCTTGTTTGTTTGATCATAACTATGGGCTGGTTTGTTTGATTCTAGTTATTTATTTTTCCCCTAAGCTTCCACTGTTGTTAGGTTGTCATATATTTGATTATTTTGCTTAATTAATTGATTAAATTCTTCCTTCATGCAGTTCAATCCCTAAGAATATTGTTCTCAAATGGGATTTTGATTTTTCATGCATTAATAATCAAGGGACAGTATTGTAAAAAAAGAAAGTGATGGGAGGTATCTGTTCTAGGAAGAGACAAGTTTTAGAAGATGATTTACGCAGGGGAGTATCTGGAAGGTACTGTAGAAGTGCAAGCACAAAATGGTTAGGAGCAAGAAGTTTACGTTCTAAGACAAATCATTCTCCTGGAGTGGGTACTTGTCCCTCTCTTATGGATTTATGCATAAATAAGATCCGCGAGGTGCATGTTTTTCGATTTTTGTTAATTGTTTGTTTTGTTTGTTTCTCTATGGTTGTTTTGTATTTATGCTGTAGTTGATCCAAGTTATGACAGGATTTTCATAAATACCATTCGTTTTCAATTCTACCAAGAGACTTAAGCCAGCAGATCTTTAATGAATTGGTGGATTCTCATTGTCTTACAGAAGCGTCTCTAAATGCTTTTCGTGATTGTGCTCTTGAGGTACTTTGCGTGCAAGAGGGTTGGTGAAATTGCAGGTTTTGGTTTGATTTAAGTACTTATCAAATATGTTGTGTTTTTCATGGCAGGATGTTTACTTGGGAGAATATTTTGGAGTGAATGATGATTGGATGGACGTCATTGCTTCACAAGGGTCTTCTTTACTTGCCGTTGATGTTTCTGGCTCTAATGTGACAGACAGTGGACTGCGACTCTTAAAGAATTGCTCAAATATTCAAGCATTGACCCTTAATTACTGTGATCAATTTTCTGAACACGGACTCAAACACATTAATGGTAGGTAGAATGACTATTTTTTCTCCTGATCGTTAAGAGTTTTTAAACAAAATAATAAGATGATGAAATCATTCAAACTATTCAAATGAGACAGGACTTTGTGCTGAGTTTGATGATCTTTTGTGCCTATCATGTATTCTACCTGTGTAAAAACTCTGAATTATATACTGTTGTTTTTGTCTTTCTTTTATGTAAAAAAACAATCTATTATTCAATTATTTTTGATATTTTGCAAAAAGTTGGAGAAATTTATTCTTGAATGTTAAACACATATTGGATGTTTTGCATATTGAAGTTATTTTACATGAATAGATATTGAGACAGCAATAGTTTTATTTGAGTAATTAATATAATCAATCAAGAAAAATTTGTTGCATAGGTCTATCAAACTTGACTTCATTGAGCATCAGGAAGAGCTGTGCTGTCACACCTGATGGAATGCGAGCCTTTTCCAACTTAGTTAATTTGGAGAAGTTGGACCTTGAGAGGTGTTCATATATTCATGGCGGATTTGTTCATTTTAAAGGTTCCTATTCTTGATATCTTGCTTAGTTATGTATAAGAAGTAAACTTCCGTATGGACTTGACATTGTAAAAAACAACCTCACATCTAGTAATTTGAAACAATTATATTTTCTTTAACGTATGTTTAGGTATGAGATATGGTTGGTTAATTGGGCGGCCTGTCATGAACTTCTTCAGGCTAGATGAATATTATTGTTATTTCATAAAGCTTTATCTCAAAATTTGTTTTGTTTCTTGCTTGACTCTTAAACCATTTGCACAACAAGTAACTGTTTTGCTGATTTTTTCGTTGTAAATTTCATATGCATCTTATGAATCCACCATATTCTTTGAATCAATAACTTTCGTGTAATCATCTTTTATAAATTGTGTGATGTCATACTCTTCTTTTAAATTATTTTAGATGAATTACCATCATTATTCTTTAGTTGGTGGTGATGGCATCTGGTCGGTGCCATAGCCTACGCCTAATGGCAATAATAAGTTTAAGTTTTACCTTCATTAAATGAACCTTTTTTACTATACAAAAATGTTAAGGGGAGGGAAAGGCATGGGTCAGGGTATGCCAATTTAGGATACAATTGACTTATAATAGAGGACTGCCAATAAAAATCAGTCTATGGGTCCTTGCATCGGAGGCTGTTTTATCTTACCACTTGAGTCAACCTGTCATTGATTTCTTCTACGGAATTTATTATCTAGATGTTATTAAATGCTTTCCTGCTTAGAGTTTGCTTTTAAAGAAACTTTGTTTTGGAATTACTCTGTAATAGATTTAGTTCCTTTGTTTTTTTTTTTAATATAGGTCTGAAAAAGCTCGAGTCTCTTAATATCGGATGCTGTAAATGTATTACGGATTCCGACCTGAAGGCTATCTCAGGTATTGGTTGTTTATTTTTTTATTACAGTAGTTGCATTTCAATCTCTCCTATCTGTTTGTGTACAACGCAATTTATATTTTCATACTTTGTGATACACTATGTAGAAGTTTTTCCCAAATGAGGTGGATGCAAAATGTTATTATGGCTGATACTCAATAACAATTTTTGTAGTTGAGATTATACCTTAGCATCTGGTTACTTAACTAATAGCTTCATGAGATTAGCTAATTTAATTCTCTCTTCGTACTTTTAGATTCAAAAAGCTAGGCCGCGGTTGCAGTTTGAGTTGACTGTCGGTATGAAATGTTTCAGGTTTTATTAATTTAAAGGAGTTGCAAATTTCCAACAGCAATATTACTGATCTTGGGGTTTCTTATTTAAGAGGTATTTCTATAGCTTTGTCATCCATTGCAAGTGTTACAACAAGACTATAGCTGCTGCTTCTATTTTATGCACATCAGAACATATCTGGTTGTCGATTTGTTCGAATATAAAATAATATAATGATAATGTATTGGTTTCCTTTTTAAGATTAGTCATTAATAGTATCTTAGATTATCTCATTGAATTAGTTTTCATACTTCTCAATTACTTTCATGATTTTCCTATTTATTTAGGATTTGGATCAAGTTAGCACAAGTTATTAATATTATCATATTTCTCAGTGGTAAGATATCAGCCGCTATTGCGGGGTTTTCCGCCATAATCCGCAATAACGGCGCCGCAAAGCGGCCGGTATGGCGGGATTTAGCCTCTCCGCCATGGACCGCCATCCGCCATCGACAACACTGGTTATTATCATATTTCTCAGTTACTTTTGTATCAAGTTAGCATTATGTCATTATCATATTTCTCAGTTACTGTTGTATCAAGTTAGCATCAAGTTATTATCAATAATATTCAAAATTCTTATTATTTCTCACTTCCTTTTATCTATAATCCATAACTTCCAAACAACTAATGTTCACTCTTCAGTGAAAATTCATTATTCTCTTGCTATAATCAAAATGCTGTTTCGGTTTATGGAATTAATTGTAAAAACTATTTGCTTTATACATTGTTACACTGCTTGGACATTCCTCCCTGATTTACAGGTTTGCAGAAGCTTGCCACATTAAATGTTGAAGGGTGCAATATCACTGCTGCATGTTTTGAGTATATTTCTGGTAATTAAATCCTCAATTTGTTCTGTCATTTCATATCCGTTGATTGTAGACATCAACTCTATTTGTTCTGGACGTTGTTTTTTAATTTTTGAACTTTCCTTCTAATTTATTTTGAAAATTAATGATCTGACAAGCTTGACATGCAATCCAAGTAATGCTTAAACGGAAAAGACTACTTTAGTATCTGATCTTGGCATCTCATATTTGCTTATCACTGTTCCAATGTCCAAAATTTCCTTGGTTTGTTCTTTAATTGCGTTTCCTTTCGCATACAGCCTTAGCTTCCCTGGCATGCTTAAATCTCAACAGATGCGATCTTTCCGATGATGGATTTGAGAAATTTTCTGGTAACTCAAAATATAGTGACCAAATTTGCGGACTTTTCAAGCCCATGTCCATATTTCTTACTCTAAAGTTAACAAAGCAACAACTTTTCAGTTTTACAACACAACGTTCTCTTTTGTGCAGGTCTTACAAGCTTGAAGAGATTAAGTCTTGCTTTTAACAAGATTACAGACACATGCTTAGTTCATCTTAAAGGTTAGTCATATCTCTACAACTCCTTTAAGAGCGCCTTTTTTCCCATAAGCTGCTTCCCTATGTTGAGAAGATACATGATTTGTACAGTCTGGATTTATCTCTTCTATTTTCACCACCGCCTCAATTTTTAGATGCTAGCTGCACATTTTGAGATGGACCTTCCCATTTATATAATTTATATTCCTTTCAATAATTTGAAATTAACTTCTGTTTTCCTTATTGACACCGGTTTTGATAATCATGTTTCCTTTTATTATAAAAAATATTGGGGAAGATGGAATATCTTATCCTCTTCCCATATGTCACTTCCCTTCCCTTCTTTTATTGTCATGTAAAATGACAACTCAAATCAAGGCGTAGAAGTTATTGGGTGCATGTTATAGTCTTCAATCTCTTGTGTGTGCTGACTCTGCACAATATTGAATACCATTGGGAAAATAATTTGTTTCATACCCAATTTGGTTAAATATTCAATTTCTGCCACATTGACTATCATCATGACTGAAACTTGTTGATTGTTTATCTTTCAAATTGTCCATAGATATTTAATTGGCTTCTCTTTGACAGGTTTAACAAATTTAGAGTATTTGAATCTGGATTCTTGCCAGATTGGTGATGATGGGCTTGCGAATTTGACAGGTTTACTGCTAAATTTACATTCTCCCTTTAGTAGATTTGAATGGTTGTTACATTGTTTAAAGCTTAATAGAATTGTTATACTTCTTTAATGTTCCTGCAAAAGCAAAGTTACAAAAGATCTGAAATGGGATCAACTTTTCCTCAGACCTTGCAATGCTAGGAGATTTTAAGCATCAACTTTTCTTTAGATCCGTGATTGGGGAATAAGTAGAATTACACCTTGTTGTCATTTTCAGCTGAACAGTGTTAACTTATGATTCAACTTCTCATATTTTCTTGGTCAATTAATATTGGGGGTGGAATGGAACAAAGCCATGTAACTTAACATTAGCCAAATGGTTTTGACTTGGATTTATAAAATTATCATGTTGTGAATTTAAAGAATTATTTGGTCTTGAACTTGTGCTTTGAATATTCATTACAGTATGCATTGTCTGGTGGTTTTGATTTGTTCTACCATAATATTCTATTCGAGGGGGGAAGGTTTTGTTACTTCTGAATATCTAATGAGGTTTTAGGTGTCCATTATGTGAATTGGAAATATCACCTACAGTATGAAATTTACAGCTATTTATTCTTTCAGGTCTCACTCTCTTGAAAATCCTAGTGTTGTCCGACACTGAAGTTGGGAACGGAGGGCTTCGATATTTATCAGGTTGATAGAAACAACCCTGCAGTTGTGAAATGAGAATTTAAACTCAATTATATTTCTATATTTGTTGGTTATATGTTGAGGCTACATAATCATTAAAGTTTCTGTGCTGTGTACGAGGTAATCTATGTTTCATATAACATGATTCACTTCAGCACCTTTTAATTTAGCTTCCATGTTATCAACTTCTAGTATGTTAATTGACTTTGTGTGTCTAGGCTCAATCTTGGAATGTGATCATTGTGGTTGCTGCATTCAACATTTTGATTTGATCCAAGACATCTTGTTTTTATAGTTGTACATTTTCTCTGTCTATTATGAATATATCTTTTCCAGTTACATCTACTTGCACACAAACACATATGTCCATTTATCTGATTCTGTCTTGTTAGAGATATTTACAGACACTGATTTTAATACACGTGTGAAATTGTTTTTGCCTTTGTCCAGGGTTAAAAAAACTTGAAGATTTGAATCTGTCATTTACTTCAGTAACTGACAATGGCCTGAAAAGGCTATCTGGACTGACAAGTCTTAAATCGCTTAATCTGGATGCTCGACAGATAACTGATGCTGGACTGGCAAATCTTACAAGTAAGCATTTCCTTGTGTATAATCAATCATATATTTACTGCATGTCTTTCTTTCACGTATATTCACTTGTGATATGAATGATTTTGTATATGTATATAGGGTACTGCCCAGTCTTGAGAAAGTGGCATAAATAAATCATTAAACATGGCCCAACTTCTTTGACCGTTTGCCATTTATTATTTTTCCTTTCATTTTTTGTTATTTTTAAAATTATTTAAAAAATCTATAACTGCAGAATGCCAGCATGCAAACTGTAAAATTGAGTTCTGATAGTAGGTGGTAAGATAGTCAGAGACCACTGCTAGCACATTTCTCTATCTTTTTTCTATGATTTCATCTATGAGTACTGTCGAGTCATATTAATGATTTTCACTCACTCTTTATGATCACTTGTGACGTACGTTTGTTTTTCTTCTCTTTCTCTCATTTCCCTTCTTTACTTTCACATGGTTCATTTTTTTTCTTTCAGGGTGGATCATCAAATATACTCTGCTAATGACTGATTTTTTTCCTATGATGTGTTTTACTTTTTTATATAATCATTTTTAGAAGTCTAAAACTTTCTAAATAACCACTTTTTTCTGATTGCATATTTATCACATGCTATTTGGAAACAAGTGACTTATTGTATTTTATTGGATCAAGTGCTTTCATAGGGTTAAATCTATATATGAGGTCACGACTCTTTTTACTTAAGCCCTTGTAGAAACACCATGTTTGAATCCAATACTGGCCCTATCTAAGCCTTCATAATGGCCCTATTTTTGGTTTAGATATTTAATTGAAACATTGTCTTTAAATTTAGACGCAATGCTGCTTTAAATAAATCAATTTTGTCCAAACTAAACAAACTCTGAGCTGACCAGGATCACATCCCTTTTATGAGGTGCAATCTAAACCATTATATAGTTTTTCATCACTTTTTACTATTTAAATGCCCAAATTAAGTTGTTTGAGCTGGAACTACTTTTATTTCTGTTGGCACTTGGGAGCTTCAAATGTAAATGTCTGATTGACTCTTTTCTTGTATAGGTCTGAGTGGGTTGATAACTTTGGATCTATTTGGTGCGCGTATCACTGACTCTGGAACTGCTTATTTACGATGTATGTATACCAACTTCAGACTATTGTTGATTTCCTTTGTTCATTTGATTTCCTTCATTCTTTAAAATACCTGATTATAAATTGTATCCCTAATATCTATAATCTGTTATGAAATTGTATCCCTAATATCTATAATCTGTTATGAAATTGTTATAATTGTTCAGAGAATAAATAAAAAATACATAACGATTACTTTCTGTTCTTTATTATGTATAAAATATGAAAAATTTAAAGCTGCTGAACTGGACAAACAAGTTTTTGCTACTACCCGAAATAAATGGTTTAATGGCCCTAAATGAAAACAAAAATAAATTGAGGCAGTACTACTCGAAAACCTCATTCAAGGACCAGCTAACTTTTTCATTATTTTTCATATGTATTGTATACAATAAACATTAATTGAAGTAACTGGAACACAAGGGTTTACACAATCTTTTTCATAAAGTTATCTTGGTGGCTTAAATGTTATTTTGTTTTTTGCATCATGCAGCGTTCAAGAACCTGCAATCCCTTGAGATTTGTGGTGGATTTTTAACTGATGCTGGCGTTAAAAATATTAGAGAAATTGTCTCCCTTACACAGCTAAACCTTTCCCAGAATTGCAAATTGACAGATAAAACTCTCGAGTTAATCTCTGGTATTTTCTGCATGTCTTCGTTACTGCTCTTTTCGATAATAATGATCTAAATGACTTGGCATATTTATATCGACGTAAAACTGTAATTTCAACGTGTAGTCAACTATATGTTACACTTTCCAAATTCAAGTTAACTGTGAATTAAGCCCCTAATGTAACGAGGGTGCAGCTGACAGTGGTATACTAATGCTACATGTTCACTTGCCAGATATAAACCCATTGATTATGCATGAGCAACTAAGTCTTGCAGAATCAGAATTAAATCAAAGAAAAGGAAAATTAGATGAAGAATATCATTTTTTTGCTTCGCTTTCTGATTCCTTACTTGCTATGTAGTTTTGATTAGGTAGGTTTTGTTCTTCTTTCCTTAACACATTAGTATATCCATATCCGATTACTACAGGAATGACTGCACTGAAGTCGCTAAATGTTTCAAATTCTCGTGTAACAAACCAAGGACTGCAATATTTGAAGCCTTTAAAGAATTTATGCACTCTTTCCTTGGAGTCTTGCAAGGTCAATGCAGCTGAAATTAAGAAGCTCCATTCAACCGATCTTCCGAATTTGATAAGCTTTCGGCCAGAGTAGACAAAGTGGTAGAAAGAATTCCGTTCTCTGCATGGTGATCAAACAATTCTCTGTACATATTTATTGCTACTCTTTTGGATAATCATAAAATAATATTAGTTGAAGATGAAAGGTGAAGTCTAAAAAAGTTATTTATAGTATCAGGCATGTGAGTGTAATTATGCTTTGTTTTGCATCTGGTAATAATTGTACATATATCTTTTTCTTTTCTTTAGTGTGTATGCCGCGCGTGCTGTATGTTGTCCGTGCATTATGTAATAATGTAACATTCTCATGTAAGTAAATAAAAACGTTTGCAGCAGTGACAGTTTGCCCGAGTAATTTTCTTTTGCTGGATAATTTCGGTTTCTATTGCACGACTAAATATTTTGGAAATGTATCTTTTGATGTACCAATACCAAAAATCATACCATCATTTGCTTTTGAGATCTACTCTATAGAGATGTATTTCCGTATAATGTTTGGGTGTATTTGGTTATGCATCTCTAAATTATTGATACTCATTTAGTGTTTTTGATTTAATAAATGATCCAGTGATGTTTTTAGATATGCATTTCTAGAAATGTCCAGTGAAAAATTTGATAAAACACTAGTTTGTATGATTTTTTTTCCATGTTAAGAAAATCCTCCATTTTGAAAACTCAATTTTTTCTCTCATTCTTAATCAACTTTTCAATACCAGACTATCATTTGTATTTCATCACATCACATAACTGGAATTTAAGGTAAATTTCATTCAATTAATCCAGAATTTCTTTAATTCGACGTTGATTGAGTTGAAAACCGAGTTCTGAAAACTGAGTTTTGCAACTGCCTCCAATTGAATTGAATTTTTTCCATTAAGTTTGAGATGGAGGCTGACGGATGAGGATGCAAGTTCTGTGCGTTGTTTTAAATCCGTAAGAATGGATGCAAGTTCTGTGCGTTGTTTTAAATCCGTAAGAATGGTGTAAATAATTTGAAACACAATCATCTACAAAACTCATAATAAAATTCTTTCAATTACACCACTACAAAACTCATCATAATTTTTTTTCCCACAATACTCATTGAATAAATAGTAAATAATTTTTCAATAATATGAATTTACCCGCATTGAAACGACATCTCCTCAAATTTCTCTAATTATTAAATCTTCTAAACTTCACAAAAAATTTTCAATAATAATAATAATCTTATGATAGTATTTATACTTTTAATGACACTATTATAATGTCACTCTTTTAAAAACAAATAATATGCAAACAAAGTATAATAATAAAAAAATTATTTATTTAAAAAATAAAAATAATTAACACCAAAGTATGCTGAGGGGAGGACCTATAAAAATTTGGTTGTTCTTTTGCTCTAACTCTAAGCTGGCTCATACTCTCTCTTGAATTAGCTCTAATTAGAGTCAAATTTTCTTTGGTGATTATTATTTCACTCATAATTCACTAACTCATTCAAACAACTAACTTAACTAACTAACTAACTAACCAACCGTTTCCAACTCAAGCCACTGATGATAGTCCCTAACTTCATTTAACAGAACTCTAACAGAGTTAGAACTTTCAACTAACTTCCTCATTTATTTAACCAACAATAACAGTGCCCTAACCCTCTAACAACCATGCTTCACGATCATTTTTTGGCAATTAAAGGAAAAATTGAAATTTGGATTGCTTTCATTGGGCTTTCATTGGGCCTAAGAGTTATCCAAACACACTCTATTTAAGTTCAGAACCCATTTCAAATCATTTTTTTGGTGGCATTTGGTGAAGAAAATGGTAGTTATAGTTCAAGCTTGCAAAATCAAGAATCGAGTTTGAAGATCAAGGCCAATTGAAGGAGAATCAAGCATTCCAATAGCTCTAGCATCAATCAGTGAAGGTTTCTGCACAGTTTGACACGGAGATTCACACTCAAACACCTCCAATTGCAAGCAAAATTCCTCTTGCTTTAGGCTGTTTTAGGAAGATTTAGACCTGCAGTTAAGTTATAGGGAGGACATAGATCGTTTTAGGATCAGATTCTTGAGGTTTAGTGATGATTTAGGTTTGAATGCAAATTCTGTTGGCTGGGGAGAGTAATTTATATCTCTCCCCGACAGAATTGGCTGTATTTTCAGGCATTTATTTTGCCAGAATACTTTGTGATACCCGTTCATCCCCAGCAGGGCGGTATTTGTCCTCAGCATTCCGTGTTGATGAAGCAAGCTTACCAGAGCTTCCCCAGCAGTCCGAACCTGCATTTGCATTTGCATATATTGTCATATTTGCATCTACCGAAAAAAAAATGTGTAGCATTTCCATGCTGTATGGAGCATTACGCCATTGTCAAACATACGCATTTTGAAACATAAATCAGGTTGGTTAACCTTTTGCTTTCAGGTGTGTTCTCAGCAGGAGTATGGAGTTCTAGCTCAGATTCATTTTCATATATTCGGAGTCTCGCCGTGAGACATGTGATGATACAGTTCATCTTATTATCTTCCCCACAGAGTTGCTTATTAAAGTTTCTTTTATCCGGTTAGCGGGGCGTTTCTTTTCAGGATTGCTGTCGCGACAGCATCTTAGGGTTTCATAAATCAAAATTTCAGAAGTGGTCACTTGTTGTCGAGACGGGTGTTTGGCGGTTATTTTCAAAATATCCCCGGTGGAGTTTAGCTACTGCAAAGAACAAGCAAATAAGCTATATCCAAGAGTATTTTTCCGTATGGATAGGCGGATGAAGTTTTCCTGTATTTAGACAGATGATTTTCCCGTATGGATAGGCGGATGAAGTTTTCCTGTATTTAGACAGATGATTTTCCCGTATGAATAGGCGGATGGAGTTTTCCTGTGATTAGACAGATTTTCCCGTATGGATAGGCGGATGAAGTTTTCCTGTATTTAGACAGATGTATTTTCCCGTATTGGATAGGCGGATGAAGTTTTCCTGTGATTTAGACAGATGTGTATTCCCGGATTGGATAGGCGGATGAAGTTTTCCTGTGATTTAGACAGATGTATATTTCCGTATTGGATAGGCGGATGAAGTTTTCCTGTGATTTAGACAGATGTGTATTCCCGTATTAGATAGACGGATGAAGTTTTCCTGTGATTTAGACAGATGTGTATTCCCGTATTGGATAGGCGGATGAAGCTTTCCTGTGATTTAGACAGATGTGTATTCCCGTATTGGATAGGCGGATTGAGTTTTCATGTGATTTAGACAGATGTGTATTCCCGTATTGGATAGGCGGATGAAGTTATTTAGACAGATGTATATTCCCGTATTGGATAGGCGGATGAAGTTTTCCTGTGATTTAGACAGATGTATATTCCCGTATTGGATATGCGGATGAAGTTTTCCTGTGATTTAGACAGATGTATATTCCCGTATTGGATAGGCGGATGAAGTTTTCCTGTGATTTAGACAAATGTATTTTCCCGTATTGGATAGGCGGATGAAGTTTCCTGTATTTAGACAGATGATGTTCCCGTATTGATAGGCGGATGAAGTTTCCTGTGATTTAGACGGATGATGTTCCCGTATTGATAGGCGGATGAAGTTTCCTGTGATTTAGACAGATGATTTTCCCGTATGGATAGGCGGATGAAGTTCTCCTGTGATTAGGCAGATGATGTTCCCGTATTGATAGGCGGATGAAGTTTCCTGTATTTAGACAGATGATGTTCCCGTATTGATAGGCGGATGAAGTTTCCTGTATTTAGACAAATAATTTTCCCGTATGGATATGCGGATGAAGTTTTTCTGTGATTAGGCAGATGACACTACAAGAAAAAATGAGATTTACGACACTTGAGTTGCGACAGTTATCACAAAAACGTCCTTATTCTTGGATTGCGACGGTTGTCACGACAGTTAGGGTCAACTGTCGTAGATTTTTTGCGACAGTTACCGAAAAACTGTCCTTATTCTTGGATTACGACAGTTCTCACGACGGTTTGAGCCAACCGTCGCAAATTTTTTAGGCATGTTGTATAAAATAATGCGACAGTTACCAAAGAATCGCCCTCTTTCCACACTCGCAACAGTTAAGGCGAACTGTCGCAATTACTTTAGCCAATCATAATCACTATTTTTTTATTCTTTTAATTTTCCACTTTTTTCTTCATTTTTATTTTCTAACCTTTTCAATTTTATTAATTAATTTAATAAATAATTATTATAATCTATAACTATATATAAAGGGAATACTTTGGTTTGGTGTGACTTATTTTTCTACAATTTTTATCCTTGTTTTATTATATAATTTACTTAATAACTTCTTATAATTAACTTCCATATAACTTCTTATAATTAACTTCCACATAACTTCTTATTATTAACTTTCACGTATTTTTAAAAATATTTAGTTAAACAAAAAATATCGTTTATATTTTCATTCATGCACATTAAAAAAGCGGACAGACGGGCACGTGAGTGCTCGTCTCAACGCTAGTGTTATATAATAACTTAAAAATTTTTAGTATGACTTAACAGGATACATGGTTATCATTGATTGACAGTCTAAAAAAAGTTTACACTATCAGTGCATCATCTTTGTTTTATTTATAAATAATTTTTTTATCCTAATCTACTAGATTTTAACTAACTCATATTCAACATAAAATAGCTCAAAATTTAAACTATTGACATATAATAGAATAAGTTTGAAGATTTGTTTATCATACTCTATTGTATCATCAAATATTAGATTAAGACAAAATATCCTTTATTCTGTACACTAAATCAACCTTAATTTTATCCGTAAGTACAAATTCAACCATTACCTACTTTTTTTTTTAATTTATACGACGCGTAAATTATTTAATACTGTTTAAATAATATTCTTAATTTTGTATAAAAAAATAGTAATTTTAAAAAGAAAAAGAAATATAATGATATAATAGAAAAAAATTATTAACGTCGTGTTCATACAGTAAAAAAAAGTTTTTTTTTTAAAATTTAAAAAATTACACGAAAAAGGGCTGAACTGTGCGTTCTTATTTCAAAATCCGAACCTCGTCATCCAAAACCAAAATCAGAGTAGCCATGTTACTTCGCCGTTTGCCGTGGACGGCGGTTTCCGCTGCTGCACGAATTCCACTGCATTCTTTCATTAAAGTTTTCACTTCCATTCCAAAGCAACTCGCCTTCTCCCCTTTATCCTTCTGCTCCACCTCCGACCTCCATCTCACTCACCATCCAGACAAACATGTAATTTCCATTTTCACGCCATTTCTAGGGTTAACTCATTAATTGTTTTTTTGTTCGCATCATTCACTGAGTTTGAATCTTCATTTGCAGGAACACCGATCGGAAATCCGACCTTTATCTCGTCGGAACACCGATCGGAAATCTTGAAGACATCGGGCTCTTCGAGTGTTAAACTCGGCCGATGTTATACTATCAGAAGACACAAGGCACTCTGGGAAATTACCTCATCATTACAACATCAAAACACCCCTGGTAAGTCTCTTCCTTTTCCTTCTACTCTATTTGCAAACCTAGGTCAATATATGTCGCTGTTTGGCAAAATTGCAATTTACATTTTCTAATACTCGTTTCTAGATCTTCAGATGAGTTATCACAAATTCAATGAATCACAAAGGGAACAACTTGTGCTCAGAAGGTTGAAACAAGGTGAGATTGTGGCATTATAAGTGACGCTGGAACGCCGGGTATAAGTGATCCTGGTATGGAGTTGGTAAGTGTGCTGCTGTTACTGTGCTTGTTTATTCTTATCATCACTTCTACTCTATTTTGTTTCATAACTTTGTTCATGGTGATAACAATGCAGGCCAAATCTATCAAGCAAGTCCTGAACCTTATGCTTAAAAGCTTTACAGTTCTCTATAGTATGGCCAACCCCTCCGGAGTGGAACTCACATCTTGTGTTGGCGTCGTACCCAGGTGGTAATTGTCCCGTAATGGGAGGCAAAGTCCTCTTCTGCACGAGATTAAGGAGCAACAAAGTCTGAAGCAACTCTGCGTAGGATGACGGTGGTGTATCAAAATTCTGGTTATTCAACGACCCTCTATTCTGAAACCTCTATTACCCTGCTGGCGCTGCTGGTTCTGCTGAACCACCTGGTGTTGCTGAGGACTAGCAGGAATAGTAATGCTGGCTATCTGGGGACGCTGATTGCCCCTATTCTGACCTCTCCCTCTGCCACGGGAGCTAGTCACTGAGCTAGTTTCACCCTCTCTTTTTCTGCCACCAAAATTCTTCCTACCTCCGGCTGCGGAAGTCTCTTCCCCTTGGATCTTCCCGATCCTAATCCCATTTTCAATGCGCTCACCTGTAATAATGAGATCCGAGAAGCTACCAGACATGCCACCGACAAGCTTTTCATAATACATCCCAGGCAAAGTAGATACGAACAAATCCACGAGTTCACGTTCAACCATCGGAGGTTGAACCCGAGCAGCCACAACACGCCACCTCTGTGCGTACTCTTTGAAACCTTCCCCACTCTTCTGGGACAAGTTCTGTAGATGTATACGATTGGGAGCCAAATCGCTGTTATACTGGTAATGACAGACGAATGCTTCAGCAAGCTCCTTCCAGTTACGAACAACATTGGGTTCCAAACCCATATACCACTCCAGGGATGGTCCAGACAAGCTATCCTGAAAGAAGTGCATCAACAACTTCTCATCGTCAGAATACGCAGACATCTTTCGATAGAACGACCTCAGATGCATCTTGGGGCAGGTTGTACCTTTGTACTTCTCAAAGTCAGGTACCTTAAATTTCTGTGGAATCTTCAGATCGGGAATCAACCCCATACCAGCCATGTCAAGCCCCGTAGAACTTGCATTCTCAATACTCTTCACTTTATCTTCCAGAGCCTTAAACCTCATCTTCGCCTCAGCGTTCATTTCAACATCAGCTCCTCCCAGGAAGAGCATGTCATCTTGACGTTCGTGTGTCCAGGGTTGAGGACCAGGTCCCAAGACCACACCAGCAATACCTCCTCCTTAGAAGTTAGTATTGTTATTCCCATTGGCAGCACTAACACCTCCTTGATTCACAATTGCTGCTCCGGTTGAACCATTTGCAACCCCAGCTGGGCCAGCACCTATTCCGGTATTCCCAATCACAACTCCAGTAGGGGTCACCACCACTAGTACAGAGTTATCACCTCCATTCGCACCCACATGAGGATGAGTATTCTCGCCAGCATGAAATACTCCCTCTGCATCCAACCTTGCCATCAAAGGTTGCACCAGGTTCTTCAGCTGATCTTGGCTGTTAGCGATCACTTGCATCATATCCATGAAGTGCGCCATCCTGTCCTTAAGCTCTTGAACGTCGTTCTGCACCTGCTCCATTATCCTCAGCTGATTGGCTCTGGTAGAATAACTGTGTGTTGGTCTATGATCAATCCTGAAACAAACCCCTGTGAGAATCTGAGAGTTAGGTGTAGCCCAGAGTACCTGTTATGCAAAATGATTTATACTAATGCAGTGTGTGTCTGTGCGTTAGGGAGATCACCCCCTAATTCTAGTGCCAAAGTGTCAGTGTAGTGTGGTGCAGTGATAAGAAGCTTGGATCCATTCATGGAAGTAAACATCTTATATATTGCTGAAAAAAGCTCGTCTCACAATAGCGGACAGAATTCCAGGTCACTAGAATCAGGGGGTATAAAATGCACCGGCAGCACAGACACCTGTTAATGGAATGCAAAAATGAGTATGCAACAATGCAATATACAACCATGCAGCATGCAAGTATGTGGCAGAGATCAAGAGTTGCACTGCTGAGAAACCCCATCCACAACATCTGTCTCAAGCAAACCCACGACACTACTCAAACCTGGTCTCACCAGACCCAAAACCATGCTCCAACCTGGTCTCAACAGACCCAATAACACTGTCCTCAAATATCAACACCACTGAATCTCAATCAAGAAAACCGGTAATCTGGAGGTCAAGTTACCTGCATATCCCAACCCCTCTCACAGGTAGGTGTCCTATCAACTGACACAAGATATGGCATCCTATGCGGTCGTCGGCGTCACATACTTTCAAGACTGATGATACGATACCCAGAAGGTGTGGCATCATCAAATCCTGAAGAGGCCTCACTTAGCCAACTTCCAATTGATCGGTCCCCAGAGTCGACAATCCAACTAACCAACAACCCCCTCAACCCAAAGGGTTGAAAAAGAAGTCAACCAGAAGAACCTCGTCTGAGCGTGAATTTTGCGGGACACTAGTACATGCAAAGCATGCACGCGCCCACTACTTTCCACAACTAATTCTAGGTGCACTCAAGCCCAGGTTCGACTTATCTCTCAATCACAGATCCCCCTCCCCACAATACAGCAATAATAACAATAATATAATGCTGAAAGTAAATACAGAAAGGTAAATCCATACAAAGTCCACGACGGGAAAACAAGCGCTAGGATTGACTCGCATAGGGAACAGTTGGAGTCGCCAGCTGTCGCTACTGCGAAAATCAGGTGCCGGCACAACAGAAGAGTCGCCACCTTTCGTTATTTATCCCTCGAGCGGGAAAGGAAATGAACAGGATAAACCTCGCGAAAATGGGACAAGACCGGTCATCGCAACCAAATCTTAGGATTCGGGAGTCGGTTACGCAAGGGGAAGGTATTAGCACCCCTCACGTCCATCGTACTCGATGGGATCCACGCTTGTTTGTTGTCTGGACGGTTTGTTAATCTAATCTACCTATCAAGGCTGGCTTAAAACAAAACAAAAGAAAAGAAATAGAGGACTCGACAAAGCATCGCGCTTTGGGCCTACGTATTCTCATCAGAGAAAATCAGAGTCGACGTAGTTCAGCTAACTACGGGTGGGTGGAAGGTGGCTCGCCAAGACGTCGCGTCTTGTGCCTACGTATTCTCATCAGAGAAATCAGAGCTAACGTAGTTCGGGATAAAACGGAACACAGGTTGTTCAGACAGTTTTTTACCCGAGTAAGGTTAAACAGCAGTTCCAGCAGTTCGGGACGAAGCCTGTTTGCGGTGGCGCTGAAGTTTAACAAAACTCTTTTCTTTAGAAAAGTTCTTCTCTTAATTTGCTGACCCCAAAGGGAAAAATGATTTGACGTTTGTTTTCAATCTTTTACACAAGAAGTGTTTTTTATTGTGTTTGCAATTCCAATCGCAAGGAATCATTCATGATTACCGTATCTTAAGCTGTTTGTAGATGAGAAGAGAACGCAACTAAGGATTCATCCTAAGGTTGTGTTTTGAAACCGGGAACTCCTAGAAGTTATCATGCAAAGGCTTCAGCCTAAAAGTCTATCATCACTTCCTTATCAAAAGAAGTGAGAACCTAGGGGGAACCATGTCAATGGTGAACAAAGAGACAGTAAGATAAACAGTAAAATAAACAGCAGTAAAGATGCATGCCATGCACCAATACAAGCGAGGCAAGGGAGTCACGCTCTACCTCGAACTTGATCAAATAGCAGGCAAGGGAAGACTAGCTTCCACTCAAGCCTATGGGGAATGCTTTCAAGCAAACAAACAATACAGTAAAGGAAAAGCAAACAGAGAACCCTGCTTCAGCAGCTCCAAGCTAATCTTCAACTGTAGACTCCACCTTCAGGCTTTGTCTTCAACAGCAAGTTTCAACTTGCTTCTTCAAGCTTTGATTGTAGCTAACACAAGTATCAACTTGTATCTTCACCTTCTCTAGGCTTCAACATCCTCTTCAAGTCTTAACTTGATCAAACAGACAAACATCAACTGCTTCTTCAACTGCTCTAGGCTTCAGCTTCAAGCACAAGGAAACACAAGCTCTAACATCTTCTTCCAAGTCTTCAAACGAAATCTTCAATGTTCAAGGAATCATCCTCTTCAAAGCTTCAGCTCCTAGATCAAGTTTCAACTTGTCCTTCACAAAGTCTTCAGACTCAAACAAACTTCAAGGAAAGCTATCCTCTTCAGAGCTTCGGCTCCTATCTTCAATGCAAGAGACATCTTCAAGCAAAGCTCCTTCAAGCAAGGCACTAACTTCTTCAAACAAACTCTTTAATCATCTTCAACTTAAGGCAACATCTTCAATATTCTTCAATGAAGTCTTCATCTTCAATAGGCTTCTATCTCCCAAAAAAGAATCAATTAACAGAATAAGCTGAAATGCTAAACAACTTAGTGACAACCAACGGAAGCCCATAAGCATATAGCATTGTAAGAGAAAGGTTCCCTCAAAGTTCTACTTCTAAAGTATGTCACTCATCCCTCCAAAGGAGGGATGTGAATACTTTAAAGGACTTTGTGTCATGGGGAAGAATGGAGGTGAATGATACACTCCATGTTTTAAGAAGGAAAGAAACTAACTAAAGCTCTTCCTACATCCTAACTCCTAAGCCTTCACAAGCAATCTTCAAAGAGAACAAACTTCATGCTCCAAGCTCCAAGCTTCCTCTCCAATCATCCTCAAAACATCCACAAGCTCCAACAATCAAAGCCCAAGTCCAAAGCCCAATCAAAATAGCCCAAACCAAACAAACAAGCCGAATGCCAAAAGGGGAAAACACACAATCACCACCCAAGTTGCAAAACTCAAATAAAATAGTAATACTCATTATAAAATCCTAGATTAATTTCTAAGGGAACCTAACTATATACCCTATACCCCATATAGATCCCAGAACCTAAATCAATTATTAAACCCCGAAACTATGTACTAAACTACACCTAAGTGTTTAAAACCCTAATTCTAACACACTTCATTCTCACCTCTCAACCTAACCTAAGTTTTATTCACAAAAATGTGAAAAAATTCTTGAGCGTTCATGCCTTCTTATTCTAATCAACCTAAAAAGAATCACTCAAAAACTCAAAATCAAATGCTCATACAAAAATCCGAAAGTTACTATATCAACTAAAATGAAAATAAAAGCAATTAAACTTGCAAAAATTGAAATAAATTCCTAAATGCCTGAAACTAACATTTTTTTTCTATAATTTTCTAGAGGTCCTAAGGGAACTAGGGAAAAAAATCCCATCCTAAAATGATTATTTTCCAATTTAATATGAATTATTTTCCAACTATGATAAAACCATAAAAAAATCAAAGAAAATAAAACAAATGGAAAAGAATGCGTTGCAGATAGCAATTAAAACATGTTCAAACCGAGAATTGGGCCCAGGAGGGGTGTGGTTATCAACGCGCGCATTAGTCCCATACCAATCAAAAAATAGTAATGGAAAATGCAATGAAAATTGAGAAAAGCCCGTGGCAAATAGTAATCAAATCACGTGTGTTTTCTATTGGGCTTCCAAAGTGGGGTGTCATTATCAAGTTTCACAGTAAGCCCATGCCCCAAAAAAATGAAACGCAGCGTATGATCAAGTTTCAGACTTCATTCACAAAATTGGAAGCAATCGTGGCCGTGAGATCTTGTCTTCAGTCAAAGTCCAATGCTAATCCTAGGGTCAGAAGGTCATCTCCTTCATTTTGAAAGGTGGAGGGAAAACAAACCAGACGGTGGCCGGAGGTGGCGCCAACGTCTTCCCCAAACATCAATTCTTTCAACACTCACCAAAACTCACACTTTAATACATCAATTAATTCATTTTTTCACCAGGAACTCAACCATGCTAACCATTTGCATTGAAAACCACTCATCCTCAAAACACGATAGAAAGTTCAGAATATGCTCAAGATTCAAACCTCACTAATCTCAAAATTAAAGAGTCCATTATCTTCTACACCTCACACTGAGTAAATCCCACTATTCCACTAAGCTTAATTCATCAAGATCAGCAAGAACAATCCATCACAAGAAAATTGGTCACCTAAGATTTTGTCTCTAAACCTTTAATTCCTTTACCAGAAACGACCTAGCCATGATCTACAACACATCTAACCATCTAAAACCTAACAATTCTACTTAAATTATGCTACATGGTGAAGTTTACCAACCTGTGAAATTTGGATGAACAGAAGGTGAAAAGCTTCGAATCTGCCTTCAATCTCTTCCAGATATGATCAGTGATGGATTATGAAGCTTCTGTATGCATCCAATTTCCTTGAATCCTCTTGAATCACCAAACTCGATTTTGAGTTGCAATGGAAGAACTCAATATGCTATCTTTCAATTCCTCAGCAATCTTGGCCAAAAATCTATCCAAACTCACTCACAAACTCATAATCAAGCTACTGAATGCACAAACTTGCTTTGAGATTGCTTCAATTGGTGTAATCGATTCTGTTTTGCAATGTGCAAAATCAGAATTCTATCTATTATCTCTCTCTTAATGCTCACCAACCAATGCTCTGAATCAATCATAAACATTATATAGAATGTGTAGGAATGCTCTAGAAACTTCTGGAATGATCCATGTGAGATATTCAATATCTCTTGCACTTGAAATTACCATGAGAAGCTAGCATATGACAGTCATGTTCAGCTTGCTTCAGTAGCTTGGTTTTGGTTCAATTTCTCTCCAAATGATATTTAGAATGTGTTGGAATTGATTAGAGCCTTGTAGCTGATCCAAGGAATGATTTGGCAAGTGTTACTTACATCATAAGCTACCAAATGCAAGCCTTTGAATTTGACCTCAAATGCCAAAACTAATATTGCCATCATCTCCAAAACATTATTTCTGATCAATTTGATATATTACATGCCTCCTTTTGACCCCAAAACACAAAATCACATTTTTGGTCTTTTTAAATGACTTTAATTCTTCTTTTTTAGGCCATTTTGGCAACTTTGTGATACAAGCCATTCCAAGCTCTAATGACCACTTGGTTGCACTCAAAACATCATTTTGAACAAGTTTCATGTTGGACAATTTCCCATTTGAAGCTTGCAAATTGGAGTTATGGACCCATGATTCAAATGACCTATAATCTCACTTTCCCAAAATACCCCTGGCTTGCAAAGATCATAACTTGAGCTTCACAAATCAGAATGAGGTCTTCTATACCTTTTTGGAAAGCTAAGATCATGAGGAAAAACATTCATGTTTACCAAAAGTCCATTTGAAACCTCCTTCAAAGGCAAAAGTTGCTTAGAAGTTGGTTGATTTTCACAGATAAATTTCAGATGCATCTGATGACCTGTAACTTGCAAGGACCATAACTTGAGTTCCACAAATCCTTTCAAGGACTTATAGTACTCAAATTAAAGCTAAGAGCATCCTCTACAAGTATCATGACCATCACAAGGTGAGATGAGGCTTGTATTTCAACTTATCTTTCCTTGAAGTTTGCATCAAACTAGGGGATTTTACACTGTCAAGCATAGCAACCCTAGCTCTTAAACTTCTCAAACTCCTCAATCATGAGAAATTAACCTTGGAATCATCCATAAGTCATCTTAAGTCATCAATCCATGGTCACATGGCATTATAGGTAGGTCTCAACCTTCCTCAAATTCATCTGTTGACTTAGGGTTGACCAATCAAACCCTAATTCCACCACTCATGGAAAAACTTCTCAATCTTCACTCAATGACTTGCCTTGGTCTCATGATGTCTTTAAAGACATCCCATGACCTCTAGTAAGGCTTCAAGATCATATTCATGGCTTCAGAGTCATCTGAGTAGCTCCGACAACTTTCAAGCTAGGAGACACACCATCTTTGCAATCAACCCTATCTCTGAGGATCTTCTCATTCAACTGAGGAGGATATCAACCCTCACATACTTCAACAACATTATTCAAGAGGTTATCAAACCTTCCATTAGCTTTCAAAAGATGATCACACCCCCTTGATCCCTGCATACATGTCAATGTAATGCATATGCTAGTGTATGAATGAATGCAATGAAACATGAACCAAGTATCAATAAGGTTAGGCAAATTTTGGGTGCAACAGGTTCATACGACTGTTCATCATACACGACATGAACATGTCAGAGGATGACTCCATCATATGAACCTCTTTTGGATGAGGTCCTCGTATCGAACCACGCGAGAAGAGCTTCTTGGGGACCCATACTACGAGACACGTCAACACTGGGTTCTAGACAAGGATTTTAGAGTCATGGACTTTCTTGACTGTTTGTTACGTATGTCAGTCATTGCCAGGCAACAAACCCATCAAGAAAGTATTTTTTGAATGAGGTCTTCATATCGATCCATACGAGAATAACTTCTCGAGGACCCATAGTACGTGACCATCAATCTTAGTTGGTCAATGGTTTAAGGTTCTAAAAGGTCCTTAGAGTAAAAGATTCTCAACAAAACGTTGATCAAACACGCCAAGAGCTTGGCAGTTCTCATCATTCTCAAAGAAATCTACTCTAAGCAAGGTTCTCGTATCGACTATCACGAGATGAGCATCTCGGAAGCCCATATTACTCAACCTCTCCTATCTCAATTTTAACACTCTAGACTCGGGTATAGAGTCTTTCCCTCAAGTTTTGCCGCCAAAATATCCAATCATACCACGACGAATGAGACCAAGCAAGGTGAGTAACAATTGAATAAAGGAAAATGATAAACAAGCAAATAAAAAGAAATAACCCAAACACACGAAAAACAACCTAAGTTAGGCTTGACTCGCTTAGGAAAAATCCCCAGCAGAGTCGCCAATTGTCGCTACGCGAAAAATGACACAGAGCCACCACCGGATTTTATTTATCCCAAGGAGGGAAAGGGAAATAGTGATAAAACCTTTAGGGAAATAGCATGGTCGTTGCAACCAAGTCTTAGGGTTCGGGATTCGGTTATGCAAGGGGAAGGTATTAGCACCCCCTCGCATCCATCGTACTCGATGGGAAACTCCTAGGTTGTTTTGCTTGAGTGGGTGTTTTATCTAAGGGTTTGCTTGTTTTAGGAAAAGAGGGGTTGGTTGTTTATTATAATGCTCTCCAAGGATTGTGGCCCTTGTGCCTACGTATCCTCACTTAAAAGAAGTGAAGAATCAGAGCTCCGTAGTTCGGAGGCTTATGAAATTGTTGTTTGTTGGTTGATTTTATACCTTGAAAAAGGGTTTTTTGAATTGATGCCCTAAGGCGAAAACAATAGTTTGATGAGTTGATATTATTTTTAGGTTTTCGAATAAAAATGGTTCTTGATTAGGATTACACAAAGGGACTTTGGATAGAGACGAATGTTTCAAATAGCCAAGTCGAGCGCTTTGTATCCAAAACATTCGGAACGAGTGTAGGAGGATTCCATTCTCATTCCTTCTCCACCACCTTAAAATCCATGGTGTACAACCCTAACCATATATTTATTTTGTTTTGGATTTTTTATGAGAAAAAGGATCACTTGATGTTGGATCAAGGTTTATTGTTTGTAAAAATAAATTTGAAGTGATACGGACAAGGTCGGTGGCGATGCACAAGGCAATCGACTTATATGGATAAAAATGGCTCGATAGAATCGAGAGTTTGTTTTAAAAAAGGTTTTTTGGAATCAAAGGTCAACAAGGACCACAACAACATTCACATACTAAAAACATACAAACATATGGGGTTAGTCGCATAAAAAAAATCGAGACATGCAAATAAAACGGCACGACGAACTCCTTGAAAAAAAAACTTTGGAGGTAAAATGTCGAAAAAAGTGGAAAAAAAACAGTGGTGTGACACGGCCCGTGTCATAGGGTACCTGCAATATAGGTTTTTAGAGCGTGACAGAGGTGTGACACGGGTGGCCGTGTTGTGTGACACGGCCCGTGTCCTAGGGTCTGGGAGAAAAAAGATTTTTGAGGCCGAACAGAGGTGTGACACGGGTGGCCGTGTTGTGTGACACGGCCCGTGTCAGGGGTCCTGGGAATTTTGTACCATGAAATCGCAAACAGAGGCGCAACACGGCCGACCGTGTTGCACGACACGGCCCGTGTCAGGAGGTCTGGGGGGTTTTGGGCATGAAATCTCAAACAGAGGTGTGACACGGCCGCCCGTGTCGCATGACACGGCCCGTGTCAAGCTACTAGGTGGAAAAAACCAAACTTTTCTCTTGTTTTCCTTTCTTTTTGTGGTTCTTAAAAATGGTTTCTTGGTCCCCCTTGGGACCTCACACAATGTACACAACACAAAACAAATTAACAGAGATATATAAATGACAAGTGCAAAGTATAAAAGGAAAAAAGTTTGAAGTAATGGATACCAAAGATGCCCTCCTTCTTTGTTAAGCCTCCACTGATTTTGGTTGGATGTGCTCCTCACTCTTCACTCTATATTGTGAAGGCTCTCCTTTTCAAAGGTTCTTGTGTTTCTATGGGACTCTTTTTTTCCTGTTTTTTAGGGTTTCTTCTCCTCTCTATTTTTCTGGTTTTTTCTCTCACTCTTTGCTCTCAATTTCTCTATTGGATGTTTGTGGACATAATGTAGCACATGTAAAATCGGTGTGGCATGGAGAGTACCATATCATAGATTTGATTAGAGACTTGAATGAAGATTAGAAATAAATCAATTTCTAAACATTACTTAGAGTTGGAAATCTTGTAACAAATGACATTCTTGCAATGTCATAAAAAATTTATCTTTGCAATATTCTTGCCTCCAATCTTGAATTCATGATAGATTTTCCTTGTACCATTAGACTTGAAATGGATGAAGTCTTGAGTTATGCACTTGTGATATTGACTCATGCCTTGCGAATTTGAACTCCACTTGATCAAGAACATGAAACAAAGTTGGATGAAGATATCTTGAATTATGCTTTGCATTTCATGTCCATTAGGAACATGTATCTTGAATATCCTAGTATTTAGTCAAGTAACTTCTCCTTGAAGAAATCTACATGAGTAGACTTTTCCAACTTAGAGCAAGCCTTAGATGATGAACATTTCCTTCCATGTAGCCCAAGATAGAAAAGTTATCTCATTTGGAATGAAAAATAACAAAATGACCTAGTTCGTACCTTGTGAACCCGCATACTCGATATGCAATAGAACGATGTATGATATGACGAATGTAGGGTATAAAGGATAAAGGTGAAAATGAGGGTGTGACAACCATCCCCCCACAAGGTTATTCAGCACGCTCCATTTCATAAACCCGAAATTGGTCCTTACCACTAGCAAGTCACATAAAGCCAGAATTTGTTTCAAAACCCGCAACGAGGCAGAATACATAACAACTATCAGAATATAACAACCTTCAAAACATTTTCAACCCACATTCATAAAACCTCTTCCATCTTTAACCTTCAGCAAACCCAAACTTCAACCTCAAATCAAACAATCCCAACCGTAATTCCACCTCTTTCTTCTTCAAATATCAAAACCTCATCTCACCTCAACCTGGATAAACTTTCAGATCTTCCTCAAACCCTTAACTTAAAACTCCATAGCCAACCGTAAAACACCAACAACAATAATCTTCTTCACCCATTGTTCACTCTTTCAAACCATAACGACCAAACCCTTTCTTCAAACTAAAAAACCCAACCCAGAAATTGACGCAGAAAGGGAAGAAGAGACGCTCAAAATCGTGAAATAGAGGGAGAGAAAGAGATTTGAACCAAACTTGGTTTGAAACCGCACCATCAACGTGAAGCAAATTAGACGAGGAAAGCAAGGAAGAGGTTCTGAAATCGTTTGGAGAGGTTGAATATGAACCTCTTTAGCATTCTCCGCAATTCACTGCTGAAGGTGATTTTATTTGGCTTTGTGAACCGTGTTCAGAAGAAGAAGTGATTTGTAATTTGGACTTTTTCTTTTTTGGGCTAGTGATGAGTTTTCATTTGCATTGTCCTATTCCAACGAGTCTGGTAATGGCGGTTTGGATTGATGGGCTTAGATGGCCCATTTCCTTGCCACCCCGTATGAAGCGCATTACACCTTCCCATTTCAGTTTTTTTTTTGTGTGTCGTTCTTCCTCCTTTGGCTAAACGAATGAGTGGGATGATGGGCCTAAAGTGAGGCCCACATGATTATGCTTGTTTTTTTTACCCTTCATTCTGTTTCAAACACCCATGTCCATACGCTCTTCCTATGTAGAACACCCCCTGTATCCAGCTTCAACCCCCTTTTTCTCTTTATTTTCTTTTAAAAGTTTTAATATGAGGTTTTTACAAATAATTTTCTTAAGAGTTTTTTTTGATAACTTCTGTTAAGATTTTACTTATTTTATATTTTTTTTATTAATATTGTAAAAAATAAACTCTTTGGTAAATCATTTTGGTTTATACTTTCAATTATATTTATTCTATCTTTCCCATTTCATTTTTAGTGGTCGATGACGAGACCTCAATGTTGTTTTTCTGTCAAATTCTTGATGAAAAATAACAAACCCGAGACCAACCTTTTTCAAACTTTTTATTTTCGATTTTTATCGATTTTTATTAATTTTTATTAATTTTTATTTGATTCTTACTCATTTTTAGTCAATGACGAATTTTTAATTATTATCGGTCAAATTATTGATAGATGATAATTTATTTGAGACTATCTTACTTTCTATTTCTTTTTCTTTTTCATTTTCATTTTTTATTCATTTTTCTGATCGATGATGTCTTTCGATTCGTAAGCGTCGTGTATCGAAGTCGATAACCTTCTCGATTTCAAATCTATGGAGAATGACCATTTGGGTCATTTTCTCTACTTTGGGATCGTGATAGGCTACCTTCGATTAATTGGCATTTTGTTTGAGATTAAGACGATATCTCACCTTTTGTCCGTGCGACACGATTAAATTGGTGAATGATTCTCAATATCATTTCTCCATCTTTTTTTTAGCACGGAAATCAACTCACACGACCTCCAATAGACCGACTTTCATTATAAGTCGAGCTACGACGGTTTAGCGTTACATTTATCCCGACTTAATTCCTAACCAAACTAACCACTAACTTTAATTTCCGTCAAATATTATTGTGGATATTATTGTTATATTATCTTGCCATTATTCATATTATCATATCATATTTATTCTTATTCACCCATAATCGAAAACACATAATAAATTATCGAAATCCTAAAAGCCAAATTGGTGGAGTGTTAGATCATTGGTCATTTGCAGGTACTCTAATATCGAGTTTATGCCCGACTTTACTCAAGGCGTAGTTTAGGACACAATGCACACACACGACTTTCTCTTGGGCTACCTGACAATGAGACCCCTTTATTTCGTGCAATCTCGTGTAACTTACATGTATCCCTCTCCCATTTCGATGTATGTTTCGCATTTCTTTTATTATCGGTTTATCTCCTAGGAACACCCATAGGGACTAGAGCGGATCAAACTATTTTCAAACTAATTCTCGATTCGTCATCGAGCCACTTGTAAACCTCGTAAGTTGAGTGCTCATATGCATTCACCATCAACCTATTGCACACAACTCGACCCTTGATGCGTAAGTCAAGTCGATTCCGTTTTTCAAATCATTTCTAACACATTTTGCACGCGATAATAAGTCAAACCCTTGATCCAACGTCAAGCGGATTTTCGTAACAAACCATCAATAAATAAAAAATATTTAATTCTTTTCAAGGTGTAAAGAGTGGGTTCAAGTCTTTGATCTTGCTTTCGTTGTTTGGATGAGAGCTATCTTATTCGTGTGTGAGCAATTGACGCCTTTAAATAACATTAACAACTCGACAACATTCAACCATCCTTCAACTACTCATCCTTCCAAACACCATTTCCAACTCAAACAACATTCTTTTCACGATGAAAAAGAGAGTGTTCCAAGTCTTTGGTTCGCTCTCCCGATTACTTGGGCCCGAGAAGTCTTTCTTAAGCTTCAAGTAATTGTCATCCGATTCCAACCACTTATTCAAACACCATTTAAACATCACTCATTCCGCGATAAAAAAGAGAGAGTTCCAAGTCTTTGGTTCGCTCTCCCGACTACTTGGGTCTGAGAAGTCTTTCTTAAGCTTCAAGTAGTCGTCATCCGACCAACCTCACTTTTCAAATACAACTTTCCTTCCGCGATGAAAAAGAGAGTGTTCCAAGTCTTTGGTTCGCTCTCCCGATCACTTGGGTCCGAGAAGTCTTTCTTAAGCTTCGAGTAACCTTCACCCGTACCCACCTTTAAACCAATTCAAACCTGTTTTTTTCGTGGTCGTTACCACGAACTACGACTGCTCTGATTCTTCATTCTCGTCTGAATGTAAGATACGTAGGCACAAGATTGCGATCAACTTGGCGAGCACAATCCCCTCCATCTTCCGTTTCCCCCATCCTTTCTTGTAGTCGAACTACGACGCTCTGATTCCTCATTCTCGTCCGAATGAGCATACGTAGGCACAAGGGCCCCAATCCTAGGCGAGCACCTTATCCTCTAACCACCCTTTCCCCTATCGCATCTATTCTTTTATAGTATCATTTAGTATTTAGTATTGAGTAGAGAAGAAATAAGCTTAGCTAACATTCATCACAACTCGAATTAAGAGGTTCCCGTTGAGTACAACGGACGTGAGGGGTGCTAATACCTTCCCCTCGCGTAACCGACTCCCGAACCCAGGAAAATTTGGTTGTGAAGGCCGTGTTCCTTTCGTTTTTAAGAGGTTTTCTCAATATTTTCCTCTCCCGTTCATTCTGGAAAATAAAGTTTGGTGGAGACTCTGACGAACCGCATTTCAGCGCCTTTTGCGCGAGGGTCGCGCTTTTGAATGAATTTTTGAGGTGCGACAGCTGGCGACTCTGCTGGGGAAGTATTTCTCCATGCAAGAGAGAGTCGAGCCTATCTTAGTTCGAGTTGTTAGCTTGTTGTTTTTTATTTCCTCCTCGCTTACTTATTTGTATCCTTATCTTGGTTACTTGTGCTTGTGGCATTGTTGGGTTGTTTTGCTTATGGGCTTTGTGAGATGGCTCTACACCCGAGTCCGAGTAAAACCCGAGGATTAAGATGGTGGTTGTGTAGTGGAGACTTGCATGGAGTCTTTCACGTGGATTTGAAGCAAAAACTCTGCTTGGAGTAGATTCTCTTGGAGATTTTGTTATTGTGGTAAGTCTTTGTCATGGCAATAACATTTTCAAGCTTGAATCGTTGATCCCAAGGACCATAAACCGTTTTATCCGTGGTGGTTAGTAGTGTTGATTCTTTGTGGATTAATACGAACACCCTAATCAGATGAGATCCCTTGAACGTATTACTTTCTTGCAGTAATATTTTCAACCTCGATCTATGACTCTGAGAATCTTTTCTAGAACCCGTGTGCCGATGGTTGTGTAGTTGACGCCTCCGAGAAATCTTTCTCGTGTGGAAGATACGAAAACCTCACCTAGAGGAGATGCTTTTAAGGATATTATTGTCGTGATGAGGCTTTGTCATGGCTGTAATATCTTTGAAAGATATCCATGACTCTAGGCACTTACCCATTTTAGAATCCTACCTGTTGCACCCCAAAATTTGACCAACATTTATTTATCCATCAAGTGTTTGAAGGTTGATACCTTCATCAGAAAGTTCAAGAGATCCTCAGAGGAATTGGTTGAAACCAAGGTTGTGTGCTTCATAGCTTGAGAGTTGTGGGAGCTCCCCAGATGATTCTGAGACTTTGATAATGAACTTGAAGCTTTGAGAAAGCCTATGAGATGTCTTGAAAGCCATCATGAAGCCCAAAGAGGTCATTGTGCAAGAATTCAGAAGATTCAACCATGAATGGTAGAATTAGGGTTTTGACTGGGTCAATCCTAGATCAGCTGAAGATTTGGAGAAGGTTGAGACCTAATCCAAGGGCCATGAGATCATGGAATGATGTATTGAGATGTTATAAAGATTATTCCTAGACCAACTCATCATGATTGAGGAGTTTGAGAAGTTTTAAGTTAGGCTTTCTAAGGATGGACAGTGAAAAAACCCTAGTTTGATCCCCATCTTCCAGGAAGTTTTAGCTCAAGATGTGATTGTCATCTCATCTTCCCCACAACATGAATGTTGTAGAGCTTGTTCTTAGCTTTAATTTGAGTGGTAGAAGTCCTTGATAGGATGTGCAGAGCTCAAGTTATGGTTTTGACAAATTATAGGTCATCTGAGGTGTGTGAATCTGGGTCCTTGAAAGTCACCCAACTTGCAGACAACTTTTGCCCTAGTAGGATGATTCCTATTATCTCTTGGTCAACATTAATGTTGGATAGCATCTTCTTAGCTTTCTATAGAGTACTATAAGTCCTTGATAGGATTTGTAGAACTCAACTTATGGTTTGAACAAGACAGGGGTGTTTTGGTCATTTGGAAGTTATAGGTCATTTTAAGCAAAGGCCATATCTCCTATTTCCAAGCCTCAAATGAAAAAACTCAAAACATCAAAGTTGTTCAAAATGGAATTTTAAGCCTATAAAAGTGGTCATGAGTTATTGGAAAAGCTTGTAGCAAGGATTTACAAGAATGGTTGAAAATGACCTAAAAATGTCTTATAAGTTAAATGGATCCAAGTTGGAAATTGGTTTGGGAGATCTAGGAATCCAAAATAGGTCATCCAATATGTCATTTTAAATCCAAACATCATTTTAAAAACAATGGTTCAGATATATTTTTGATTTGAAGCCTAGAAATGGGGGTTACTTTGTAAAGTTGTTACTTGCATAATAAGGAACCTTTGGAAAACTTGGCATAAGGCAAAGCTAAGCTGGTTTTTTCACACATTCCATCCCAATATCTCACAAGGGGAGATATTGACACAATTAAAAGCTTAATGCATGAGATGAAGGGATAGGCAACATGTCATTAAAAGAGAAATTCCATGACTTTCCATTACTTTCTAGCTCATTCTAGGAAGTTCTAGATTCTTCCATTGATGGTTATAAATTGAGAGGCTCACAATGTGATCAAAGGTTGGTGAATCCATTGGTGAAGAGTGAGGGAGAAAGGGATATTCAAAGCTTTCTTCAAACACAAGCAAGGCTCGAGTTGCTCATCACAGGCTTCAATCAGCCAAGATAGTGCAAACAGAATTCTTATCTTCCATTAAAGATCAGTCATGGAAGGTTGCAAGCACTGAATTGGAGTGAAACCACCTCCACCATTACAATTTGACAGGTTGGTATGTTTCCCCATATCTCCTTATTTATGTGCATTTGATCAAGTTTCTAGGTGTAAAATGAACATGCTAGGTTAGTTGATGATTTTCTGAGAGTTAGAGGAAGATCCATGAGGTTTCATGGCAGGCTGATGTTTCTTCAAGATTCAAGAATAGTCTGTTTAGTGAGTATTAATGGGCATGTTATGGTTTAGATTGGTGAGGGTAACGTGTAGAACATGATCAGGCCATTAGATTTGAGTTTCATCAGAGTTGATCGCAGAGAAAAATGGTGAAACCCTAGCCTTCGTGCCCTCTGTTTGGGATCTATAGGGGGTGTTAGCAAAAACTAGGACCATGGATAGACTCCTTGTGATTAGTAGATCATTTTAGGTTTTTAAAGTGTTCGTTTTCATCAAGTATTGAAGGAGAACGAGATTGAGGAAGTCTCATGCATGAATTCTGTTTTTTGCTGAAACCCTAAGTTGAGTTGGAGAAGACGATCCCTCTGCCGTTAGATCACCTTTTTTATTTGACTTTTTAATTCCATCCAACGGCCATGATTTGAACTTGCAAACGGAGGGAAAGACTAAGCCAATATGCTGCGTTTCAATAAGTGGAAAGACCTGGGCTCAGTAAAGTCCATGCTATTGACACCCCACCCGCGGCCCAAATCCAATTTTTCAACTAAAATCTGTTGCTATTTACACCGTCTTCGTATTCTTTTTCTTTTAATTTTTCTTTTAATTTTCTGATTACGCATGGGCCTACCAAAATTGCTACGTGCACCACCATCTCCTGGGCCCATCTGAATATGAACTGGGCGCCATTCATTGTTGCACCCCCTCCCCCATTTCATTCATTTCTTTTATTTTGCTTTTCTTTTATATTTTCTTGTTTGTAAAAAATTCATATAAAATTAGAAAATCATTATTTTTCATTTCTTGTTTTTTCTATAGGTTTATAATTTTGTCTAGAAAATTAATAAAAATAAAAATTCCATTTTATTTTTAGTTTTATATTTTTAGGATATTATTCTTTTAAATAGCTTTTAAATAAGTTTAGTTTGATACTTGATTTTGTAAAATTTGTAATAAGGTCTTCCCTTAGGATTTTTGTTTAATTCTTTTTAGTGTGATTAGATATTAAGTCATAGTTTCCCATAGGATTTATTTCAAGATTTTTAGATTAAAATTTGATTAGTTTAATTAGGTTAGCATTAGGGTACCAGATTAGGGTTTAGGTTATGCATAGGTGAAATAAATCATTTTCTTTGGAGAGTTTTGACTTGATTTGTGGGTATGGGAATATAGGGATGTTATGGGTAGGTGTTATAGACCCTTATAAATGATTGTTAGATTTTTCCCCTTTGCTTTGGTATTTTTAGATATTTTCTGAATAGGACTGATTGTATTGACTGTCTGTGTGTTATTTGTTTATCTCTGGGGTTTTATTTTTGGGGAATTGTTGTGGGGCTTGGTTTTGTCTTGAAGAGCCTTGTTGAAGGAGCATGATGAAGGAGAGGATTGAAGACCCAGAGACCCTGAGGTTGGAGCTTGTTCTCTGTTTGTGAGGTTTGAGATCCTGAAGTTTGAGGGAAATTCATGGTACTTTCCTGAAGAAGGCACTATGGGTGTCTTTCATTCTTCCTTCTCACCTCTTTCTTAAGTATCCAATGATGTTGGAGCCGTCATGTGAGTTTAATTTCTCCTGAGGAGGAATGTAAACTGATCACAGTTGTTGAGCCACATGGGATACAATTCCTAAGTGGAAGCCTCCTAGTACTTTCCCGAGGAAGGTCCTATGGGTCTATTCACTTAGTTCCCTTAGTTCATCTAGGATTTCTTAAGTATCCAATAATGTTGGAGCCTTCATGTGAGTTTAATTTCTCCTGAGGAGGAATGTAAACTGATCACAGTTGTTGAGCCACATGGGATACGATTCCTAAGTGGAAGCCTCCTAGTACTTTTCTGAGGAAGGTCCTATGGGTCTGTTCACTTAGTTCCATTAGTTCATTTAGGATTTCTTAAGTATCCAATGATGTTGGAGCCTTCATGTGAGTTTAATTTCTCCTGAGGAGGAATGTAAACTGATCACAGTTGTTGAGCCACATAGGATATGATTCCTGAGTATAAGCCTCCTAGTGCTTTCCTGAGGAAGACACTATGAGTCTGCCTACTTAGCTCCCTTTCTTTGGTAAGCTTGTTTTGAAGCTTGAAGACTGGGATTGATTTCTTTTGATTAGGGTTTTGCTTTAGGGCTTTGCTTAGATCAGATTAGAGTTTTGTTTTAGGGTTAGGATTAGAGCTTAGATGTAGATGATTTCTTTCTCAAGCATGTGGTTTGTTTGCCTGATGGCATTTCATCTCTTTTATCTGTATGATTGCTGTTTACTGTTTATTGCTTGATAGCATGTTGTTTATTTTTCAGTATGATTACTGTTATTTCATGACTGGCTTGAGGTTGAGATGAGCTTGTGGAGGCTGAAGCCCCACACACATTTCCTCCCTCACTTGCATTGGATGCATTTTACTGTTAAGCTGATGCTTTGTCTGTTTTGGTGTATCATTGACATGATCCCTTAGGACTCTCATTTCCTTTGATAAGGATTTGATGATAGACTTTTAGGTTGAAACCTATGCATGACAACTTCTAGGAGTTCCCTGTTCAAACCTCAACCATAGGATGAATCCATGGCATGATAACAGTAGGACTTGATAGTCTCCCTCCTAGTTGGGCCCGTTCTCTTCTCACCTCAAAACAGTTTAAGATACAGTAATCATGAATGATTTCTTTCGTACGTTACGAGCCTTAAGCTATCTGAGAAAGGATCGTGGGAGAGTTCCTTTTCCACAGTCTGGATGTTTAGTATGGTACCCTTTGGGTGACATGCGACGTATTCACTCTCAGGTCATAGTCTCTAGTGCGGTTGAAATCGCAAACACAATAAAAAACACTTCTTTCAGGAAATAATCCGTAGTTTCCCGAACTAAGTTTGCTCTGATCTTCCATGCAGTGTGGAAGTACGTAGGCATAGGATGCGATATCCTAGCGAGCAACCTTTCCCCCATAACCCTTCGTAGGCCGAACTACGTTGACTCTGATTTCTCATTCTCTGATGAGAATACGTAGGCATAAAGTGCGACGCTTTGCCGAGTCATCTTTCTTTTCTTTTTCAGCCAACCTTGATAGGTAGATAGATTATAACCAACCCGTCCAAGTAAACAAACAAGCGTGGATCCCGTCGAGTACGACGGACGTGAGGGGTGCTAATACCTTCCCCTTGCGTAACCGACTCCCGAACTCAGACAATGGTTGCGACGACCTTGTCTTACCCTTATTCGTCAGGTTTTTCCGATTGTTTCCTTTCCCGCTCTGAGGGATAAATAACGAAAGGTGGCGACTCTTCTGTCATGCCGACACCTTATTTTCGCGCAAGCGACAGCTGGCGACTCTGCTGGGGATCGAACCCAGAATCTCTGGTTCTCCGGTTCCCTATGAGAGTTAATCCTAGCGCTTGCATGTTTGCTTGTTGGGTTGCATTTATTTGTCGCATTTTTACTTCCCGCATTTTATTTCCCGCATTTTATTTCCAGTTTGATATGATTATCTGTGCTGCTGTGGGAGAGGGATGTTACTATGAGTGAGAAGCCGGACCTGGGCTTGAGTATACACCTAGATATAGTTGCGGAGAGTAGTAGACGGACCTGTCTACTGAGCAGGCACAGTTCCCTACGAAATCTGCGCTCAGACGAGGTTCTCGCAGAGGTGCTCCTTTCCGGTCCTGAGGATCTGAGGGGAGTCCAGACGTGAGGATTATCGACACTGGGGACCGATCATTTGGAAGTCAGCTAAGTGAGGCCTCTTCATGACTTGATGATGCCACTCCTTCTGGGAATCGTATCGTCACTCATGAAAGTCTGTGACGCTGATGACCGCATAGGATGCCGTACCTTTGTCCGTGGATTAGGTCCATACCTGTGAGCGGGATTGGGTTTATTGCAGGAAACTTTGACCTTCAGACTACCTGGTTTTCTTGACAGTGGATCAGTTATGTTGGTACCAGGGTTTCTCAGTTGCAGATTTGTCTGTTCTTGATAGAGCAGGTTTTGATCAGAGGATCTTGTCATCAGGTGTATGTCTGTTCTTGGTAGAGCAGGTTTTGATCAGAGGATCTTGTCATCAGGTGTATGTCTGTTCTTGATAGAACAGGTTTTGATCAGAGGATCTTGTCATCAGGTGTATGTCTGTTCTTGATAGAGCAGGTTCTGATCAGAGGATCTTGTCATCAGGTGTATGTCTGTTCTTGATAGAGCAGGTTTTGATCAGAGGATCTTGTCATCAGGTGTATGTCTGTTCTTGAGAGAGCAGGTTTTGATCAGAGGATCTTATTATCAAGTGTATGTCTGTTCTTGAGAGAGCAGATTTTGATCAGGGTATCGTCATCAGTGGTTTGTTCTTGATAGAGCAGATTTTGAGTGGGGTCTGAAGATCTCATCAGCAGATGTTGTTTGTTCTTGATAGGGCAGATTTTGAGTGGGGTCTGAAGATCTCATCAGCAGATGTTGTTTGTTCTTGATAGGGCATATTTTTGATTTGGGGTCTGAAGACTTCATCAGCAGATATTTCTTGATCATACATTCGGGGTCCTTATTATCAGGCATTTGTTCTTGACAGAACAAAATTTTGATCTTATGTATATGGTCCTATCAGAAGGTCGTTCTTATCAGATCAGATTAGTGGTCTTACGCCGGGGTTTTCTCCTCATTAGTGATTGTTGATACAGAATCTCCACAGCAGTTACCTGGATATATTATTGCATGCCTGCATTTTGCATTAGTTTGCATGTTCATTTGCATTCCATTAACGTGTGTCTGTGACAGGTACTGTTTCCCCGATCCAGGATTTCTCGCCTCCTATTGTATTATTATAGCCTCTCTCAGGAAGACTGTTGCGTACAAGTTCCCGGCCCCTGATATGTCGAAGTTGACTGTCGCTGATACTATATACTGCCTTCCATATATATGAGATTGATATTTCCATGATTGGGCTCGGATTTCTTCTTCTCCTTATTATTGTCAGCACCGGTACTAAGGCGCTAGGATCGGGGGAAATCTCTCAAGCACACAGGCACACACATGCATCTGCATGAAACATTTGCATGGCGTAGATTTTGTTGCTTTTCCTAACCTTTAATGTTGACAGGTTTTTCAGGTTCACAGGTTCCGAGCTGCTTCCAGTCTCCAGGATTGATCAGAGACTCATTCACCGTTACTCAACTCGAGCTAATCAGACAAGGATCATGGATCAGGTGCAGTCAGATGTTCAAGAGCTCCGTGAACGGATGGATTGTTTTATGGAACTGATGCAGGTAGTCGCTAATGGTCAGGACCAGCTTCGTACTTTGGTTCAACCTTTGATCTCCAGGGTTGATAGTAATGGCATACTTCACGGCGGGGCTGTGCCTACTCCTCCTCCAGTTGATGCTCCGCAGAATGTTGTTCCTGTTGTCGGGGGCAACGACAATGCTAATGGCAATATGATGACCAATATCGGACTCAATGCGACGGGCGTCGGCAATGGTAGTCTGGGAGCTAATGTCAACATAGGGCCGGTCAACGACAATGCTGGCGTCAGAAATCTGTTGGTGCCTCAACCGTGGCTTGAGGATCATCAGGATGACGTGTTTTCTCAAAGAGGTGTGGAAGCAGAGTTGAATGCTGAAGCTCGACTCAGGTTCAAAGCGCTGGAAGACAAAATGAGAGACATTGAGAATCAGAATACATTGGGCGTTGATATGTCCAAGCTGGGGTTAATTGCTGATTTCAAGGTACCTCATAAGTTCAAGGTGCCTGTCTTTGAGAAGTATAAGGGTACTACTTGCCCCCGTGTCCACCTTCGATCTTATTATAGAAAGATGTCTGCCTATTCTGACGATGAGAAGTTGCTGATGCACTTCTTCCAAGATAGTCTTTCTGGTCCATCCCTCGAGTGGTATATGGGTTTGGAGCCCACTACCGTGCGCACGTGGAAAGATCTCGCTGAAGCGTTTGTCCTTCACTATCAGTACAACAGCGACTTGGCCCCCAACCGAGTTCAGCTCCAGAACCTTTCACAGCGGAATAATGAAAGCTTTAAAGAGTACGCCCAGCGGTGGCGTGAGTTGGCTGCTCGGGTTCAACCGCCGATGGTTGAGCGCGAGCTAGTGCAAATGTTCGTGGCTACCCTTCCTGGAATATACTATGAAAAGCTGGTCAGTGGCATGTCTGGGACATTCTCGGCTCTCATCACTATGGGCGAGCATGTCGAGAATGGTATAAAGATTGGAAAAATTCAAGGCGAATCATCCTCAGCTGGAGGAGGTGGAAAGAAACCCTACGCTGGCAAGCGTCGAGAAGGAGATGCAAGTGCTGTCACCAATGCTCGGAGAAAGGGCAAGGGCCCTCAGCAGCAGATTGCTAGCATAAATATCCCGGCGGCTCCGCAGCAGCAGCAGCAGCAACCTCAGCAGCAGAATCAGCAGGGGTATAGAAAATATCAGAATCGGGCTCCTTTGGCAAATCGTCACTTTGAAGCGCCGCCTATGTCGTATGCGCAACTCTTGCAAACTTTGCTTCAGCTTCAGCTAGTTCAAAAGAGGACGTTGGCTCCCTTAACAGGGGCACCACCACCGGGGTATGACGCAAATGCCACCTGTGATTTCCATACTGGGGCACCAGGCCATACGATTGAGAACTGCAAAGCTTTTAAGCACAAGGTGCAGGACCTGGTAGACGCCAAGGTTATTAACTTTTCTGATAATGTGCCCAATGTTACCAAAAACCCTATGCCTCATCATAGGGGAGGCGGAGTGAACGCCATTATTACAGAAGAGAGTGCAGATTTGCTGACTGATGTCTAAGAGTTGAAGACGCCGCTTAGTTTCGTCAAAGCTAAGTTGGTGAAGAGGGGGTTATTTCCAGGATGCGGAGAGTTATGCATGGCTTGTGCTACACATCCTGATGGGTGTGAGCAGCTGGTAGAAGGTATCCAAAGTCGGATGTCTGAGGGTATTTTGCAGTTCAGTCGGAAAGTCGAAAGTGTATCAGGGGAGGTCGTGCTGAAGCAGGCAGATGAAGTCGCTACCATCACCATTCCTCGTCAACCTATTACTATTTCTGCGCCCCGACCGCCTACAATCACTATTACCAGGGCCGGGCCGATCCCATTCGAGAGCACTAACGTCGTTCCATGGCATTATGGCGCTGAAGTCTATTGCAATGGTCAGAAGCTAGAGCTGGAGCCGTATGGGTCGACTGTGCAGAATCTCGCCGGGGTCAGTGGTATTACTCGAAGCGGAAGAGTGTTTGCGCCGACAGAGGTTGTGGCAGAGAAAGTGGTCAGAGCTGATGTTGTGGATAAGAGTAAAGGCAAAGCTGTCGAAGAGGTCCCTTGTGGGGCAGAGAAGGATTTGCTTGTCAAAGATGCCGAGGAGTTCATGCGGTTAATCAAGAAGAGCGACTACAAGATTGTAGATCATCTTCATCAGACTCCATCAAAAATTTCTATTCTCAACTTGTTGCTGTGTTCTGAAGCGCACCGCAACGCGTTACTGAAGGTATTGAATGCTGCCTACGTGCCGCAGGAGATATCAGTGAATCAGCTAGAAGAGGTGGTAGCCCATGTTAATGCTGGCAATGGGCTAGGTTTCACAGATTTAGAGCTGACTCCTAAAGGGAGAGATCACAACAGCGCCTTGCAAGTCTCGATAGAGTGCAGAGGCACTATCATGTCGCATGTCCTGGTGGATACGGGTTCGTCGCTTAATGTGCTTCCGAAGAAGGCATTAATGAAGTTGGACACCCGTGGATTACTTTGCACGCCCAGTGATCTGGTGGTGAAAGCATTTGACGGAACTAAGCGCCACATTTTCAGAGAGTTGACCCTGCCGATTCAAGTTGGTCCGGAGACGTTCGATACGGTTTTTTATATCATGGATATCATGCCTGCCTACAGTTGCCTCTTAGGTCGGCCATGGATCCATGCTGCTGGTGCCGTGACGTCCACGCTGCATCAAAAGCTCAAATATGCTGTCGGGGGAAGCATAGTAACCGTCTGTGGTGAGGAAGACATTATGGTGAGCCACTTGTCATCCTTTAAATATGTTGAAATGGACGGCGAAATCCATGAAACTCTCTGCCAAGCATTTGAAGCCGTCAAGGTGAAAGAGGTAGCTCCTGTCGTCGTAGAAAAGCAAGAGATGAATCTCTCCTCGTTCAAAGAAGCTCGGGCCGTCGTCGAAGCCGGTTCCACCCCAGGCTGGGGGCATGTTTTGGAGATACCGATCAAGCAGGATAAGTTTGGATTGGGGTATTCTCCTGAAGCTGAAGCTTCATCTTCTTCGTCTAGCAGCTCGTCTCGGGGTAAGGGGCCGATCCTATTTACCAAGGGCGGAGTAATTTTCGAAAGCATCAACGCAGCGTCTGAGGACAGCGGGGATAACGATTGTGATCTTGACGCCTGGATTCAGCCAAGCAAGCCAGGCGAGCACCTCAACAATTAGACCATCAAGGAGATTATCCAGCTGACAAGTGAAGAGTAATGATTTGCTTTTTACAATCTTTGTACAACCCTATGTCCTGCCCGGGGCATAGTGGTTTTATTGTCAGGGCCTTGTTGGATTATGTACATGCATTTTGTTAATAAATCAAAGGCGTTTTCTTGGTGCTCAAATATTGTGTTCTCTGTTATTCCTGTTTTATGTTTATTTTGGAAAACAGTAAAATGGCAACGAGGTTTGTGCTAACCTGCATATTCTTGCTTTAAACTTAACCCTTGTTATTGCAGGATCCACATAACAGACGACATCGACTCTGGACCCTCTACGGCTCACTACGACTTCGATTGCCCGATCTATCAAGCTGAGGATGAGATTGATGAAGACGAAGACCTTCCGGAAGAGTTGGCCCGCTTGTTGAGACAAGAGGAAAAGGTTATTCTGCCTCATGAGGAGGATATTGAGATCGTAAATCTGGGTTCTGAAGAGCTTGTCAGAAATGTCAGAATAGGGGCTGCGCTGCAGAATGATGTCAAGCATAGACTGGTCGAGATGCTTCGAGAGTATAGTGACGTCTTTGCTTGGTCATACGAAGATATGCCCGGGCTTGACACAGACATCGTGGTTCATCGCTTGCTGTTGCGAGAAGATTGCCCTCCAGTCAAGCAGAAGCTTAGGAGGACTAGACCAGATATGGCTGTAAAAATCAAAGAAGAGGTCCAGAAGCAGTTGGACGCAGGATTTCTAGCCATTACCACTTACCCTCCGTGGGTCGCCAACATAGTGCCTGTACCGAAGAAGGACGGTAAGGTACGTATGTGCGTCGATTATCGGGATTTGAATAGGGCGAGCCCTAAGGATGATTTCCCGTTGCCTCATATCGATGTGTTGGTCGACAACACAGCCCAGTTTTCCGTGTTTTCGTTCATGGATGGCTTCTCCGGTTACAATCAGATTAAGATGGCACCGGAGGACATGGAGAAAACAACGTTTATCACCCCCTGGGGAACATTTTGCTATAAGGTAATGCCCTTCGGTCTGAAGAACGCAGGGGCCACTTACCAGCGAGCAATGGTAACTTTGTTTCATGATATGATTCATCATGAGATCGAGGTCTATGTTGATGACATGATTGCAAAGTCCCAAACGGAGGAAGAGCATCTGGTCAACTTATTGAAGCTTTTTGAGAGGCTTAGGAAGTTCAGGCTGAGGCTGAATCCTAACAAGTGCACTTTCGGAGTGCGGTCCGGAAAGTTATTGGGGTTTATCGTTAGTGAACGAGGTATTGAAGTTGATCCTGCGAAAATAAAAGCTATTCAAGAAATGCCAGCGCCGAAAACAGAAAAGGAAGTTCGTGGTTTCTTGGGCCGGATAAACTACATTGCAAGGTTTATCTCTCAGCCACTTGTGAACCGATGTTCAAGCTTTTAAAGAAAGATCAGGCGATTACTTGGAATGAGGATTGCCAGAAGGCATTCGACAAAATAAAGCAGTATCTTCAAGAACCTCCAATCTTGATACCCCCAGTGGCTGGACGACCATTAATCATGTACCTGACGGTTCTGGAGAATAGTATGGGGTGTGTTCTCGGTCAGCACGACGAGACGAGCAGAAAAGAGAATGCCATTTATTATTTGAGTAAAAAGTTCACTGAGTGTGAATCTCGATACTCGATGCTGGAGAAGACGTGTTGTGCATTAGCTTAGGCTGCCAAACGTCTACGACAGTACATGCTCAATCACACCACTATGCTAATTTCGAAGATGGATCCGATCAAGTACGTCTTCGAGAAGCAGGCTCTTTCGGGCAGGATTGCCAGATGGCAAATGGTGTTAACAGAATATGATATTCAGTACGTCTCCCAGAAGGCCATTAAAGGAAGCGTATTGTCTGATTACCTTGCCGAACAGCCGATCGAAGACTACCAGCCGATGAAGTTTGAATTCCCTGACGAGGATATTATGTTTCTCAAAGCGAAGGATTGCGAGGAGCCATTGCCCGGTGAGGGGCCAGATAGGAAATCTCAGTGGAAGTTAATATTCGACGGAGCGGTTAATTCCTATGGAAGTGGTATCGGGGCTATCATCACGACTCCTCACGGATCCCACATCCCGTTTACTGCGAGACTGACGTTCCCAGTTACCAACAATGAGGCAGAGTATGAAGCATGTATTATGGGTCTAGAAGAGGCAATTGATTTGAGAATCAAGAATCTAGACGTATATGGTGACTCAGCGCTTGTAATCAATCAGATTAAAGGGGAGTGGGAAACTCGTCAAGCGAATTTGGTGCCATACATGAATTATGCCAGGAGGCTGCTTCCGTTCTTCGATCGAGTGGAACTTCATCATGTACCCAGGGCTGAAAATCAGATGGCTGATGCCTTAGCCACGTTGGCTTCAATGTATAAAGTCAATCTTTGGAATGAAGCTCCAAGCATTGTGCTTTCGCGTCTTGATAGACCGGCATTTGTCTTTGCGATCGAGGGTGCCGCCGACGGCAAGCCATGGTTCCACGACATCCAGACCTTCCTTATGACTAAGGAGTATCCTGCGGGTGCGTCAACTCAGGATAAGAAGACTCTGAGGAGATTGTCTGGAAACTTTTATCTCAATCCTGATGGAGTGTTGTATAAGAGAAACCACGATCTCGTGCTACTCAGATGTGTAGATGAGAAAGAGGCAAGTATGCTCATGGAAGAAGTCCATGAGGGCACATTTGGTACGCACGCCGGCGGGCATGCCATGACGAGAAAGATCCTGAGAGCAGGGTATTACTGGCTGACTATGGAGTCGGATTGCTTCAGATTCGCGAAGAAATGTCATAAATGCCAGATTTATGCTGATAAAGTTCATGTGCCGCCGTGCCCATTGAATGTCATGTCCTCCCCTTGGCCGTTCTCCATGTGGGGCATCGACATGATAGGCAAGATCGAGCCCACTGCATCCAATGGTCATCGTTTCATTCTGGTAGCTATCGACTACTTCACCAAATGGGTGGAGGCAGCCTCGTACGCTAATGTGACCAAGCAAGTGGTAGCTAAATTCATAAAGAGGGACATCATTTGTCGCTATGGAGTTCCCGAGCGGATCATTACTGATAATGGTTCGAATTTGAATAACAAGATGATGAAGGAGCTGTGCCAGAGCTTCAAGATCGAACACCACAACTCATCTCCTTACCGGCCGAAGATGAATGGCGCCGTCGAAGCCGCCAACAAGAACATAAAGAAGATTGTTCAGAAGATGGTTGTGACGTACAAAGATTGGCACGAGATGCTGCTGTTTGCCTTGCACGGTTATCGTACGACGGTGCGTACGTCGACCGGGGCAACTCCTTTCTCCTTGGTGTACGGTATGGAAGCTGTCCTACCGTTAGAAGTGGAGATTCCTTCTTTGCGAGTTTTGGTTGATGTGAAGCTCGACGAGGCAGAATGGATTACGAATCGTTTGAACCAACTCAGCCTGATGGACGAGAAGAGGTTAGCATCGATTGCATTTGGTCGTCTGTACCAAAGCCGAATGAAGAAAGCTTATGATAAGAAGGTGCGTCCTAGAAGCTTTCAGACGGGTGATCTCGTCTTGAAGAAGATTCTTCCGCCACACTCCGATCACCGGGGCAAGTGGACTCCGAATTACGAAGGGCCGTATGTCGTCAGCAAGGTCTTCTCGGGAGGAGCTTTGTTGTTATCCACGATGGATGGTGAAGATTTTGCATCCCCGGTGAACGCGGACGCAGTTAAAAAATACTTTGCTTGAAAGAGACCCGCTGGACAAAAAAGAAAGAGTCCAGGCAAAAAAGGGGCATCCCGGCGAACCAAAAACATAATAAAAGGTTCGGGAAAAAATTAGGGATATATTGAAAAAATGTACACCCGCGAAGTCGAAAACCTACACTGGGCGGCTTCGGCAAAAAAGGGTATCCCGGTGAACTGAAAACCCGTAAAGGGCGGTTCACGCAAAAGTTAGGGACTTGAATAAGCAAATGACTGCGTTCCGCGTGTGGACTTTCATTGTTTAGTGGTTTGGAGGACCTGAGGGCCGTTTATCTGAATCAATCTCTTCCGAAGCTGAAGCGTCGGAGAGGTATCGAAGTCGAGTGGGTCTTAGAGGGATCAACTCATGGTGTTCGTCTACGCCTCGTTGCCGACATTTGTATATACTGATGTATATTTATGTTTTATTTTTGCGCGGCTTCCTCATTCCAGGAGTTTGCCTCTGTTGTAAAACATTCTTACCTATTCAGGGGTTCACCATCAATAAAATGCACATTATTCAGCAATTCTGCTTGCCTGTTTAGCATTTATCTGTTTTGTTTGCGAATAAAAACGCCGATGTTTTTGATAAAATACGCATACATAAGCTTACGGGCCTAGGACCATTGATTGTTGAAACAATTAATTACCTGAATTTTGTCACGAGATAATAACCTTGATAGGCCCCTTTGAGGAGGGTATCTTGTCTGTTTGTTTGTGTTGTTGCAGGTATAGCGCCTTCCAGAAAATGTGCCGTGCGCATCCTCGAAGCAGGACGAGTCCTCCTTCTCCAGTAGAGTTCAGTGGTCTCTCCTCCACAGAATCTGAACGCAGAATAGTGAGCATTGAGATGTCTCCCCAGGCAGAGATGATTCTCTTCCCCAAGCAGGCGCATCCCGAAGGAACGTCACCTCATCAGCTGGGTCGCGCGCAAAGGCTCGTATTCTTCCCCAGCACCGGGTCACAAGTGCAGGTTTCATAGAAGTGTTCGGGTGCCGAAGCTCGTGTTTTCCCCAGTAAAGTCGCTGAAGCAGGTGTTTCCCCAGCACCAGGTCATAAGTGTAGGTTTCGCAGGAAGCTGTTCGTACGCCGAAGTATGCCGCGACTGATGGTGCCAGACTGAAGTCTCCAGCAGAATTGAGATTCCCCATCAGAGCCGTGCTCTCTCCTGAAGCCGGATGATTCCCTCTTCCCCAGTAGAGTGTTGGAACAGCTGATGTTGTATTCCCCTGTAGAGTTGTACTCTCCCCCGAAGTCAGATGATTCTTTCTTCCCCGGCAAAATTGAAACTCCTCATCAGAATCGTACTCTCCAGTAAAGTAGAATGATTTCTCTCCCCGGTTGAGTCCGTAGGTCCCCAAGAGAGCCGAATCCTTGGAAGCACTTGGACCGTGATTGGTTTTCTCCTAGCAGAGTGTTGGAGCAGCTGATGCGGTATTTCCCCCAGAGTCGCACTCTCTCCAGTGAAGCAGAATGATTTCTCCTTCCCCAGTCTAGTTTGCAGATGTCCAAGAGAGTCGAGTCCTTGGAAGTTGATCAGACCATGTTTAGTTGTTCCCCAGTGGAGTGTTGAGCAGCTGAAGTTGTTTCCCCACAGAGTGGTTATCCCCAGAAAAGTAGCCATGGCGGCCACGCAGTTTATTGACGCGATTGGTATCGTTTTCCTTCAGCAGGTCCAGGTTCTCGTAAAACTTCGTTCCCCTGCGGCAGTCAACTGAAGTTGTTTTCCATGCAGCAGTCAACCGAAGATCATTTCCCCAGGCGGAGTCCAATTGATATTGGCATGTCCACGTTCTCCTCAACAGGATGATTCCTCTATCTGAGTAGTTCTTTTCTCCTTGACAGGAGAATCCCCCTTCGGCATTTATTTTGCTGACGGGATTGCATAGCATTGTGCATGATTGCATAGCATTGTGCATGATTGCATAGCATTTAGCATAAACGCATAGCATTTCCACCGTGCGGGGCATGGCGCCGAAGCATATGCATCATAAACATGATCTAGGTTATCATCATTCTTGTTTTACAGGTGTGCCACCGAAGGATCAGTTGCTCAGAATGATTCCTGACATTCTCCCCAACGAAGTCGCTCGCTCAAGATGATTTTTGAGATCCCCAGCGAAGTCTTCAGTTCGAGATGATTCTCGAATCCCTCAGCAGGGCCGTTTGCTTAAGATGATTCTTAAGACCCCAGCGCAGTTTCCCGAGTTGTTTGCTTAAGATGATTCTTGAGCTCCCCAGTAGCGTCCCCGGCGAAGATTGCCCAAGACAATGCCCGAAACTCCAAGAGATCCGAGTCCTTGGAAGCTGCTAAAGCCGTGATTGGTTTGAACCCAGCAAGAGTTGTCCAGGAAGACTCCTGGAATCCCCAGCAGAATGAAGTCTCCAGAATGGTTATCGGTTCAGGATGATTCTTGAAGGTGCCCGACGGAGTTGTTTGTCCAAGATGATTCTTGAAGTCCTTAACAGCGTGATATGTTTGCTCCAACAGTGATGTCTAATCTGAAGATTGACTTCGTAAACGCCTGAAGGCGATAGCAGAAGGTTCCTGTGGATTCAGATTTCCTTGTTGATGAATCAACGTTTGTCTGAAGACAAGGTTCAAAAGTTTGTAGGTGATCCGTGTTGGCCTGAAGACCAAGTCAGTTGTCCTGAGGTGATGATTGATTGCGATCAAGTGAATAGTATTTCTTCTGACTGAAGTCGAAGATGTTTCTCCAGCTGAAGCGGAGTTTGCCTGAAGGCAAAGTGTTTGAATCCCCGTAGAGTCATGAATGGCTCAGGATACCACTTCTCTGACTGAAGTCACAGATTTCCCAAGCTGAAGCAAAGGTGCCTGAAGGCAAGGTTATCCCCAAGGTCATGAATGACCTAGGATTCATTTTTCGGACTGAAGGCCGAAGTATATCCCTGACTGAAGTCACGGATACTCTATAGCAGAGGCGGAGTTGCCTGAAGGCAGATCCATGTATCCTTGAAGGCCAAGGATCATTTTCTTCAGACTGAAGTCGAAGATACCTCCTGCAGAGTTGCCGACGGGCAAAGTTTACATCCTTGAAGGCCAAGGATGCTTATCTTCAGGAATACTTGAAGATCTTTTCTAGCTGGAGCTGGAATCGCCGACGGGCAAGGTTTATATCCTTGGAGGCCAAGGATCCCATCTTCAGGAGTACTTGAAGATTTTTTCTGGCTGAAGCTGGAAGTGGCCTGGGGCCAGGGTTTCATATAGCTTTGATGTTGAAGTTCTACGGTGGGCTCAGTATGCAGTGGTATTCGGATGCTCGTTATGGTTCTGAGGGAGAACCCCAGATCAGAGTGTGCTTGGTTGAGTCTCTCATTCCCAGCGGAGTGGTTTCAAATACGCAAGTGTACCTTTGGTCCCATTTACCAGGGGTGAACCCCAGGTCAGAGTTGTTCAGTGTTGTATTTTCTCCAGCGGCGAGGCGGGGAATCTTGATTATCCGACGGCGAGGTCAGATTATGTTTGTTTCCGGCGGCGATGTTGGATGTTCGTGTTCGACGGCGAGGTTGGATGTTTGTTTTGACGGCGAGGTCAGATCATGTTTGTGTTCGACGGCGAGGTTGGATGTTTGTTTTGACGGCGAGGTCAGATCATGTTTGGTTCCGGCGGCGAGGTTGGATGTTTGTTTGACGGCAATGTCAGGCTCTTTAAATCCCCAGCTCAGAGTGATGTTTGTACGACGGCGATGTCGAGGGTCTCTCAGAGTGATGTTTGTTTCCGGCGGCGATGTCAGATTCAGTTTTCCAGCGGCGATGTCGAGTATGCCAGATGATGTAGTTCTCCAGCGGCGAGGCGGGGCATTTTGATTGTCTGAAGGCAATATCAGAAGAAGTTAACGTGGATAACTGACGGCGATGTCAGGTCATATTTCTCCAGCTAGTTGCCGTGTAGCTACTATTCCCGTGTTTGAAGAGTTGAGCAGTTGGCAAATTTTCAGGTTTACCGATATTCAACCGTCTCGCACCTTGATTGGCTAAGAGCCGTTCGCTTCTCACCCAGTCAGGTTCAAGCCGTTTGAATAGGGGCAGCTGTTGCACCCCAAAATTTGACCAACATTTATTTATCCATCAAGTGTTTGAAGGTTGATACCTTCATCAGAAAGTTCAAGAGATCCTAAGAGGAATTGGTTGAAACCAAGGTTGTGTGCTTCATAGCTTGAGAGTTGTGGGAGCTCCCCAGATGATTCTGAGACTTTGAGAATGAACTTGAAGCTTTTAGAAAGCCTATGAGATGTCTTGAAAGCCATCATGAATCCCAGAGAGGTCATTGTGCAAGAATTCAGAAGATTCAACCATGAATGGTAGAATTAGGGTTTTGACTGGGTCAATCCTAGATCAGCTGAAGATTTGGAGAAGGTTGAGACCTAATCCAAGGGCCATGAGATCATGGAATGATGTATTGAGATGTTATAAAGATGATTCCTAGACCAACTCATCATGATTGAGGAGTTTGAGAAGTTTTAAGTTAGGGTTTCTAAGGATGGACAGTGAAAAAACCCTAGTTTGATCCCCATCTTCCAGGAAGTTTTAGCTCAAGATGTGATTGTCATCTCATCTTCCCCACAACATGAATGTTGTAGAGCTTGTTCTTAGCTTTAATTTGAGTGGTAGAAGTCCTTGATAGGATGTGCAGAGCTCAAGTTATGGTTTTGACAAATTACAGGTCATCTGAGGTGTGTGAATCTGGGTCCTTGAAAGTCACCCAACTTGCAGACAACTTTTGCCCTAGTAGGATGATTCCTATGATCTCTTGGTAAACATGAATGTTGGAGAGAATCGTCTTAGCTTTCTATAGAGTACTAGAAGTCCTTGATAGGATTTGTAGAACTCAACTTATGGTTTGAACAAGACAGGGGTATTTTGGTCATTTGGAAGTTATAGGTCATTTTAAGCAAAGGCCATATCTCCTATTTCCAAGCCTCAAATGAAAAAACTCAAAACATCAAAGTTGTTCAAAATGGAATTTTAAGCCTATAAAAGTGGTCATGAGTTGTTGGAAAAGCTTGTAGCAAGGATTTACAAGAATGGTTGAAAATGACCTAAAAATGTCTTATAAGTTAAATGGATCCAAGTTGGAAATTGGTTTGGGAGATCTAGGAATCCAAAATAGGTCATCCAATATATCATTTTAAATCCAAACATCATTTTAAAAACAATGGTTCATATAGATTTTTGATTTGAAGCCTATAAATGGGGGTTACTTTGTAAAGTTGTTACTTGCATAATAAGGAACCTTTGGAAAACTTGGCATAAGGCAAAGCTAAGCTGGTTTTTTCACACATTCCATCCCAATATCTCACAAGGGGAGATCTTGACACAATTAAAAGCTTAATGCATGAGATGAAGGGATAGGCAACATGTCATTAAAAGAGAAATTCCATGACTTTCCATTACTTTCTAGCTCATTCTAGGAAGTTCTAGATTCTTCCATTGATGGTTATAAATTTAGAGGCTCACAATGTGATCAAAGGTTGGTGAATCCATTGGTGAAGAGTGAGGGAGAAAGGGATATTCAAAGCTTTCTTCAAACACAAGCAAGGCTCGAGTTGCTCATCACAGGCTTCAATCAGCCAAGATAGTGCAAACAGAATTCTTATCTTCCATTAAAGATCAGTCATGGAAGGTTGCAAGCACTGAATTGGAGTGAAACCACCTCCACCATTACAATTTGACAGGTTGGTATGTTTCCCCATATCTCCTTATTTATGTGCATTTGATCAAGTTTCTAGGTGTAAAATGAACATGCTAGGTTAGTTGATGATTTTCTGAGAGTTAGAGGAAGATCCATGAGGTTTCATGGCAGGGTGATGTTTATTCAAGATTCAAGAATAGGCTGTTTAGTGAGTATTAATGGGCATGTTATGGTTTAGATTGGTGAGGGTAACGTGTAGAACATGATCAGGCCATTAGATTTGAGTTTCATCAGAGTTGATCGTAGAGAAAAATGGTGAAACCCTAGCCTTCGTGCCCTCTATTTGGGATCTATAGGGGGTGTTAGCAAAAACTAGGACCATGGATAGACTCCTTGTGATTAGTAGATCATTTTAGGTTTTTGAAGTGTTCGTTTTCATCAAGTATTGAAGGAGAACGAGATTGAGGAAGTCTCATGCATGAATTCTGTTTTTTGCTGAAACCCTAGGTTGAGTTGGAGAAGACGATCCCTCTGCCGTTAGATCACCTTTTTTATTTGACTTTTTAATTCCATCCAACGGCCACGATTTGAACTTGCAAATGGAGGGAAAGACTAAGCCAATACGCTGCATTTCAATAAGTGGAAAGACCTGGGCTCAGTAAAGTCCATGCTATTGACACCCCACCCGCGACCCAAATCCAATTTTTCAACTAAAATCTGTTGCTATTTACACCGTCTTCGTATTCTTTTTCTTTTAATTTTTCTTTTAATTTTCTGATTACGCATGGGCCTACCAAAATTGCTACGCGCACCACCATCTCCTGGGCCCATCTGAATATGAACTGGGCGCCATTCATTGTTGCACCCCCTCCCCCATTTCATTCATTTCTTTTATTTTGCTTTTCTTTTATATTTTCTTGTTTGTAAAAAATTCATATAAAATTAGAAAATCATTATTTTTCATTTCTTGTTTTTTCTATAGGTTTATAATTTTGTCTAGAAAATTAATAAAAATAAAAATTCCATTTTATTTTTAGTTTTATATTTTTAGGATATTATTCTTTTAAATAGCTTTTAAATAAGTTTAGTTTGATACTTGATTTTGTAAAATTTGTAATAAGGTCTTCCCTTAGGATTTTTGTTTAATTCTTTTTAGTGTGATTAGATATTAAGTCATAGTTTCCCATAGGATTTATTTCAAGATTTTTAGATTAAAATTTGATTAGTTTAATTAGGTTAGCATTAGGGTACCAAATTAGGGTTTAGGTTATGCATAGGTGAAATAAATCATTTTCTTTGGAGAGTTTTGACTTGATTTGTGGGTATGGGCATATAGGGATGTTATGGGTAGGTGTTATAGACCCTTATAAATTATTGTTAGATTTTCCCCTTTGCTTTGGTATTTTTAGATATTTTCTGAATAGGACTGATTGTATTGACTGTCTGTGTGTTATTTGTTTATCTCTGGGGTTTTATTTTTGGGGAATTGTTGTGGGGCTTGGTTTTGTCTTGAAGAGACTTGTTGAAGGAGCATGATGAAGGAGAGGATTGAAGACCCAGAGACCCTGAGGTTGGAGCTTGTTCTCTGTTTGTGAGGTTTGAGATCCTGAAGTTTGAGGGAAATTCATGGTACTTTCCTGAGGAAGGCACTATGGATGTCTTTCATTCTTCCTTCTCACCTCTTTCTTAAGTATCCAATGATGTTGGAGCCGTCATGTGAGTTTAATTTCTCCTGAGGAGGAATGTAAACTGATCACAGTTGTTGAGCCACATGGGATACAATTCCTAAGTGGAAGCCTCCTAGTACTTTCCCGAGGAAGGTCCTATGGGTCTATTCACTTAGTTCCCTTAGTTCATCTAGGATTTCTTAAGTATCCAATGATGTTGGAGCCTTCATGTGAGTTTAATTTCTCCTGAGGAGGAATGTAAACTGATCACAGTTGTTGAGCCACATGGGATACGATTCCTAAGTGGAAGCCTCCTAGTACTTTCCTGAGGAAGGTCCTATGGGTCTGTTCACTTAGTTCCATTAGTTCATTTAGGATTTCTTAAGTATCCAATGATGTTGGAGCCTTCATGTGAGTTGAATTTCTCCTGAGGAGGAATGTAAACTGATCACAGTTGTTGAGCCACATAGGATATGATTCCTGAGTATAAGCCTCCTAGTGCTTTCCTGAGGAAGACACTATGAGTCTGCCTACTTAGCTCCCTTTCTTTGGTAAGCTTGTTTTGAAGCTTGAAGACTGGGATTGATTTCTTTTGATTAGGGTTTTGCTTTAGGGCTTTGCTTAGATCAGATTAGAGTTTTGTTTTAGGGTTAGGATTAGAGCTTAGATGTAGATGATTTCTTTCTCAAGCATGTGGTTTGTTTTCCTGATGGCATTTCATCTCTTTTATCTGTATGATTGCTGTTTACTGTTTATTGCTTGATAGCATGTTGTTTATTTTTCAGTATGATTACTGTTATTTCATGACTGGCTTGAGGTTGAGATGAGCTTGTGGAGGCTGAAGCCCCACACACATTTCCTCCCTCACTTGCATTGCATGCATTTTACTGTTAAGCTGATGCTTTGTCTGTTTTGGTGTATCATTGACATGATCCCTTAGGACTCTCATTTCCTTTGATAAGGATTTGATGATAGACTTTTAGGTTGAAACCTATGCATGACAACTTCTAGGAGTTCCCTGTTCAAACCTCAACCATAGGATGAATCCATGGCATGATAACAGTAGGACTTGATAGTCTCCCTCCTAGTTGGGCCCGTTCTCTTCTCACCTCAAAACAGTTTAAGATACAGTAATCATGAATGATTTCTTTCGTACGTTACGAGCCTTAAGCTATCTGAGAAAGGATCGTGGGAGAGTTCCTTTTCCACAGTCTGGATGTTTAGTATGGTACCCTTTGGGTGACATGCGACACATTCACTCTCAGGTCATAGTCTCTAGTGCGGTTGAAATCGCAAACACAATAAAAAACACTTCTTTCAGGAAATAATCCGTAGTTTCCCGAACTACATTTGCTCTGATCTTCCATGCAGTGTGGAAGTACGTAGGCATAGGATGCGATATCCTAGCGAGCAACCTTTCCCCCATAACCCTTCGTAGGCCGAACTACGTTGACTCTGATTTCTCATTCTCTGATGAGAATACGTAGGCATAAAGTGCGACGCTTTGCCGAGTCATCTTTCTTTTCTTTTTCAGCCAGCCTTGATAGGTAGATAGATTATAACCAACCCGTCCAAGTAAACAAACAAGCGTGGATCCCGTCGAGTACGACGGACGTGAGGGGTGCTAATACATTCCCCTTGCGTAACCGACTCCCGAACTCAGACAATGGTTGCGACGACCTTGTCTTACCCTTATTCGTCAGGTTTTTCCGATCGTTTCCTTTCCCGCTCTGAGGGATAAATAACGAAAGATGACGACTCTTCTGTCATGCCGGCACCTTATTTTCGCGCAAGCGACACTACCTCTGGGGTTTCTTTGAGCAGTGACTGTGGTCCTTTATCCGTCCATCCGGCTAAATTCAGAACTGTTTGAATATGTGGTCCTTTGATCTTGGATCTTGCATCTTGCATCTTGCATTGCATATAATTTACATTGCATCTCATTTATTGTGCATCTTGTATTTTCTTTCCTCCAGCAGTTTCTCATGTTTTCTTTCCTTTTTATCCAGTAAATCAAGTTGATTCCTCGACACCAGTACGCAACTAGAGCCAATACAAGACGAATGATGGAGCAGATTCAACAAGAGCAAGCTGCCTTCAGGGAAGAGTTGGATTCTCTCAAAGGAAAGATTGATCAGATCCTTGAAGCCATTATTACTGCCCGAAAGGAAGAAGAGATGTGTGAATCTACTGTTGTCAACAACAATGGTCAAGGGCAAGGGTCTACCACTAGACTTCCAGTTCCAATTCCTAACCCTTATGGGATGCCGCTGAACTTCAATACCACAGCTAAAGGGACCATTTCTCAACCAATCCCAGTGCCTGGAGTTACTATTGGAGCTATCCCGCAAGCCCAACCTACTGTTTTCCATGTAACACCCCCCTTCTATACCCCAAATAAATGTATATAAGACAACTAAGCATATACAAATTTATCAGAGTGAAAGATTCATAATAAGGTATAAAGGAAGAATGTCACAACTTCACCAATAAAACACTTTAACATTTACTCCATAAAATATGTAACATTTTCATAGTGTTAGAAATCACATTTTAACATTTAAATTTAAGCGGAAGATAGAATCATTTAATCAGTTGTATTACAAAACAACATCAGCTGATACATCGCAATGTATCACAAAAGAATGACTATACTAGTCTAACTACCCGGTGTTACATATCAGAGCAGCCGACTCAAAAGAATGAAGGTAACTTCACAAAAAGGACTCCAGCATCCTAATCTGCAATGCCTCGTAGAGCATTATAAAACAGCAGAAGGGTGAGAAATATAACCATAATAATCAAAGCATAAGATTATATATATATATATATATATATATATATATATATATATATATATATAGGTAATCATGTAACACATATTCACATTTCTCACCACACTTCATCCTTGTAATCATAATTATATCATGTTCACATATATCAACATTATGAACATTCACAAGCACATCCCTTCGTGCCTAATTTCACAATCATTCACAAGCACATTTATACAACAACAATATTATGCAATGTGACTCAACATATCCAATGCAACTCAATGTTATGCGGTACCGACTCTCGTTATCTTTTTTTTTCGGTTTTCACTCTGAACCGGGTCCACCCTTCTAGACCGATAACTCGTTATCATTTTTTGGTTTTTACTTTAAACTGGGTCCACCCTTCTAGACCAATAACTACCAAGCCCGTCCCCTAGGCTTCAAACCCACCCTTCTAGGTTTGGGACAAGCCACTAGTTTCCATGAAACTAACAGACATTGCCTCTTGACTGAATGATGCATGTACAATCAACCAATCACAATAAATGCACTTAAGACCGTTCCCGCGTCTTAATCCCATGCATTCGAATAATTCACCCCTTCGAGAATTTCATTATGATTGCAAATACAACATATAACAAACATTTATCAATGTATTCATTTCACCCATCATCATCATATTCAACACAATGCACACATATCCCATATGTTCCCATGCATCCACACAACAATCGCGTACAAATATGCACTCACAATTTATTAGACAATACACATACATTCATCATTGTACTCCCATGTATCTCTAATCATCACAACAATCAAGGTATTCACATCGCAATACCAATCATACAATTATAAGTTATGCACACATATCCAAAATGTTCTCATGCATACTCATTACATAATTGTATACACATCAAGCATTCGCAAATTCATTAAATACTACACACATAATCACTTATCATGCTCACATGTATTTATACTTGATGCAATTAACATTCGAACCACAATTCTAGGATTCACGCCCAAAGACTACCCACCGCACATACACATGCAGTATAAACATTTCATTCCATTAAGGATCGAACCCGATCGAACCGCAACCCAACAGAGAATGAAATCACAGAAAAACGAAATCCTGTCATGTTCGCCACCACCTCGCTAGGCGGGCATCTGGCGAACTCTCGCTACCTGTTCGCCTAGCGAACAAGCTCGCGAACCCCAACAAAAGCTACTGGAAGGCTTCGCTACCTGCTTGCTACAGCGAGCTCCCCAGCGAACCGTTCGCTATCTCTTCGCTACACTTTCGCTACCAGCGAACACACCAAAATCCATTCTGTCCAAGTCTGGGACCATTCGCTATCTGTTCGCTGAGCGAACCCCTAGCGAGCATTCGCTATCTTCTCGCCTAGCGAGCTTCTAGCGAGTGTCTGCGTATTTTGTTTTTCACTTACTGTTATCCAACTCAACTGTTGCACCCCAAAATTTGACCAACAATTATTTATCCATTAAGTGTTTAAAAGTTGATACCTTCATCAGAAAGTTCAAGAGATCCTCAAAGGAATTGGTTGAAACCAAGGTTGTGTGTCTCATAACTTGAGAGTTGTGGGAGCTCCTCAGATGATTCTGTGACTTTGAGATTGAACTTGAAGCTTTGAGAAAGTTCATGAAATGCCTTGATAGCCATCATGAAGCCCAGAGAAGTCATTGTGCAAGAATTCAGAAGATTCAACCATGAATGGTAGAATTAGGGTTTTGACTGGGTCAACCCTAGGATAACTGAAAATTTGGAGAAGGTTGAGACCTAATCCAAGGGCCATGAGATCATGGAATGATGCATGGACATGTTATAAAGATGATTCCTAGACCAACTCATCATGATTGAGGAGTTTGAGAAGTTTTGAGTTAGGGTTTCTGAGGATTGTCAGTGAAAAAACCCTAATTTGATCCCTATCTTCCAGGCAGTTTTAGCTCAAGATGTGATTGATATCTCATCTTCCCCACAACATGAATGTTGTAGAGCTTGTTCTTAGCTTTAATTTTAGTGGTAGAAGTCCTTGATAGGAGTTGCAGAGCTCAAGTTATGGTTTTGACAAATTACAGGTCAGCAGAGGTATGTGAATCTGGGTCCTTGAAAGTCACCCAACTTGCAGACAACTTTTGCCCTAGTAGGATGATTCCTATGATCTCTTGGTCAACATGAATGTTGAATATCATCTTCTTAGCTTTCTAGATAGTACTATAAGTCCTTGATAGGATTTGTAGAACTCAACTTATGGTTTGAACAAGACAGGGGTATTTTGGTCATTTGGCAGTTATAGGTCATTTTAAGCAAAGGCCATATCTCCTATTTCCAAGCCTCAAATGAAAAAACTCAAAACATGAAAGTTGTTCAAAATGGCATTTTAAGCCTAGAAAAGTGGTCATGAGTTATTGAAAAAGCTTAGAGCATGGATTTTTAAAAGTGGTGCAAATGGCTTGTAAATGACTTATAAGTTGAAAAAGTTGAAATGGAATTTTGGTTTGAGAGATCTACAAATCCAAAATGGGTCATCCAATATGTCATTTTGACTCCAAACATCATTTTAAAAACAATGGTTCAAGTATATTTTTGAGTTTAGGCTTAAAAATTGGAGTTGCTTTGTAATTTTCATTCTTGCATCTTAAGGCACCAAAAGGAAAAAGGAGAAAATGCTACATAAGGGTTTGTAAGGCCTTATTTTCATGTCATAATATCATATGGGGAGAATTTAAGTAGGATTGCATGGTTTATCATGAGATTGCATGAGATTCACTCAATATGGCAAATTCAAATTCTCATTGCGTGATACATTCTAGAAACTTCTTGGAAGGTTCTCAAAGCTTCCACACCTTTCCATTGGCACCTATATATGCCCTAGAGAGGATCCATACCCTGGTTGGTGATTCATTAAGCTTTCAATACCTATTTTGATCCCATCACTTCAAGTTGCATTTTGATTTCAAACTTCATCCAAACCTAATCTATTACCAAATTTCTTGTTACAATCATCTTCCACCATCATCATGGAGTAAGAAGCATGCAAGAGTGATCAGATTTGGTGACTGGTATAGGTGATTCGAAGCTTCCATCCAAATTGCATGAAGGATTGGCTAGAGTGAACCAAAGGGTTTGATCAAGAACCACTGCTCCCAGGAGTCTTAGCACCCATTGTAGAGTAAGATTGGCAAGTGGCAAGAGCTGGATTGGAGTGTAACTACCCTTACCATCATCAATTTGCAGGTTTGCAAAAGCCTTCGAATCTCCTTATTTATGCATCAATAGTTAGAATGGTTAGGATATTTATGATTAGAAGCCATTAATGAACAATGCTGGAAAGTTTAGGATCATTCCATGAAGGTTGAAAATTTGGCATCATACTTTAATGATCAAGAACTAGCTAGATATGGGATTTTAACCTTAGTGAAATAGATCAGAATTATCAGTGCCATGAGTAGGTTAATTTAGTATCAAGAAATATGAGAAATATTGAGTTCGAGGTTGGAGTGTTAATGGAGTTGGAGGTATCGGGTTTTATGTTTGAGGGGGTTTTGATGAAAACTATGACCATGGTTGTATTCTCCTCGAGAAATGGGGCAGGTTTGCCGTTTACAGAATTGAATTTCATTGAAGAAGGAAGGAGAACGAGGGAGTTGAAGTGAGGTGCATAAAATCTGCATCCATGGAAACCCTAAGTCTCAAGGTAGGAGACGACCTCACCATCGTTGGATGCAAGCCAGACTTATTGACTAAATGCAGATCTAACGGCCACGGTTCAAAAAGAAACGGAGGGAAATCTCTAAGCCAAAACGCCACCGTTTGGTTTAATGAATAAGTCTGGGCTCATTGAATTTGCGCTATTGGCACCCCCCTCACTCAGCCCAACTGGAATTGAACTAGGGCGCCCTGCTTTTCACACCCCCCTCCCCTTTAATTAATTCCTTATATTTTTTTAATTCCATTTATATTTTTGCATCTTATAAAATTCATAGAAAATTGAAAAATCAATATTTTTTAATTCTTGTTTTTTCTATAGGTTAATAAATTTGTCTAGAAAAATATAAATAAATAAAATTTCCATTTTATTTTCTTTTAATATTTTTAGAGTATTTTTCTTTTAAATAGCTTTTAAATAGGTTTAGTTTGATATCCAATTTTGTAGAATTTCTTTTAGGACCTTCCCTTATGATTTTTAATTCATTCTTTTTGGTGTGATTATATATTGAATCATAGTTCCCCATAGGATTTAATTCTTGATTTTTAGATTAAAATTTGATTAGTTTAATTAGGTTAGCATTAGGGTATCATAATTAGGGTTTAGGTTATGCATAGATGAGATAATTCATTTTCTTTAGAGAGTTTTGTCTTGATTTTTGGGTAGGGGCATATGTGGATGTTATGGATAGATGTTGTAGACCCTTGTGAATAATTGTTAGAATTTTTCCCCTTGTTTTAATATTTTTAGGTATTTTCTGAAGTTGACTGATGGTTTTGACTGTTCTGTGGTTATTTGTCTGTCTCTGGGGTTTATTTTGGGGAATTTGTTGTGGGTCTTAGTTTGTTTTGAAGATCTTGTTGGAGAGCATGATGAAGAGAAGATTGTTGATCAAGACTCAGAGACCCAGAGCTTGGGGATTATTCCCTGTCTGTGAGGTTTGAGATCCTGAAGTTTGAAGGAAGTTCATGGTACTTTCCTGAGGAAGGCACTATGAATGACTTTCATTCTTTCTTCTCACCTCTTTCTCAAGTATCCAATGATGTTGGAGCCAATTTGTGAGTTTAATTTCTCCTGAGGAGGAATGTAAACTGATCACATGTTGTTGAGCCACATGGGGTACAATTCCTAAGTGGAAGCCTCCTAGTACTTTCCTGAGGAAGGTCCTATGGGTCTATTCACTTAGCTCCATTAGTTTATCTAGGATTTCTCAAGTATCCAATGATGTTGGAGCCAACTTGTGAGTTTAATTTCTCCTGAGGAGGAATGTAAACTGATCACATGTTGTTGAGCCACATGGGGTACAATTCCTAAGTGGAAGCCTCCTAGTACTTTCCTGAGGAAGGTCCTATGGGTCTATTCACTTAGTTCCACTAGTTCATCTAGGATTTCCTAAATATCCAGTGATGTTGGAGCCAACATGTGAGTTTAATTTCTCCTGAGGAGGAATGCAAACTGATCACAGTTGTTGAGCCACATAGGATATGACTCCTGAGTATAAGCCTCCTAGTGCTTTCCTGAGGAAGACACTATGAGTCTGTTTACTTAGCTCCCTTTCTTTGGTAAGCTTGTTTTGAAGCTTGGAGACTGGGATTGATTTCTCTTGTGTAGGGTTTTGCTTTAGGGCTTTACTTTCTTCTGATTAGGATTTTGTTAGGGTTAGGATTAGAGAGTAGATGTAGATTCTTTCTTTCTCTAGCATGTGTTTTGTTTGCCTGATGGCACTTCATTTCTTTTATCAGTTTGTTGCTTGATAGCATGTTGGTTATTTTTCAGTATGATTACTGTTATTTCATGACTGGCTTGAGGTCGAGACGAGCTTGTGGAGGCTGAAGCCCCACACACATTTCCTCCCTCACTTGCATTGCATGCATTTTACTGTTAAGCTGATGCTTTGTCTGTTTTGGTGTATCATTGACATGATCCCTTAGGACTCTCATTTCCTTTGATAAGGATTTGATGATAGACTTTTAGGTTGAAACCTATGCATGACAACTTCTAGGAGTTACCTGTTCAAACCTCGACCATAGGATGAATCCATGGCATGATAACAGTAGGACTTGATAGTCTCCCTCCTAGTTGGGCCTGTTCTCTTCTCATCTCAAACAGTTTAAGATACAGTAATCATGAATGATTTCTTTCGTACGTTACGAGCCTTAAGCTATCTGATATTGGATGTTTAGTATGGTACCCTTTGGGTGACATGCGACGCATTCACTCTCAGGTCATAGTCTCTAGTGCGGTTGAAATCGCAAACATAATAAAAAACACTTCTTTCAAAGCAGGAGATAACCCGTAGTTTCCCGAACTACGTTTGCTCTGATCTTCCATACAGTGTGGAAGTACGTAGGCATAGGATGCGACATCCTAGCGAGCAACCTTCACCCATCTTCCCGTAATCCTTCGTAGGCTGAACTACGTTGACTCTGATTTCTCATTCTCTGATGAGAATACGTAGGCATAAAGTGTGACGCTTTGCCGAGTCATTTTTCTTTTCTTCTTCAGCCAGCCTTGATAGGTAGATAGAATAAAACACACCCTTTTCCTTATAAACAACAAGCGTGGATCCCGTCGAGTACGACGGACGTGAGGGGTGCTAATACCTTCCCCTTGCGTAACCGACTCCCGAACCCAGACAATGGTTGCGACGACCTTGTCTTACCCTTATTCGTCAGGTTTTTCCGATCGTTTCCTTTCCCGCTCTGAGGGATAAATAACAAAAGATGGCGACTCTTCTGTCATGCCGGCACCTTATTTTCGCGCAAGCGACATCAACCAACTCCAAAAACTCCAAATCTCACTAATCCAACTCCAATACTCTTAGTCTAACATTTCTAGACTATTCTACATCATCTATTTCAGATTTTAACCGATTAAATCACAGTTCTATCGACTATTCCAACTTTTGCCCTAAATGGAAAAAGGATGGAAACTTCACCAAAACCCCAACCCAACACATATAACATCATGCAATGATCAAATAGAAACATTTCTCACCCTTACCTCGATTAATCGGAGCTTTGATGTTGGTTCTTGATGATTTTCCACTTTCCTCTTCTTCTCCTCTCTTTCTCTTCTTTCTTCTTTCTTTCTCTCCAAATGTTTCTAACTTCTTTTCTTTTCTTTCTCACTTATATATATTCTTTTTATTTTCTTTCTATTTTCTTTCCTTCCAATTTCCTTCTCAATCTTCTATTAATCCCAATTAATAAAAATTAATCCCAACATTAAATAAAATCCCACTAAATCAATTAATTACTACAATTAATTATTTAATGAAATTTGGGCTGTTACAGTCCAGATCCCTGTTCCTCATACCGAAGATAATCTAGTGGACCAGTATGATGACATTTAGAACTATCATGCTGATATCCCCATTGCCAGTCCTATTGCTGCCCAGGATTCATAAGCTATGAAGATGTGCCGAGATCTAGCCGAGAAACTCCGAGTCATGGAGGCATAGTTCAAACTCTCTCAGTGCTTTAGAAATGTGCTTGGTGCTTGACATTATCATTCCTACCAAGTTCAAAGCGCCTAAATTTCAAAGTACAAAGGTCTCAGCTGCCCGAATATTCATCTGAAGATGTACTGTCGCAAGATGGCTTCTTATGCCAGAGACGAAAAGCTAATGATTCATTGCTTCCAAGACAGCTTGTCTGGGGTATCACTTGAATGGTATATGCAGTTGGAACATAGCAGTATGCGCACTTGGGCTGAGCTAGCTGATGCATTTGTCAAGAAATATAAGTACAGTACCGACCTTGCTCTGAATCGTACTCAACTTCAAAGTATGACTCAGAAGGATAGTGAATCCTTCAAGGAGTACGCGCAACGATGGAGAGAGCTATCCGCAAGGGTGCATCCACCTCTTGTTGACCATGAACTGATAGACATATTCATGGGTACCTTGCAAGGCCAATACTATGAAAAGCTGATCAGTGGTGTCTCTGCTGGATTCTCTAACTTGGTGATCGTTGGTGAGAGAATTGAAGAAGGTCTGATGAGCGAAAAGATCCAAGGAGGTTCTAACATCCAAGCTAATGCCAAGAAGCCTTTCAACGGATACAAGAAGAAAGAGGGCAAAACAAATGTCATTTTTGTGCAGAAAAGGCAGGCTTCTCAACAAGCTCCCGCTCCTATGCCTTATCAAATGCCTTATTATCTGTATTCGTATGTTGCTGCTGCACAATATGCTCTAATGCCTTATCAACCAGTTGTTCAAGTAGTTCAAGCTCAGATGCCACAGCAACAGGCTCCTCAGCAACAAGCCTACAACCAACAAGGATACCAATATCCTCCTCAACAACAACAACTGCAAGCCGCTCAACAACAACAAGGTGCTCACCAACAACGTCAACAGAGGACTTGGAAGCTAGATAGAGTCTTTGATTGTCTACCAATGACATATGCTAGCATCTTTTCTCCTTTGATGGAGAAGAAAGTTGTCGTCCCGAGAGATTTGGCTCCTCCGACTGTCATTCCTGTCGACTACAATGCAAATGCTCATTGTGAGTTTCATAAGAGCGCTCCAGGTCACACCATTGAGAACTGCAGGGCTGTCAAGCATAAAGTTCAAGACATGATCGACAAAGATGCTATCAACTTTAATGGAAATTCTTCAAACGTCATCAACAACCCGATGCCACTAGCCAACTAGTGCCAGCATCAGATTAAGTCCAGTCAAGCTCATTTCCCCGAAGAAGGCAGTCATGTTGCCATTTCATATTTCGCATTTCTTATATTTTGTCTTTGTTTGTTTAAGTACTATATGCTTTGAACAATTGCCATTCATATTTGGTTTTCATTAATATATCGTTTATGCATGTTTTGAATTAGTTATGTCGTATTCACTCATTTTCACTTATCACAAAGCACCGACACATTTGCTAACTTCACTCTATCAATTATGGCTTAGCATGATTTGAGGGAGGATGATGAAAATGAGATACCCATAATTGCAAACCGTATGCTTTCAGACAGAATCTTGCCAATGATGTACAAGAATTGTTTCAATTTCCCCAAACACCGGAGATATAAGGAGTTAATCCCTAGTAAACCACTTCGAGCATAGAAGTAGCAGTTTCCTTCGAATATTCGAACCTCTTACACTCAACCTGGGGCAGGGTAGTGTTCAGTTAATCCAATCCCGCATTCGAATCAACAAAGAAAAATCCAGAAGACGATTGTTTATCAATGACCCATGACATGGCTGTCACAATCCTCCAACAAAATCCAAAAAAAATCAAAAGCCTGCTAAGTCAAACACCTTAGAGGGGACTTAAGCAAAATCAAGGCAATCCTGATGGATCTAACAAGCAAAGTCAATCCATGCAAAAGTTAGGGATAAAAAAAACAAAAACAAAAGAGGAACCCGAAACCCTCAACAAAAACAAAACAAGATTCAGTGGCCACCCAAATCAAAAGGGTCACTGACATCCGTCAAAATAAAGGTGACTGCCACATCGAGCAAACCTTGAATCATCAAGTCTACACCGTCAAGATAAGTGCGGAATTAACTGAACGTAGGACTGGAGATCATCAAGAAGAAGGGGTGGGTACAAATCGTACTTTGAGCCTAATATCCTTTGTTTCATAACCGTGAACTAGACCACGTTACAACCCTTAAAAGACCTAATTGAGGCAAGGTTTATTCTAAAATCATACTATCGCAAGGTTACGTAAACTGACTCCTCACATGATTGTTAATCATCAACTTTGGTGTCGTTATCCTTGCTATATCTTGTACACCAATCCAATTAGCACTACGTCTGGGCTAACGGTCCATTCGTTTCACAATATCACGACACTCAATAAACGACACTTTTTTTGAAACTTGCATTGAACTTTGCATTAATATTACAATTTGTGAATGTATAATTTTAACTGCAAATCAGTACTAGGACACTCCAACAAGAAACAATCAAAGATGAACTTGACTCCTAGTAGCTGTCACAAAGCAAGACTACCTCAAAACCCACAGGCTGAGGCAAATCACTCAGCAACTCAAGTAGAATTGGGGCAAGACCAAGTTACCCTGATCATCAAGTAGAATTGTAACCTTCTCTGAAGCAAATTCACAATTACCAAGTACCCAGACTTGGGGCATCTATAATATCTTCGTCTGCTTCAATCAAGATGTTTTCAGTAAGCTACGTGTCGAGGAAGTCAATCCCTCCCACCACCCGAAGTCCAATCTGTATTGGCAACTACCAAAGTCCACCAAGCTGGAGTCTCCACCTGCATTCCCAATTACATGTCTGCAATCATATGCATCATACGCATCACACTTGCTATCATAGGCATCTTGCATCATATGTATACCTTATCATACTCCCCTAACTCTTGCATCTCCACGCGTCAGCATTTGCATTTGCACTTCCATTCGCTATGGAACATCATTACATCTAGCATTAGCATATGCAAGTCAAGGTCCAGGATCAATCTCGAAGATTTCCAAGAACATCACCAGCCCAGTCAGGGACATCTTCCACAAGAACGTGGGTTTTTCCCACAAAATTCAAGAGATTCAAGGCAATCATCAGCCCAGTCAGGGGCAATCTTCTGCGAGCGTGGGTTTCTCCCACGAAATTCAAGACATTCAAAGCAAGATTTGGCCCAGTCAGGGGCATCTTTCCCAAGACCATGGGTGTTTCCCATGACGTATTTCAACCTCGTGGTTGATCAGATCTTCAAATCAACATATGGCCTAGTAAGGGGCATACCATTCAAGACCGTGGGTGTTCCCCACGAAGTTGTTCAACCTTTTGTTGGGCAAATCCAAGATTTTTAATGCAAGATTCAGCCCAGGCAGGGGCATCTTCAGCAAATCCGTGAGTGTTCCTCACCAAGTTGTTCAACCTTTTGTTGACCAAGACAAGATTTCAAAGACAAACTCAGCCCAGACAGGGGCATCCTCTTCAGAGTTCATGAGCGTTCCTCATGAAATCATTTCACCAAAACCGTAACATCCAAAGAAGACGGTGGGCGTACCCCGTTGATTCATTTCAATCCAATCTTCCTCTTGGGTGTTCCCCAATGAGTTGTATCCAGCAAGCGTGACCGTTGTCAATTGCCTTACTATCATCCTTTTGGTGATAGCCGAACCTCGTCAGTTCAACCTAGCCTGCATCTTTTTGGTGTCGGTAACCTTCAACTTTTTTCGTTCTATCATCCTTTTGGTGATAGCAACCTGTGTGTGTGTGTGTGCGTTTCGCTCTGTCATCCTTTGGATGGGGGGTCTGTCATAGTCATTAATATCAGATTATGCGATAGTGTTTTTCCTATCATCCTTTTGGTGGTAGTGGCCGGTGTGAGTTTCGCTCCGTCATCATTTTGGATGGGGGGTCTATCATAGTCATTAATGTCAGATTATGCCGTAGTGTTTGTCCTATCATCTTTTTGGTGGTAGTGGCTGGTGTGAGTTTCGCTCCACCATCCTTTGGATTGGGGGTCTGTCATAGTCATTAATGTCAGATTATGCGATAGTGTTTGTCCTATCATCCGTTTAGTGGTAGTGGGTGGTGTGAGTTTCGCTCCGTCATCTTTTGGGTGAGGGGTCTATCATAGTCATTAATGTCAGATTATGCGATAGTGTTTGTCCTATCATCCTTTTGGTGGTAGTGGCTGATGTGAGTTTCACTCCGTCATCCTTTTGGGTGGGGGGGTCTGTCATGGTCATTGATGTCAGATTGGGCGATAGTGTTTGTCCTATCATCCTTTTGGTGGTAGTGGCCGTTGTGAGTTTCGCTCCGTCATCCTTTTGGTGGGGGTCTGTCATGGTCATTGATGTCAAATTGTACGATAGTATTTATCCTAGCATCCTTTTGGTGGTAGTGGGCGGTGTGAGTTTCGCTCTGTCATCCTTTTGGAGGGGGGTCTGTCATGGTCATTGATGTCAGATAATGTGATAATGATTGTCCTATCATCCTTTTGGTGGTAGTGGTCGATGTGAGTTTCGCTCCGTCATCCTTTGGATGGGGGATCTATCATAGTCATTAATGTCAGATTGTGCGATAGTGTTTGTCCTATCATCCTTTTAGTGGTAGTGGCTGGTGTGAGTTTCGCTCCGTCATCCTTTTGGTGAGGGGTCTGTCATAGTCATTAATGTCAGATTGTGCGATAGTGTTTGTCCTATCATCCTTTTTGGTGGTAGTGGTCGGTGTGTATTTTCTCTATCATCCTTTTGGTGGTAGTAGCCCGTGTGTATCTCTTCCCATCCTCTTCATGATGATGTTGGCCTTTTCCTAGGCATTCCTTTTCTTTTCGGACAAATTCAAGGTCTTCTTTGTATCTAATTGTCTTCTACCTTGAAAGAGTGAGCATCATAGCTGTTCATCTTTTTCGGTCTAAGCCAATTAGATAGGGGCATCTGTCATGCCCCAAATTTGTCCTACCAGTGTATAGTCTCCATTTGTACATCGACCCACTAATTGTTATTCAAAAAAACTAAAAATATATGTTGCTTTTGCCTATAATCCACACTTAGGATATCACAAGTTTGGGTTGAAGGAAATTGAGATTCATGTGTGGCTGTCAGGACAGGAATGCATACAATATGGATTGAGGATTGTTTTGGTTTGACCTAATCTTATTCAGGTGAAAGGGATGGTTTCAAGAATCAAGGTCATGGTGAATTGATTTAAATGGTGTATGTGACTACAGCCCTAACCAGGGTTATGTGTGGTGTACTGAAGTTCATTTCTCAAGTCATAATACTTTGATTTTCAAGGAGTGTTCCATTCATTTAGTCCATAGTGAAAGTTTCAGCTCATCATGTTTTAAAGTGGTAAACTTCGAGATTGATTTGTGTTTGGTTCATATTTAACTCATGTCTCAGGATATTTAACTTCGAAATCGATTCATGGAAGATTTTATTCTTTTTCAAGGACCAATTCAAAGCGTTATTCATTTCGAGTGAAAATTCTGGATGATGAGGATTAGTTTCAAATATGGATGTGGAGTCAATATGAGAAGTTTGAGTTTTAGTCATTATTGTTTTTAATAGGAAGTGAAAAACTCAAGGTATTGTAAGGGTATTTCAATGGTGCAAGAATTAAGTTTTAGTCATAATTGTAAGGGTGTTTCAATTGTGCAAAAGTAATACAAGGCCCATTTACATAGATATTGTCACCAAAAATAAATACAAAGGATTGTTCTTTTATGTGTTGTAAAAGGAGGACAAGAGGATGTAAACAAATTATGTGCATAATATAGATCAGAGCCAGTTGTACCACAAGCTAAGTCCAAATGAAAAAATGGGTTATCATGGTTAAATGACAACAGGTTTTGAGAACAAATGCAGCTTTTCACTTTAGGATTTGAATTAAGCTTGTTGCTGCAAAAATTTCACTTGTCTCTAGCTTGATTCCTGAAATGCATGTGTTTAGGACATCAAGGCAGTATTTGTCGCGAAAGAAATTCATCATGTCAAAATACACGTTATCATCATTACAGACAGTGGGAGCTTCGCATCACAGCCAACGCCGCACACATCTGGTATTCACGCGAGATGATACGCTGCACACATTCAGTATTCACACGAGGCAAGTCGCAATGCACCAAAACCGTGTTAAAGAAGCGGACCGTTACAGAAAACGACAAAAATACTCATAAGGAAAGAGCTTTGGACCGTTGAATTAAAAAGACATGCTATGAGGAAATGTGGCAAGCCATGCAAAAATTGATCCACCAGCTACGACCTGTAGAAAGAACAACACAAAACTAGTGCCATGATTAGTCCGCAAAAAGATGAACCAAAGGACGTACAAAACGCGTTTGGCACGTACCTGTAGAGTAGTCCAAAACAAAACTCCACAACCGCTGCACAACAGACAATATGCATACAAAAACGGCAGCCAAAGAGTAAACAAGGGCCCTCCAAGTGAGCATAAACTGCACCACCATCCTGTACTACAACAAGGGCAAAAGATCCGGGAAGTGGTGCATTTTACTATTATAATGAAAGTACTGGGAAGAGTCAATGGAAAAAACCTTGCGAGGCATCCTTAACTGAGCAATCAACACCGTATTTGAATCTTTCAGAAAATTGGGTGGAAGCATTGGACGAAGCATTAGGTCACAAGTATTACTACAATACAAAAAACTCACGTATCACAACGGAAGCATCCAAATTTTGCTTAGGAAATTGTGTCAGATAAATTGGCCTTATCAGTTGGTCACGTGGATGGCAAATCATCTAATTTAAAGATGTGCATGGGTTGTGTTGATTGGGGTGTAGGCCTTGTGCAAGCATGAGGTTACTGCAATCACTGCACGAGTGTTTTTAATCTTCCACAATGTCAGTATTTGTCCTCAAGTTTGAATAATCTGCAACGTAACACATTCACCAAAGTCGTAACCTATGTTCTTTACCTCATGATAAACCCTCCTGCATAAAAATAAAATAGCAGTAAGAAGGAAAGCCTCAAAGAGAACATTACGAAACACAACGAACTTGCATAAGGTTCAATGAATACGGCAAAGCGTAAGGACAATTCACAAGCTGTGGAAAATGTACAAACCGTGCAGCAGCTCACAATAAACCGTCACACACCGCACATCCACTTCTCGCAGCGAGCAAGCCAACCTTCATTTCGTAACCAAAAATTGCGGCTTTGTTTTCATTCAATATTCAATCAAGGAGCTGATCAAATTCTCTTCAAGTATGTTGGAGCTTCGCTTTCGTTCTTGTTGATCTATGTAAGAAGAAAAGTTACGCAGAAGTTGGCATTGTACATACTGTCCCAAAACCTTAAACAAATTATTACTGTTGATATCATAAGTCTTTAATGCTTCACGAAATGATCACGGTTGAAGCCTGTCCAAGGTTATGGGTTCATGGCTTTGTAAAGATACGAGAGGCAAAATGGTAGGTAATTCCAAATAACATCATAAATGTAACAACAAGGATTCTCGGCCAGAGTCGAATTTGAAGCAGCAATTCACTGTTACAAGAAAAAATGAGAGTCAGATTGAGAGGAATTAATCGTTCCATCAATGAGTCAAAACAGGGCAGTGTGTGACGACAAGTTTCACAACAGTAAAAAAGTAAAAATACTGCAGTGAGTGTAATTCACAATGAAATCAGCAGCAACAAGTGTGGTCCCGTAATGAATCGTACTACAACTTGATAGAAAACACCCAGCCCACCATGTTTTAAGGATACCCTGCTACAAAAGGACAACAGTAGCAGCCAGCACCACAAACCTGCAGTCATGTACCTGCAACAGCAGAAAAAGCAGAAAATGCAATTCACAAAACCAGCGTGTATTTTGTTTTCTTTCCATTTTATCCAAATCACAACATGCTAATTGTGCATCCTACAAAAGCATTACAGCAACGAAAATAAGGAGAATAGAAGGCAAAAAGATTAAAGACGCATCAACTAGGTGTCCCCAAAATCGTACCATCGAGCTTCACAACTGGGACCCCTCAACAACGCATTTTGCGGTCCGTAAAAGCAAAAGAGCACAACCCACACAAGCTTGTACGTCGTATTTACAACAGCTTGTACAACCACAAATAATTTCACACCACCACCCCACTAGGCTATGCGGCGCGCTCCATTTCATAAAACCGAAATTGGTCCTTACCACTAGCAAGTCACATAAAGCCAGAATTTGTTTCAAAACCCTGAACGAGGCAGAATACATAACAGCTATCAGAACAATAACCTATTCGGAGAACTCCTCCTTTTGATTCATTTACTCTTCACATCTTTGAATATAACAACCTTCAAAACATTTTCAACCCACATTCATAAAACCTCTTCCATCTTTAACCTTCAGCAAACCCAAACTTCAACCTCAAATCAAACAATCCCAACCATAATTCCACCTCTTTCTTCTTCAAATATCAAAACCTCATCTCACCTCAACCTGGATAAACTTTTAGATCTTCCTCAAACCCTCAACTTAAAACTCCATAGCCAACCGTAAAACACCAACAACAATAATCTTCTTCACCCATTGTTCACTCTTTCAAACCACAACGACCAAACCCTTTCTTCAAACTAAAAAACCCTAACCCAGAAATTAACGCAGAAAGGGAAGAAAAGACGCTCAAAATCGTGAAATAGTGGGAGAGAAAGAGATTCGAACCAAACTTGGTTTGAAATCGCACCATCAACGTGAAGAAAATTGTAGAATCAAGCCTCAAGGCCTTTATGTTTTGATGAAGACAACTAGTACAAGCTTGGTACGCAAGATACTTACTACATACCCGTAGGGGTATATATTGAAAGTAAAACCAGAAGCACCTTTCTTTTGAATCTTCGCAAAAAGTAAGAGACGCAAGCAATCAAACAAGAACATCAAGATCAAGGAAGTACCCTCGCGTATGAATTTATGGATCAAAGCTTCGTCTACAAGCTACAAGTGATGATGATGATTCAAGGAACGGTATAACATATTTTACTTAAGAACATTTATACAAGTGTTCTTAAAAATCACTTTTCACTTCACAATTATCACTAACATTTTAAAACTATTTTTCTGAAATTTTTTAAGTGTTACTCGATTAACACTTTAGTTAACCGATTAACACACTTCAAAATTACGTGTTTTGGGATTTTACAACCGTGTTAGCCAATTAACCATATGGTTAAACGATTAACATATATAAAATTCAAATATTTTTTAACATTAGGTTAACCGATTAACACTGTAACAGCAAGCAAAAATGGCAGTTGTTCATGGAAGATTGCATTGTTTACCATTCTTCTTACTGACTATTTTTGTTGTTCCAAAATTACACCTTTTTGAAAAGGTTTTTCATCAGTATAAATTGTTTTCAATTTCAAATTACAATTAACCTTCTAGAAACAAAATCACAAAAATTACTCACTTTCTCAAAATCTGAATTTTTATTCTAAGTGTTCCAAAAACCAATTTTGAAAGAAGCCATTGATTTAATTTTCACACTCTCACTGCCCTCTTTCACAAAGAACACTTGTATATGTATCTGAGTATAATTTGTTTCAAGAAGAAGATCAGTCTTGAGGATTGATAAACAACTTTCTACCAAATATTTCTCAAGAACATTTTTTTTGTATTACCTTATTGTCCAGGATTGTTGGAAACAAGTGAAGTGTACTGAAGAGAATTGTTCTTCATTCACTTGGAATACATATAGGTTTAGATACTAAGCATCACAGGTTGTGTGATTAGGCTTAGCAATTATTCTAAACTATAGTGAAATTCTCTTTCAAGTCGAAAGGGGGTGGAGTACCCTCGGAGTGTGAGGGGAACCACTATAATCTTCCTGTGTCCTTTTTATTTCCTGCCTTTACTTTCCTTTCACTAACTAATAACCAGAAAAAAGAACCAAGGAACCCTACAAGGCTGCAAATAATTTTTAAGATCCTAATTCATCCCCCCTCTTAGGCGCAGTTACTACTTACAATTGGCATCAGAGTAGGTTATAGATAACATATTCCTATCTGATCCAGATGGCTTCCGCAAATAACAATCTTGTATTCAAAGATGGTGGTAGCAGCAATAAGCCTCTGTTGTTCTGTGGCGAATATTTCGACTTCTGGAAAATCCGCATGAAGGCACATCTAGAAGCACAAGGAAGTGAAATATGGGAGGCTGTCCAAAATGGTCCATTTATTCCTATAACCGTAGTCAACGAAGTCGGCTCATCAAAACCACAAGGTTCATGGGATGATGATGATAAGAAGAAAGTTCTCTACGACAAAAAGGCAATAAACATATTACAAAGTGCACTTGGAATGGATGAATTCTTCCGCATCTCAACATGTTCAACGGCCAAACAAATTTGGGACACTCTTGTTGAAACTCATGAAGGAACCGCCAAAGTCAAACGATCCAGATTAAATACTTTGAGTCAAGAGTACGAATTATTCAGAATGAAACCAAAAGAATCTATCTTAGACTTGCAAAAAAGATTCGTGTATTTGACGAATCACTTACATGCACTTGGTAAGACACTAACCAATGATGAACTTAATCTTGAAGTGCTTAGGTCCTTATCAAGAGAATGGCAACCGAAAGTGACGGCGATTTCCGAGAAGAAAAGTCTATCAACAATGACGTCTGCTACGTTATTCGGAAAACTCCAAGAATATGAAACGGAACTCAGAAGATTGGAGAAACATGAAGTTCAAGAAAAGAAATCCAAGAGAATTGCCTTAAAAGCTGAATCCAAAGAAGTAGAGAAAGAAGACAACTCCAATGAAGATGAAAACTTTACTCCCCTTGTAAAAAGACTTGGAAAATACTTTGGTGCAAAAAATAATATTAAAAACTCAAGTTATACAAGAAGAAAGAAGTTCTCAGAGAATAAGGAAAAAGAAACATCAACATCAAATGGAGACATTACATGCTATGAATGTGTAAAGAAAGGCCACATCAAACCAGAATATCCTAAACTCACAAAGAATCATGACCACAAAGGAAAGAAGGATTCCAAAAAGAAAGCCTATATCGCTTGGGATGACAACGAGATAAGTTCTTCATCGGACTCCGATAGTGATCAAAGCGCAAATCTAGCATTGATGGCATCACATCATTCCGACGATGAAGACAATAAGGTTAGTAGTGATTTCTTTATTTTTGATAATGATGCTCAAGGAGCAATTGATGAACTTTTAAGTGAGTGCAAAATTCTATATTTCATCTCAAAAGAAAGAAATATTATTTTTGGAAGAAAAAATTGAGAAAATGGAAAATAATTTTAGAGATGAAAAAGAAAAATTGATTAAGAATTTTGCATGCATTAAATGTGAGTCACTATCTTTTCAAATAGTCCAATTAAAAAGGGTTCTATAAAGATATGAAAAGGGACAAATTGGATTGGAAAGAGTTCTTAGTAACCAAAGATATTCAAATGATAAGAGTGGTCTTGGTTACTCCAAATTGTCTAAACCAACTTCTAACAAAACCATATTTGTCAAAGCAAAAGAACAAGTTCCTATTAGTGACAATCATAAAAAGGTTCATCAATATGTCAAAAAAAAAAAGAAACACTAAGAAGAAATCCTATCCTTCTAAATATAAAAGCAATTTTGAGCCAACATGTTTCTATTGTGGTATAAAAGGACATACTCCAAATGCTTGTTATATTAGAAATTTTAGTGTTACTCAAGGCAATTATGTATGGGTAAAGAAAGGAACTAACTTTGAAGGACCCAAGGCAATTTGGGTACCTAATAAAACTTAACTCTTTTTTGTAGGTATGCTTGAAGACCTCTTCAAATGAGTGGTATCTTGATAGTAGATGTTCGAGGCACATGACGGGTGATCTAAGCAAATTTTCACATCTAACGCTTAAGGCCAAAGGATTCGTTAATTATGGTGACAACAACAAAGGAAGAATCCTTGGTGTAGGCATCATTGGTTCACCGCCTTCAACAACTATAAAGGATGTCCTATATGTGGAAGGTCTAAAGCATAGTCTACTTAGCATTAGCTAATTGTGTGACCGAGATTTCAAAATAAACTTCACTAAAAATGAATGTTTAATTGAAAACGAAGTCACTCATGAAGTTATGCTAAAAGGTAAAAGAGTTAATAATATATTTTGAATTTCCTTGGATAACATATCTTTGAAAGTTAGCTGTCTCTTGGCAAGTAACAACGAATCATGGTTTTGGCATAAGAGGTTTGCTCACATTCATATGGAGCACTTGAATAAATTAATCAAACATGACTTGGTTATTGGATTTTTGAAGATCAAATTCATCAAAGATAAGTTATGTGATGCTTGTTAAAAAGGAAAACAAACCAAATCAACTTTCACATCCAAGAATGTGGTGTCCACAACTAGGCCACTACAATTGTTGCATATGGATCTCTTTGGTCCATCAAGAACAAAAAGCTTCGGAGGTAATGTTTATGCATTAGTAATTGTAGATGATTTTTCTAGATACACTTGGACTTTCTTTTTGATGAAGAAAAGTGAATCATTCAAAGCCTTCAAGAAATATGCAAAACAAATCCAAAATGAGAAGTCTCTTACAATTGCCTCCATTAGAAGCGACCACAGTGGAGAATTTCAAAACGCCTCATTTGACGAATTTTATGAAGAACATGGAATATCACACAACTTCTCTGCACCAAGAACCCCGCAACAAATTGGTGTCGTGGAAAGGAAGAATCAGTCATTGGTGGAACTTGCAAGAACAATGTTAAGTGACTCAAATCTTCCTAAGTATTTTTGGGAGGATGCGGTGAGTACGGCATGTTTTGTAAGCAACCGGGTTAATATTAGACCAATTCTCAAGAAAACCCCGTATGAACTCTTCAAAGGTAGAAAGCCAAATATTTCCTATTTTAACATATTTGGATGCAAGTGTTTTGTCTTGAACAACGATAAAGACAACCTTGGTAAGTTTGATGTAAAATCAGATGAAGGTATATTTCTTGGTTATTATCTTTCTAATAAAACTTTTAGAATTTACAATAAAAGAACATTAACTATTGAAGAGTCTATGAATGTCAAATTTGATGAATCTAACCCCTCCAAGGAGGATATTGTGTTTTGTGATAATGATGATGAATTTGTAGAAATTCCCGAAGAAGATAGATATCATTAAAGAACAAGATAGACCGGTTCAACAAGATTCCAATGTCAACGATCTACCAAAAGGATGGAGGATTCATAAAGATCATCCTATCGACAAAGTGATCGGAGACATAAGTCAAGGTGTTGCTACAAGATTAAATCTCAAAGATGCATGCTTGAACATGGCGTTCGTATCTCAAATAGAACCTTCTAAAGTTGGTGAAGCTCTTGAAGATGATCAATGGATTATTGATATGCAAGAGAAATTAAACCAATTCGAGAGGAATCAAGTTTAGGAACTTGTTCCTAAACCGAAAGATAAACATATCATCGGAACAAGATGGGTGTTTAAGAACAAACTTGATGAAAATGGAATAATTGTTTGAAACAAAGAAAGATTGGTGGCTCAAGGGTACAATCAAGATGAAGGATTTGACTTTGAAGAAACATTCACTCCAATTGCAAGGTTATAAGCTATTCGTCTATTACTTGCTTATGCATGTTCAATGAATTTTCAACTTTTCCAAATGGACGTCAAAAGCGCCTTCTTGAATGGATACATCAACAAAGAAGTCTATGTTAAACAACCCTCGGGATTTGAAGACTTTAAGCATTCTTCACATGTATACAAATTGAAGAAAGCTCTATATGGTCTAAAGCAAGCACCAAGGGCATGGTATGATCGTCTAAGTAGTTTCTTATGTGAAAAAGGATTTGAAAAAGGCAAGGTAGACAAGACTTTATTCATTAAAAAGATAAAGGATAATACCTTACTTGTTCAAGTATATGTGGACGACATCATCTTTGGTTCAACAAACAAGGAACTATGTGAAGAATTTGCTTCAATGATGCAAGGCGAGTTTGAAATGTCTATGATGGGAAAGATGTGTTAGAACACAGATTGGTGTTTAAATATATCTCAATGTTTTGATGATGACACTAATGAAATTTTGTATCAAGAAAATATATAATCTAATTTTGTTAAAGTATTTTTGTTTTAGATAGTAAGTTTAATACTCTTATGGAAGCAAAAATGCATTTGAACGCTCTCTAATCTAAGCATCTGAAGCATCAGAAGCATGTCATCAGAAGGCTCTGAGCGCTGCCAGAAGACTCTAAAGCAGAAGCTACAGAAGCATCTGAAGCGTAGCTGCAAGACTTTGTATGAAGAGTTTCAAGCATTGTTTATCAGAAGACTCTGAATGTACTGTTCGCTACAAGTACAGAGGATCTGATCTCCAAACTCTGCTCTGAGTATTATTCACACTGAAGCACAATGGCTGCAACACTCTGATCTAGCAAAACTCTGAGGACATCAAGACTCTGATCACTCAAGGCTCTGATGTTGATAATTATGAGATAGAAGCTTGTTGAAGAAGATATTATTCAAAGATATATCCGTTGGCATATTCCAAACGACTCTTTCCTCTTTTGTGATAGACACAGGAACACAGGCAAAAAGGATTTGTCTGAACAATCCTCTTCTGGGAAAGCTAGAGTCATTAGAAGACAAAAAGGCCACAGCTACTTTGCAGTACACGATCTTCAAGCTGAAACGTCTCGAACTTTCTGCTCTATAAAAGCAAGCCTTCAACAACATTCTATGTAACGTCCCAGTTTCTGAAATTCACATTATTTTGTTGAGTCCTTTTTTTTATTTAATTGAATAATTGTCATTGTAATTGTGGAATTTATGTGTTAATATGTTTATTTGCAATGTTATGCTATTTTACCGATTAGGAGAGTTTTCGGGGAAAATATAATAGAGGGTAATTTGGATATTAGCGGTCGATATTAAGTCGGATGTTTTTACGAGGGATTATTTGATAAGTGTTTGGAAAGGAATATAGAGGAAAGAAATAGAATAGAAAAGAGATAGAAACATTTGGTGGAAAACAAGAGGAAAGAAAGAAGAGGAGAGAAGAAAGTGAAGAGAAAAAGGGAGGAAAACCTAGAACTTCAAGAAATCATCACCAAAGCTTCCAATCGATCGGGTAAGGGTGTGAAACTCTATTATACTGTTAATGTGTATGATTATGTATGTTTTGGTCAGCTTAGTTTGGATTGAGGAGAGTTTCTACTCGTTTTCATCTTAGGGAAATATTAGGATTTGATCGATAGAATCGTCGTTTAAACGGTTAAAATCGAGACTAGATGGCGTAGACTAGCCAAAATATGTTAGACTAAGACTACCGGATAGGAGTTAGAGTTTATCGGAGGATTTCATCGGCTATTGAGAGTTCTGAACAGTGGGATAAAATGATAATCGCAGACACTCGCTAGCAGTTCGCTAGGCGAGTAGGTCGCGAGTGCTCGCTAGCAGCTCGTTAGGCGAGCGCGTGGCGAATGGTCCCAGACTTGGGACAAAATGGTTTTGTTGTCCCTCGCTGGTAGCGAAAAGAGTAGCGAAGAGCTCGCTGGGGGTTCGTTGTGGCGAACGGGGTAGCGAGCAATGTCTGGAGGTTCTGTTCTCGCTCGCTAGCAGTTCGCTAGGCGAGAAGGTGGCGAACGCTCGCTAGCAGCTCTCTAGGCGAGCGTGTAGCGAACGTTACAGGATGAGTTTTCCCTGTTGCTTTGTGATGTTGTGGTTCGGGGTTCCGGTTGCGATCGACCCCTCTTCGATTTATTAACTTGTGTGATTGTTTGTGACGTGCTGTGGGTAGCCGATTGGCGTGATTCTTAGAAATCGATTATTAATTGTGGAATGGTAACCGTTCGGTAATTTTATGCATTGTCTGAATTAAATGGAAATGCATGGAGGAATATCATGAATATACATAGTTTGTATGTGCTTGTATGAAATGAATATGCATGACGATATATTTGCGAATATGTGTGCATGTATAGAAGTGTCGTAAGTCATTGTGCATAAAAGCATCATGATGAACATCCTAGTGATGTTGATTCCTTGGAGAATCGGTTGTTGCATATGATTCCTTGGAGAATCGGTTATTGCATGAGATTCCTTGGAGAATATGTTTTGGTATTTGATCCTTGGAGGGTCTGCAGAATATTCGATTCCTCGGAGAATCTGATGAATATTTGATTCCTTGGAGAATCTGCTGAATACCTGGTTCCTTGGAGAACCTGCTGAATTGAGTCGGTACTGCATTTGCATCTGCATAGGGTCGAGGAGTCGGTCTCTATGAGTTGCATTGTCATCCTCATGTGATGTTTTGATGAAATGAACATGTTTACGTAGGAATAATGTGTGGGTGCATAAACATGATTTCGATGAATATGCTTGATTGCGTGGATATGAAATGTGGTGAGAATGTGAATCATGGGTAACTTGTGTTGAATTGTATTTATATATATAATTTTATGCTTTGACTGTTATAATATTGTTTCTCACCCTTCTGCTGTTTTATAATGCTCTTCGAGGCATTGCAGAGTAGGATTGCTGGAGGTCTTTTTTGTGAAGCAAGTCTTCATTGTTTTGGTCAACGGCTCTGATATGTAACATCTGGGTAGTTAGGAAGCCTTTGGCTCTTTTTGGAGATACTTTTGTGATAACTCTTTTGTGATACTTCGTATGTGTATATGTTTGTATGAATGAATTGATTTGATGTTTAGGCGTTCCGCTTTTATCCTAAATGTCAAATTGTGGGTTTTAGGACTACGTTCCTTAATTTTTGAGCTACTCTTTGTTGCATATCTATTTGAGCAGGAGTTATATGTGTTTTAATTGTATGATAATGTAATGCACCTCTTTTATATCATATGCTATTTGAACTCTGATGAAATTGTGTCAAGTGCCTAATTGATTTAATTAATTATTTGGGGTATCGAAAGGGGGTGTTACATTAAGTGGTATCAGAGCCAGTGTTGAGTCAGTTGCGTCTGTCTTATTGTTGTGTTGGTTAAACGTTTGTTTAACCTTGCTGTTATTTTTGGGAATCCTCAGAATATGGCTGGTCGTAATGACAATCCTATGGCAGCGGCGCTGGAGGCTATGGCTAGGGCGGTGCAGGGTGCACCGAATGTGAATGCGAACGATGAGTTTAGAAAGAACCAACCACCGGTATTCAAAGGGAGGTTTGATCCGGACGGTGCTCAGATCTAGATGAAGGAGATTGAGAGAATCTTCAGGGTTATGGATTGTGCTGGAAAAAACAAGGTGCGACTTGGAACTCACATGTTGAGAGAAGAGGCCGACAACTGGTGGGTCGGTATGAGGCAAATTCTCGAGGTAGATGATGAAGGAATTACTTGGGATTTGTTTTGCACTGAATTCTTGAGGAGGTATTACCCGGAGAGTATAAAAGGGAAAAAGGAAATGGAATTTCTGGAGTTGAAGCAAGGCAACATGTCCGTGGTAGACTACAAGGCTAAGTTTGTGGAATTGGTCCAGTTTCATCCTCATTATGCGGAGGTTACGGCTAAATTTTCTAAGTGCATTAAATATGAGAACGGCTTGCGCCCTGAGATAAAGCAAGCGGTGGGTTATCAAAGGATACGGGGGTTTTCGGGCTTGGCCAAATGTTGTAGAATTTTTGAAGAAGACAGTAGGGCTCGTTCTTTTCATTATAAGAGTTTGAGTGAGAAGAAAGGCAAACAACAAGCAAGGAGTGGGCCTTATGTGACGCCTGTTGACAAAGGCAAGTATAAGGGGAACTTTGATAGGAAACCCGGGGGAGGAGGTTCTGGTTCCATTAAGTGCTTCAAGTGCGGTGAAATGGGACATAAGTCTTACGATTGTGGAAAGGATGGGGGTAAGTGTGCTAACTGTGGGATTCTCGGACATGCCACTTTTGATTGTAGAAGGAATGCGGTGAAGTGCTACAACTGTAGCAAGGTGGGTCACATTAAGCCCAATTGTACTAAACCGAAGTAAGCTCCAGTGGGTGGAAAGGTATTTGCATTAACCGGTGCAGACACTACTAATGCGGATCGTTTGATTAAAGGTACATGTTTTATTAATAATGTGCCTTTAGTTGCTATTATTGATACGGGAGCGACTCATTCGTTCATTTCTCTTGAGTGCGCTAAGCTTTTGGGTTTGTGCATGGTTTCCTTGAGTGACGACATGGTTATTGCGACGCCCGCTTCGGGGTCGGTAACTACTTCTTTGGTATGCATGAGTTGTCCTTTGACCATATATGGTAAAGACTTCGTTATGGATTTAGTGTGTTTACCGTTGGACGGTTTGGACGTGATTTTAGGTATGAATTGGTTGCAATTTAATAAAGTTCATTTAGATTGCTACCACAAGTTGGTAAGGTTTCCTTCTTTGGAAGACGGTAGAGGCGAGAGTTTTCTGTCCACTAAAGAGTTGAAGAGAATTTTAGCGGACGAAGCTCAGTTATTTGGGTTGTTTGCATCGTTGTCGGTTGAGAGCAAAGTAGAGATTGATGTGTTTCCCGTAGTGTGTGAATTTCCCGAAGTGTTTCCGGAGGATGTTGCGGATGTGCCGCCGGAGAGGGAGATTGAGTTTTCTATTGATCTAGTTTCGGGTACTAGACCGATTTCGATGGCACCGTACCGTATATCGGCATCATAATTGGTAGAGTTAAATGAGCAGTTGAATGACTTGTTGGATAAGAGATTTGTAAGACCAAGTGTTTCTCCTTGGGGTGCGCCGGTGTTGTTAGTAAAGAAGAAAGACGGAAGTATGCGGTTGTGTATTGATTATCGGCAATTGAATAAAGTGACGATTAAGAATAAGTATCCACTCCCGAGAATCGACGACTTGATGGATCAACTGGTCGGAGCCTGTGTTTTTAGTAAGATTGATTTGAGATCGGGTTATCACCAGATTCGGGTGAAGGAGGAACATGTTTCAAAGACGGCTTTTAGGACACGATATGGACACTATGAGTATACGGTGATGCCATTCAAAGTTTCTAACGCGTCGGGTGTGTTCATGGAATATATGAATCGTATTTTTCATGAGCAGTTGGATCGTTTCGTGGTGGTGTTCATCGAAGACATCTTGATTTATTCTAAGTCTCAAGAAGAGCATGATGAGCATTTGAGAATCGTATTGCGAATTTTGAAAGAGAAGCAATTGTATGCCAAGTTGTCGAAGTGCGAGTTTTGGTTATCAGAGGTGAGTTTTCTTGGACATATTATTTCCGGAAATGGTATTAGTGTATACCCATCCAAGATTGATGCGGTAATGCAATGGGAGACTCCGAGATCAGTTACGAAAATTCGAAGCTTTTTAGGCTTGGCCAGTTATTATCGGAGGTTTATCGAAGGATTTTTGAAGTTGGCACTTTTGTTAACGCAGTTGACTTGTAAAGGAAAGGCTTTCATTTGGGATGCCAATTGCGAAGAAAGTTTCATGGAGTTAAAGAGGAGATTGACAACGGCGCCAGTTCTGATTTTTCCAAATCCTACGGAATCTTTTGTGGTATTTTGTGACGCTTCCTTGTCAGGTTTGGGTGGTGTTTTGATGCAAGATGGTAAGGTGGTAGCTTATGCTTCTAGGCAATTGATGGTGCATGAAAAGAACTATCCTACACACGATTTGGAATTAGCGGCCATGGTATTCGTTTTGAAAATTTGGAGACATTATCTTTATGGTGCGAGATTTTAAGTTTTTAGTGACCACAAGAGTTTGAGGTATTTATTTGATCAAAAGGAATTGAACATGAGACAAAGGAGGTGGCTAGAGCTTTTGAAAGACTACGATTTTAGTTTGAGTTATCATCCGGGTAAGGCAAACGTCGTGGCCGATGCCTTAAGTCGGAAGTCGTTGCACATGTCTACATTGATGGTGAAAGAGTGGGAACTTTTGGAAAGCTTTAGAGATTTGTGTTTGGTTTGCGAAGTGACGCCGGGAAGTGTGAGACTTGGTATGCTTCACATTACAAATGATTTTCTTACAACCGTGTGTGAAATGCAAAAGTTGGATTTGAAGTTTGTTGACTTGATGATGAATGGGAATGAGGATTTCAAAGTTGATACTTTTGGGGTTTTGAGATTTCGTGGTCGTATTTGTATCCCCGATGATGCGGAACTGAAAAAGATGATATTGGAAGAAAGACATCGGAGTAACTTGAGTATTCATCCTGGAGCGAACAAAATGTATCAAGACTTGAAAAAGATCTTTTGGTGGTTCGGATTAAAGCGGGATGTTTCTCATTTTGTGTATTCATGTTTGACGTGTCAAAAGTCTAAGGTAGAACATCAGAAGCCTAATGGATTGATGCAACCGTTGGATATTCCGGAATGGAAATGGGATAACATATCAATGGATTTTGTTACGGGATGGCCGAATACGCAAAGAGGTCATAATTCTATTTGGGTGATTGTTGATAGACTTACTAAATATGCTCACTTCATTCCGATTGACATTAGTTATCCTTTGGAGAAGTTAGCCGAGATTTATGTTCGAGTGATTGTGAAGTTGCATGGAGTCCCTAAGAGCATTGTATCAGATAGAGATCCTAGATTTACTTCAAGATTTTGGGAAAGTTTGCAAGGTACATTGGGTTCTAAGTTGAGATTGAGTTCGGCTTACCATCCGCAAATGGACGGTCAAACTGAAAGGACGATTCAGTCGTTGGAAGATTTGTTGCGTGCTTGTGTGCTAGAACAGGGTGGTACTTGGGACAGTTATTTGGCGTTGATTGAGTTCACTTATAATAACAGTTTTCATTCGAGCATTGGTATGGCACCATTCGAGGCTTTATACGGTCGGAAATGTCGAACACCTTTGTGTTGGCATGAGACGGGTGAGAAATTGGTAGTTGGACCGGAGATGGTACAACAAACAACGGAGAAGGTGAAGTTTATCCGAGAGAAGATGAAAGCTTCTCAAAGTAGGCAAAAGAGCTATCATGACAAGAGAAGGAAGGATCTTGAGTTTCAAGAAGGCGACCATGTCTTTTTGAGAGTTACACCGGTTACGGGTGTAGGTCGTGCTTTGAAGTCGAAGAAGTTGACTTCTCGTTTTATCGGTCCTTATCAGATTATTGCACGAGTTGGTGTTGTGGCTTATCATGTGGCATTGCCGCTGAACCTTTCGAATTTGCACGATGTGTTCCATGTTTCGCAACTTCGGAAGTATGTTCCGGATCCGTCACATGTCATTCCTATGGACGAGGTTGAAGTAAGAGATAACTTTACGGTTGAGGTTCAGCCGGTTAGTATTTTGGACCGCGAGATTAAGAAACTCAGGGGAAAGGATATTGCACTTGTGAAAGTAGCATGGGGAGGTGCTACGGAAGGCAATATGACTTGGGAATTGGAAAGCAAGATGCGAGAGTCGCATCCGGAGTTGTTTGAATCAGGTAATATTTTCGAGGACGAAAATTTCTAAAGTGGGGGAGAGTTGTAACGCCCCAGTTTCTGAAATTCCCATTATTTTGTTGAGTCCTTTTTTTATTTAATTGAATAATTGTCATTGTAATTGTGGAATTTATGTGTTAATATGTTTATTTGCAATGTTATGCTATTTTACCAATTAGGAGAGTTTTCGGGGAAAATATAATAGAGGGTAATTTGGACATTAGCGGTCGATATTAAGTTGGATGTTTTTATGAGGGATTATTTGATAAGTGTTTGGAAAGGAATATAGAGGAAAGAAATAGAATAGAAAAGAGATAGAAACATTTGGGGGAAAACAAGAAGAAAGAAAGAAGAGGAGAGAAGAAAGTGAAGAGAAAAAGGGAGGAAAACCTAGAACTTCAAGAAATCATCACCAAAGCTTCCAATCGATCGGGTAAGGGTGTGAAACTCTATTATACTGTTAATGTGTATTATTATGTATGTTTTGGTCGGCTTAGTTTGGATTGAGGAGAGTTTCTACTCGTTTTCATCTTTTGGCAATATTAGGATTTGATCGATAGAATCGTCGTTTAAACGGTTAAGATCGAGACTAGATGGCGTAGACTAGCCAATATATGTTAGACTAAGACTACCGGATAGGAGTTAGAGTTTATCGGAGGATTTCATCGGCTGTTGAGAGTTATGAACAGTGGGATAAAATGATAATCGCAGACACTCGCTAGCAGTTCGCTAGGCGAGTAGGTCGCGAGTGCTCGCTAGCAGCTCGCTAGGCGAGCGCGTGGCGAATGGTCCCAGACTTGGGTCAGAATGGTTTTGTTGTCCCTCGCTGGAAGCGAAGGGAGTAATGAAGAGCTCGCTGGGGGTTCGCTGTGGCGAACGGGGTAGCGAGCAATGTCTGGAAGTTCTGTTCTCGCTCGTTAGCAGTTCGCTAGGCTAGAAGGTAGCGAACGCTCGCTAGCAACTCACTAGGCGAGCGTGTAGCGAACGTTACAGGATGAGTTTTCCCTGTTGCTTTGTGCTGTTGTGGTTCGGGGTTCCGGTTGCGATCGACCCCTCTTCGATTTATTAACTTGTGTGATTGTTTGTGACGTGCTGTGGGTAGCCGATTGGCGCGATTCTTAGAAATCGATTATTAATTGTGGAATGGTAACCGTTCGGTAATTTTATGCATTGTCTGAATTAAATGGAAATGCATGGAGGAATATCATGAATATACATAGTTTGTATGTGCTTGTATGAAATGAATATGCATGACGATATATTTGCGAATATGTGTGCATGTATAGAAGTGTCGTAAGTCATTGTGCATAAAAGCATCATGATGAACATCCTAGTGATGTTGATTCCTTGGAGAATCGGTTGTTGCATATGATTCCTTGGAGAATCGGTTATTGCATGAGATTCCTTGGAGAATCTATTTTGGTATTTGATCCTTGGAGGGTCTGCAGAATATTCGATTCCTCGGAGAATCTGATGAATATTTGATTCCTTGGAGAATCTGCTGAATACCTGGTTCCTTGGAGAACCTGCTGAATTGAGTCGGTACCGCATTTGCATCTGCATAGGGTCGAGGATTCGGTCTCTATGAGTTGCATTGTCATCCTCATGTGATGTATTGATGAAATGAACATGTTTACGTAGGAATAATGTGTGGGTGCATAAACATGATTTTGATGAATATGCTTTATTGCGTGGATATGAAATGTGGTGAGAATTTGAATCATGGGTAACTTGTGTTGAATTGTATTTATATATATAATTTTATGCTTTGACTGTTATAATATTGTTTCTCACCCTTCTGTTGTTTGATAATGCTCTTCGAGGCATTGCAGAGTAGGATTGCTGGAGGTCCTTTTTGTGAAGCAAGTCTTCATTGTTTTGGTCAATGGCTCTGATATGTAACATCTGGGTAGTTAGGAAGCCTTTGGATCTTTTTGGAGATACTTTTGTGATAACTCTTTTGTGATACCTTCGTATGTGTATATGTTTGTATGAATGAATTGATTTGATGTTTAGGCGTTCCGCTTTTATCCTAAATGTCGAATTGTGGGTTTTAGGATTACGTTCCTTAATTTTTGAGCTACTCTTTGTTGCATATCTATTTGAGCAGGAGTTATATGTGTTTTAATTGTATGATAATGTAATGCACCTCTTTTATATCATATTCTATTTGAACTCTGATGAAATTGTGTCAAGTGCCTAATTGATTTAATTAATTATTTGGGGTATAGAAAGGGGGTGTTACATTCTACAGTTGACGAAACTATTGAAAAATCAATTGCAAACTACTCTCAAGCTCTCATACAAATTATATTTCTTTGTTGAATAGTTTCATTCGTTCTTAATCTTAAGTGTAAAAATCACAGTTGTGATACAGCTTTTTAGAAGCAACTTTAAACACTTGTTAGTTTACATTTTATTGTAAAAGGTTCCTTAAGAAGACCAAGTTGTGCTCAGGATTTCTTGAGAAGACTAAGACAGTTGTTCTTAGTGGTTAACAATGTAATCTGTTTGAATATAGTGGATTAAGTCCTTGTTGAGAAAGGCAAATCATCTTTGATACGGTGGACTGGATTAGTTGAGTTCAACGAACCAGGATAAAAATACTGTGTGTTTTTATTGCCATATAATTTTCAAAACCTTTATTCAACCCCCCTTCTAAGTGTTTTTCCCACCTTCAGTTGGTATCAGAGCTCCGGCTCTGTAGTGCTAATCACTTAACCGTGAAAGAGAAAAGATCCAGTGGGAAAACTCTTGATATTTTTGGTTGATACAATATGGCTGCTGAAGCTTCAACATCCTACAACAAGTATGAAGATAGAGACAGAATCAGCACAAAACCTCCCATATTTGATGGTGAGAAATTTGACTACTGGAAAGACTGAATTGAAAGCTTCTTTCTGGGATATGACGCTGATCTTTGAGACTTAGTCATTGATGGTTATGTTCACCCCACTGATGGGGATGGCAAGAAAATTGACAGAAAGTCAATGACTGAAGCTCAAAAGAAAGAGTTCAAGAATCATCACAAGGCTAGAACCATTCTACTAAATGCTATATCTCATACTGAGTATGAGAAAATTACAAACAGAGAAACTGCATTTGGTATGTTTGAGTCCTTGAAGATGACTCATGAAGGGAACTCCCAAGTTAAAGAGACAAAGGATCCGGCGTTGATCCAGAAATATAAAGCCTTCAAAATGGAGGAGTCTGAATCTGTAGAAGCAATGTTCTCTAGATTCCAGATTCTCATAGCTGGATTAAAGGTTCTGGATAAAGGCTATTCAACGGCTGATCATGTCAAAAAGATCATCAGAAGTTTTCCAACCAGATGGAGACCAATGGTCACAACTCTGAAGATGGCAAAGGATCTGAACAAGATCACGCTGGAAGAACTAATCAGCTCCTTGAGGAGTCATGAGATTGAACTGGAGGAAGACGAACCTCAAAAGAAAGGTAAGTTTGTTGCTTTAAAGTCTAACAAATCTGTTAAAGCGTTGCAGGTAATAGAAGAAAGTTTTGAAGAATCTTCTTCTGAAGAAGAAGATGAATTGTCCCTGCTGTCCAGAAGGATCAACAAACTCTGGAAGCATAAGCAGAAGAGATTCATAAACTTCAAGAAGTCAGATCAACGCAAACAGTATTCTGGACACAGAAGATCTGGAAAGAAAGAGGTTGTCTGCTATGAATGCAAGGAACCTAGGCACTACAAGAATGTGTTGCACTCCAAAATTTGCCTATCCTTGTTGAGACTTGGTTCATGTTTCATTGCATTCATTCATACACTAGCATATGCATTGTATTGATATGTGTGCAGGGATCAAGGGGAGTGATCATCTTTTGAGAGCTAATGGAAGGTTTGAAAGCCTCTTGGAGAATGTCATTGGAGAATGTGAGGGTTGATATCGTCCTCAGTTGAAATTGAAGATCCTCAGAGATAGGGTTGATTACAAAGTTGAAGGGCCTCCTAGCTTGAAAGTTATTGGAGCTATTCAGATGATTCTGAAGCCATGAGTATGATCTTGAAGCCTTGCTAGAGCTCATGGGATGTCTTAAAATCCATCATGAGACCTAGACAAGTCATTTAATGAAGATTGGGAAGTTTTGCCATGAGTGGTGGAATTAGGGTTTGACTAGTCAACCCTAAGTCAACAAATGAATTTGAGGAAGGTTGAGACCTACCCACAATTCCATGTGACCATGGATTGATTACTTAATATGCCTTATGGATGATTCCAGGGATAATTTCTCATGATTGAGAAGTTTGAGAAGTTTGAGAGCTAGGGTTACTATGCCTGACAGTGTAAAATCCCCTAGTTTGATGCTAGCTTCAACACAAGATAAGTTGAAATACAAGCCTCTTCTCACCTTGTGAGGGTCATGAGACTTATAGAGGATGCTCTTAGCTTTAATTTGAGTGGTAGAAGTCCTTGAAAGGATTTGTGGAACTCAAGTTATGACTTTGGCAAGTTACAGGTCATCTGAGGACACTGAAATTTATCTGTGAAAGTTACTTGACTTCCAAGCAACTTTTACACTCCAAGAAGGTTTCAAATGGATTTTTGGTGAACATGAGAGTTGCTCCTCATGATCTTAGCTTTCCAAAAAGGTATGGAACACCTCATTCTGATTTGTGGAGCTCTAGTTATGATCTTGACAAGTCAGGGGTATTTTGGGAAAGTGAGATTATAGGTCATTTCAATCATGTGCCCATAACTTCAATTTGCAAGCTTCAAATGGGAAAATGTCCAACATCAAACTTGCTCAAAATGATGTTTTGAGTCCAAATCAGTGGTCATGAAAGCTTGGAATTGCTTGTAGCTCAAACTTGCAAAAAAAGCCAAATAAAGAAGGAATTAAAGTACATTAAAGTGACCAATTTTGGGATTTTTCATTCCATGGCCAAAACAACACATATGACCTATCATTTTGCTTGGAAATGAAATTTTAGAGACATTGGCATTGTCACTTTTCTCATTTGAGGTCAGAATAATGGAGTTGTCTCTTCTTGCTTAAAGCTTAAGTTACACATGCCAATTCACATAAGGGATCAAATGCAAGGTGATGAACCATTCCAACACCTCCAAAATCTCATTTGGAGAGATTTTAAACTCAGAACAAGGTGTTGTACAAGCCATAACATGAACTGGTGTAAGTGTGGCATGACATGAGAAATTCCATGACATGAGAATTTGAAATTCTCCTTGGATGGATCCAGAAGTGTCTAGAAGCTTCATCCACACTCTATATATTGATATGAACTGATTCAGATTAAAGGTTGGTGAGAATTGAGAGAGAAGAGAGAGTTTGGATTCTGATTTTGTTCATTGCAAATCAGAATCAATTATTCATTTCCACACCATTTCAACCCAAGTTTGTGATTACAATTGCTTCCATGTGAGTTACTGAGTGATTCCAGATCAATTTCATAGCAAGAACATTGAAGATTGGAGTGTGTGCATTTGGATTTCTCAACCTGCAACTCACTACCGGGTTCCAAGATCCAAGAGGTTTCAGCCAGTTCTTTTGCATACAGAAGCAAGGAAATGATTCATTGATCGTGTCTGGAAGGTTTGAGAGCTTGATTTGAAGATTTTGTGCATCTGTTCATCAAGAATTGACAGGTATGTAAACTTCTTCCTCTATCATAATTTAAGTAGAATTAGCATAGTTTGTTAGGTTAGAATGATTGTAGGTGATTAGTAGAAGCTTTTAGATAACAATTGAAGTGATTTAGAGACCAAAACTTAAGTGGCACGATTTTTGTTTTGGAGAGTATCTTAGTGTATCTTGAGAGATAATCATGGTGTTATAGCTAGAATTGCTCAGGGTGAGATGGTGAGTAGTTTAGACCAAACAATTTTGAGAATGGTGAGAATTGTGTCTTGAGTGTTTTTTGAGTTCTTGACCGTGATTTGAGTTAGATGATGTTTCAATGAGTTTGAAGATTAGGGATAGATTGCTGATGAAATTCTGAGTGGATTAGGGTTTTAAAGTATGAGTTTTGATGAAGAATGGATGGGATACGATTTGGAGAAGATGAGTGTGCAAGTTCTGAACTTCCATGGCTTTCCCTCCAATTCAGTGTTCAAAGGTAGATGATGATGTTTGAGCCATTAGATTCACATGCTGACTTTGACCAAGACTAGATCCTAAGGCCCTGATTTGTTTTCGTTTTGTGAAGAGAGAATTCTGAGTATCAAACGCAGCGTATCATTTAATTGGTTTTAGTGGGCTTAGGTTGAAATTGTTATCCCCACCCCTGTTTGAAAGCCCACATGATTTTGTACTGAATTGTGTTACTTTTTGCACCACGTTTTTATCATTTTCCATTATATTTTTATTATCATTTTCTGATTGATATTTGGGCTTAGCGCATTTCTTACCTGCACCCCCTTTCTGGGCCCATGTGACATTTGCACTACAATGGGTTGCTATCTGCCACGCTCCTTTTTCTTTTTCATTATATTTTCATCCATTTTCACATATTTCTTTTAAGTCTTTGAAAATTCATAATAAATTGAAATCATAACATTTTTGCTTGGTATTTTTTCCCTCATTTTCATAATGATCACAAGAAAATTGTAAAAGAATAAAATTAGCATTTTCATGCATTTTTCTATTTTTGGTGTATTTTACATTTTAATAGTTTTATTTCATTTTAGTTTGTATATGTCTACTTTCTGAATTTTGTTTAGCCATTTCCTTTTGATTTTTGATGTAATTCTTTTTGTATTAGTTAGATTAGAGTATTAGGTTCCCCCTGGAATTTTATCACATTTTTGTGATATAATTTTAGTTAGTTTTGAGCATTAAAATTTAGGTTGATTAGAATTAGGGTTTTACCTTGACATAGGTTCATTATAACACATAGATTTTGGGTTTTTAGTTTGATTTAGGTGCTGGGAAATATAGGGTATATAGGGTAGATAAATAGGTCCCCTTAGAATTAATTTTAGGATTTTATATAGTATACTACTATTTTATTTGATTTTTGTAAATTGTATGTTGTTTGTGTTGCCATTATGGGCTTTTGTTTTGTTTGCTTGGATTCTTGGCTTTCCTTTTGGTTGTTGGGCTTGAGCTTGGATGGAAGAAGATTGAAGAATGTTGAAGGAGCTTGGAGCTTGAAGTTGCTTGTCCTTGAAGATGTTTGTTGGAGTTTTAGGAAATAGGACATAGGAAGAGTTTTAGACTTATAATGATTTCTTTCTTAAACATAGATGGTATCATTCACCTCCATTCCTCCCTATGACTAAAAGTCCTTCCATGGTATTCACCTCTCTCCTTTGGAGGTATAAGTGGCTTTACCTTGGAACTAGAACTTTGAGGGAACTTGTCTTGTATAATGTTAAACCCTTATAGGCTTCCTTTGGTTGTCAGTAAGCACTTTAACATTCCAGCTTATTCTGTTAAGTGATTCCTTTCTGAGGATGGAGCATTGAGCTGGTGCTAATTGAAGATGAAGACTTCATTGAAGAGTATTGAAGATGATGCTTTGGATTGAAGATGATTGAAGAGTTTACTTGAGGATGCCTTTTGCATTGAAGATTAGGAGCTGAAGCTTTGAAGAGGATGATTCCTTGAAGATGAGTTTTTTGCCATGGAAGATCAAGTTGAAGCTTGAGGAGGATGTTGAAGCTTAGAGAAAGTGAAGACACAAGTTGATACTTGTGTTACCTACAGACAAAGCCTGAAGGTGGAGTCTACAGTTGAAGATAGCTTGGAGCTGCTGAAGTAGGGTCTCCTGGGTTGCTTTTCTTTTACCGTATTGTTTGTTTGCTTGAAAGCATTCCCTATAGGCTTGAGTGGAAGCTAGTCTTCCCTTGCCTGTTGTTTGAATAAGTTCGAGGTAGAGCGTGACTCCCTTGCCTCGCTTGTATTATTGCATGGCATGCATCTTTACTGTTGTTTATTTTACTGTTTATTTTACTGTCTGTTTGTTCACCATTGACATGGTTCCCCCTAGGTTCTCACTTTTCTATGATGAGAAAGTGATGATAGACTTTTAGGCTGAAGCCTTTGCATGATAACTTCTAGGAGTTCCCGGTTTCAAAACACAACCTTAGGATGAATCCTTAGTTGCGTTCTCTTCTCATCTACAAACAGCTTAAGATACAGTAATTGAAATTACAAACACAATAAAAGACACTTCTGGCGTAAAAGATTGAAAACCAACTGAAAATCATTTTCCCTTCGGGGTCAGCAAATTAATGAAGACTTTTCTGAAGAAAAAAGTGTTGTTAAACTTCAACGCCACCGCAAACAGGCTTCATCCCTAACTGCTGGAACTGCTGTTTAACCTTACTCGGGTAAAAACTGTCTGAACAACCTGTGTTCCATTTTATCCTGAACTACGTTAGCTCTGATTTCTCTGATGAGAATACGTAGGCATAAGATGCGACGTCTTGGCGAGCCACCTTCCACCCATCCGTAGTTAGCCGAACTACGTCGACTCTGATTTTCTCTGATGAGAATACGTAGGCCCAAAGCGCGATGCTTTGTCGAGTCCTTTTTTTAGTTTTGTTTTGTTTTAAACCAGCCTTGATAGGTAGATTAGATTAACAAACCGTCCAGACAACAAACAAGCGTGGATCCCATCGAGTACGATGGACGTGAGGGGTGCTAATACTTTCCCCTTGCGTAACCGACTCCCGAACCCTAAGATTTGGTTGCGATGACCGGTCTTGTCCCGTTTTCGCGAGGTTTATCCTGTTCATTTCCTTTCCCGCTCGAGGGATAAATAACGAAAGGTGGCGACTCTTCTGTTGTGCCGGCACCTGATTTTTGCAGTAGCGACAGCTGGCGACTCTGCTGGGGACTTCTTATGCAATTTTGCCTTGTGCTTTTGTCTAGCTGTTTGGGGCGATCCCCAGCAGCTGACGACTCTGCTGGGGATCCAACGTCCCCTATGCGAGTCAATCCCAACGTTTGTTTGCCCGTCGTGGACTTTGTATGGATTTACATTTATGTCTTTACATTCCCGCATTTACTTTCAGCATTATATTATTGTTATTATTGCTGTGTTGTGGGTTTGAGGGGGTCCTATGATTGAGAGATAAGTCGGACCTGGGCTTGAGTGCACCTAGAATTAGAGTGGAAAGTAGTGGGCGCGTGCATGCTTTGCATGTACTAGTGTCCCGCAAAATTCACGCTCAGACGAGGTTCTTCTGGTTGGCTTCTTGTTCCACCCTTTGGGTGGAGTGGGTTGTTGGTTAGTTGGATTGTCGACTCTGGGGACCGATCAATTGAAAGTTGGCTAAGTGAGGCCTCTTCAGGATTTGATGATGCCACACCTTCTGGGTATCGTATCATCAGTCTTGAAAGTCTGTGACGCTGACGACCGCATAGGATGCCATACCTTGTGTCAGTTATTAGGATACCTACATGTGAGAGGGGTTAGGGTGTGCAGGTAACTTGACCTCCAGATTACCGGTTTTCTTGATTGAGATTCAGCGGTATTGATATTTGAGGACAGTGTTACTAGGTCCATTGGAGACCAGGTTGGAGCATTGTTTTGGTCTGGTGAGACCCGGTTTGAGCAGTTTTGTGGATTTGTTTGAGACAGATGTTGAGGGTTGGATTTCTCAGCAGTGCAGCTCTTGATCTCTGCCACATACTTGCATGTTGCATGATTGCATAGTGCATTGTTACATACCCATGTGTGCATTCCATTAACATGTGTCTGTGCTGCAGGTGCATTTCGTACCCTGATTCTAGTGTCCCGAGCAATATATGAGATATTTTTTCCATGAATGGATCCAGTCTTATCACCGCACTGACACTACTTTGGCACTTTGGGCACTAGAATTAGGGGCGATCTCCTTAACGCATAGACACGCACTGCATTAGCCTAAATCATTTTGCACGGCAGGAACCTGGGCTTGTCTTCTAACCCTTGTGTTTGCAGGTTTGACTCAGGATTGAGCAACTCAGACTAATGGAGCAGGTACAAGCTGAGTTGGAAAAAATCCAAAGCCAGTTGGGGCAGGTCATGAATGACATACAGGCAGTACGCCTGGACCAGCAAGTACTCAGAGAAGAGAATCAGCAGCTGCAGAATCAGCTGAGCTTCATCTTGGGAGTAGTGAGAAATATGCTCAAAAAAAGAGAATGGTCAAGTGCCCGAGGTTGAAACCAAGGTAATTTCTCCATTCCCGTCAGTGACACCTGTGCTGAAGCCAAGTGGGCTTCAGAGATCATCTGCACAGCTTGAAGCTCAAGACCTGTCCCGTCAGCAGCCACGCCAAACGTCTCAGAATTACCCTAGAGGACACAGTCTGAAGGGGAAACTACTTGATAGAGTTTTCGATCCAATACCCGTGGGTTATGCCCAGCTGTTGCCACTGTTGGTCCAACATCATGTTCTCAAGCTTCAGACTATGGACCCATTGAGTGACATGCCACCACCAGACTTTGATCTCAGCGCACATTGTGATTTCCACTCAGGAGCACCGGGGCACCATGTTGAGACATGTAAGGCTTTCCAGAATAAGGTTCAAGACCTTATTGACTCAAAGACAATTAGGTTCGTTCCAGGCGGCATGAGAGCATCAGGAAGATTTATCCCATATCCTGCAGAAGAGGTAGATGATTCCACTCCCTTGCCTGAAGCAGAGAAAGATCTTGAGTATGTCCCGCGATCCTTGGTGACCGAATCACCTCGCCCACAGTTTCTACCAGGATCAAGCTTAAGGATGCAAGCACCTGAGCAAGGAGAGTCCTCAGTGGTGCAGAACCCGTCTCTAGAAATTGTTTCCGTTCAGAGTCGGCAACCTCTTGCTCCTTGGCGAAAAAACTACCAGCACCAGAATCGAAAGATACCTCGCAACAACCTGGAAAGAAGGAATGTTCCCCTTCACCATGTTCCAGTGCCACTCAGCCAGATTCTGCCATGTCTGATTCAGAGCTCGTTGGTTGAGCCTAAGGCCCTCAAGCCCAAGTCAGAACCCTACCCCCCGGGGTACGATCCCAATGTTTAGTGTGAGTATCACGCAGGATCCAAGGGACATGCAACTGATGATTACAAAGATTTCTAAGCCCGAGTGCAACATCTGATGAATAGAAGGTACATATCGTTCCCAAGAGGGAAGTTGGTTGTACACCACTCTGCTGGTCAAGTCAGAAGACTTCGAGGTTCAATTCCCTACAGCAAATCATTGTAAAAGCCCGGTTCCAAGAAACTGGCGATTTTCGTTTATCTTGCTCATTCTCTTTGCATTTGTGATTTCTTTCTAGTTTGAATGTAAATTTCGTTTGTAGAACTTGTTGTTTTTCAATTGATATTGATAATGAAGTAAATATGCATGTTTTGAATAAATCCAGTCGTGTTCACTCTTTTCTTTTCATTTATTTCAAACACTTGTTCAAGTAGAATCCGGGGAGGATGATGAAATCCATGATGCGTAAGCTGCCGATAGCGTGCTTTTGGAAAAAAAACATGTTGACGATGTACATGCATTGTTTCAATTCATAAACAGTGGAGATATAAGGAAGAATCCCTTGATAACCCCTTTGAGCCTAGTAGTAGGAGTTTCTTTTGAAAAAAAAAACCTCAATCTAAAACCCGGGGATGGGTAGGTGTCAGTTAATTCGGCCGAGCGTTCAAATAACAAAGGAGTGTTCCCATTCGAGGGTAAATCACAGCTATATAGGTCGTGCCTAAATAACTGCAATGGTTAAATCTCATCGACTAACAAGTGAAGCGGTCAAAATCCTTTTAACAAGTCAGACAAGCCCATGTCACACTATTTGTTCAAACAAAAGAATCAAAAAGAAAGAAGCCTGCTAAGTCGAAACTTGAGAACAAGCGACTTAGGCAAAAATGAGGCACCCCGGAGAACCAGAAGGTTCGGGAAAAAGTTAAAAGAACGAAAAGTTGAAAAATAAAAAGGACTTGAAAACCCTCAAGCGAGAACAAAGTCGTGTGACCCGAGGCGTCCGAAGACGCAAAAGTGAGTGTCTGACACTCTGAAAGTGTGTGGTGCCCTGAACCATCACTCCTAACATTCAACCTTCGAGAAGGTGAGCGTTCGTGTCAGATTAGCTAAACATAGGATTGGAGAACATCACGAAGAATGGGTGGGTTAAGATTAATCTTGAGCCTATATCCTTTCTTGTTAACCGTGAACCTGACCACGTTACAACCCGAAAAAGTCCTAACTGAAACAGGTTTGTTTCGAAAGCATGCTTTGGCAAAGATCACATCGAAACTGACTCCCTGAACGGATTCCTCTTACAGTGTTGTATTAATGTTGACGTTTTAACTAATTGATTCATTACATGTCACAAGTTTTTCCAATGAACTGGCTGGATTGTCAAAACTGTCATATATATTGCATTTAATATGTCTTTTATGCAGAACAATTTGTTTTACTTGCGAGTAAGCGCATGATGACAGGGAAGTTCCCGCAATGGAAAGTTGGGTCAAGATCAGATGTAGAACGCCTGAGTATTCTGGTGAACCGGGGCAAGACATCAAATGGCTTTATCGTGGGAGTCGATTCTCTGAAGGATGTTTAAACTGAGGCAGTTAAGTCGAGATTCGATGAATCTCTCGCAGCTAAAGGTGCTTCTCCACAGTTCAGTCCATCAGGGGCAAAGTTGCTTCAAGGCTGGGGCAGCTCACCCCAAGAGTGCAGAAGTCGTACTTATCTGAAGGTCGTTACCTCAGAAGTGCATCTCCCATAGTCCAAGGTACCCGTATTCTGGGGCATGAGGTAAAGTGGATTATTCTTGGGGCATTCATCTGAAGCAGTCGCTAGTGTATCCTTGACAGGATCAACATATCCCCAGAGTCGTGGATAGATATCCCCGGCAGTGTTGACACACAAATGTTCCTCCGACTTGATAGTCCAGCAGGCATTTCCTAGAAGGTTTATTCTCCGAGAGGAGTATGCAGAGTCATCCTCAGCAGGACAGGGTTGATATCTTCGACAGAATATAGCCGTTCCTGGCAGGTGGATGGCATTTCCCCAGCCGAGTATAGCCATGCATGGCAGATGAAGGGTGTTTCCCCAAGCAGATCCTGAAGGATTGCTCAGCAAGCTGAAGCTTGTCTCCCCCACGAGTTTGAAAACTTATCGACAAGATTGTCTTGTAGCCTGAAGGCTATTCCCCAGAGAAGTGTAACTCAAAGAGCCGCTCAGGGCACTTATCGCCTTCCCCATGCAGGGTGTAGCAAAGGGTAGTGTGTTGGTCAACCTGATGTGCTGTGTTTCCCCGGAGGAGTCCGTCATCCCCAAGGTTTAAGTCCAGTTGAGATCGGTACAGGTTGTAGCTCCTCAGAAGGGTAGCTATTTTCCTCAGCAGAGTGGTTACTCTCCCTGAGGGGATGATTCCTCTTTCCAGCATTTATTTTGCTGGAGCATTTCTTTGCATGATTGCATAGCATCTGCTAAGCGCATAGCATTTCCGTTTCGCACGGAGCATTACGCCATTCATTTTCGAACATGTGCATGTAAAACATGAACCAGGTGGTTACCTTTTCTCCAACAGAAGTACCTTTGCTCCCCGGTAAAGTTTGCAGAAAAAGTTTGAGTGAACTCTCTCGTTATTCCCCAGTGAAATCTCCCGGATTGTTTGGGTGAACCCTTCCTTCCTCTCTCCCCAACAGAGTATTAACCTGATGGTTATCCCCGGTGATCCGGTGTTCACTTTTATTTAGCGATGGTATGACAAAGATTGTCGAAGAGGATAGCAGCGTGATATGTTGCCCTGACTAGGATGTCAGATATGAAGGTTGACTTCGTGAATGCCTAAAGGCGACGTCAGAAAGTTCCTGTGGATTCAGGTTCCTCATTGATGATTCAACGTTTGTCTGACGATGATATCGGAGGTTTGTAGTTTCAGCTTCAGTATGCAAGTTGGTCTGCAATGGTATGACGACTGAATCAGTTCTTCTAAGGTGATTACTGATTAATGAGAAGTTTCAGCTTGATAGCCGTTTCTCCAGCTAGCGCAGAGTGCATGACAGCAAGAGCAGTTGTCCTTAATTCGTGATCGAATAACTAATGGTTTTTCCCGACTGAGTGTCGAGGCCCGAGGGCTATGGTAGATAACCAGACTAGTGTTTCTTCATACTGATGTCGAAGATATTTCCCCAGCTGATGCAAGGTGCCAGATGGCAAAAGCTTGAATCCCCACAGGGTCGTGACTGACCAAAGATTCTTTTTCGGACTGATGCCGAATAATCTCCCTGACCGATGTCAAAGATTTACTCCAATGGATCTGGAGTTGCCAACGGGCAAAGTTTATATCCTTGAAGGCCAAGGATTCTTTCTTCAGAAGAACTTGAAGATGTTCTCCAGCGGATCTGGAGTGGCCTGCGGGCGGAGTTTCATCTATCCTTGAAGGCCAAGGATTCTTTCTTCAGATGAATTTGAAGATGTTCTCCAACGGAGGCGGAGTTGCCGACGGGCAGAGTTTCATCTATCCTTGAAGGACAAGGATGCTTATCTTCAGAAGAACTTGAAGATTTTATCCAGCGGATCTGGAGTGGCCTGCGGGCGGAGTTTCATCTATCCTTGAAGGCCAAGGATTCTTTCTTCAGATGAATTTGAAGATGTTCTCCAGCGGAGGCGGAGTCGCCTGCGGGCAGAGTGTTATATATCATTGATGGTACAGGAGTGTCCAAGGGTCCTGTGGACTAATTGGATGTTGAGGTTCTATGGTGAACCCAGTATCCAACAGTGTTTTAATATGGTTATCATTTTCTGAGGGTGATCCCCAGACAGGAAAGTGCTCGGTTAAGCCTTTCATCCCCAGCGAAGTATCGCGGGTATTTATCAGTGCAGTTATTAGAATTTGCAGTTTATTTCTGCAGTGGGCAAATTTCCGGGTTTGTTGGTATTCAACCGTCTTTCGCCTCGCTTGTTTGAAAACCAGTCGGGCCCAAGCCGTTTGAATAGGGGCAGCTTTTGCACCCCAAAATTTGCCTATCCTTGTTGAGACTTGGTTCATGTTTCATTGCATTCATTCATACACTAGCATATGCATTGCATTGATATGTGTGCAGGGATCAAGGGGAGTGATCATCTTTTGAGAGCTAATGGAAGGTTTGAAAGCCTCTTGGAGAATTTCATTGGAGAATGTGAGGGTTGATATCCTCCTCTGTTGAAATTGAAGATCCTCTGAGATAGGGTTGATTGCAAAGTTGAAGGGCCTCCTAGCTTGAAAGTTATTGGAGCTATTCAGATGATTCTGAAGCCATGAGTATGATCTTGAAGCCTTGCTAGAGCTCATGGGATGTCTTGAAAGCCATCATGAGACCTAGACAAGTCATTGAATGAAGATTGAGGAAGGTTGAGACCTACCCACAATGCCATGTGACCATGGATTGATGCCTTAAGGTGCCTTATGGATGATTCCATGGATAATTGCTCATGATTGAGAAGTTTGAGAAGTTTGAGAGCTAGGGTTACTATGCGTGACAGTGTAAAATCCCCTAGTTTGATGCTAGCTTCAACACAAGATAAGTTGAAATAAAAGCCTCATCTCACCTTGTGATGGTCATGCGACTTGTAGAGGATGCTCTTAGCTTTAATTTGAGTGGTAGAAGTCCTTGAAAGGATTTGTGGAACTCAAGTTATGACTTTGGCAAGTTACAGGTCATCTGAGGACACTTAAATTTATCTATGAAAGTTACTTGACTTCCAAGCAACTTTTACACTCCAAGAAGGTTTCAAATGGATTTTTGGTGAACATGAGAGTTTCTCCTCATGATCTTAGCTTTCCAAAAAGGTATGCACCTCATTCTGATTTGTGGAGCTCTAGTTATGATCTTGACAAGTCAGAGGTATTTTGGGAAAGTGAGATTATAGGTCATTTCAATCATGTGCCCATAACTCCAATTTGCAAGCTTCAAATGGGAAAATGTCCAACATCAAACTTGCTCAAAATGATGTTTTGAGTCCAAATCAGTGGTCATGAAAGCTTGTAGCTCAAACTTGCAAAAATGGCCAAATAAAGAAGGAATTAAAGTACATTAAAGTGACCAATTTTGGGATTTTTCATTCCATGGCCAAAACAACACATATGACCTATCATTTTGCTTGGAAATGGCATTTTAGAGACATTGGCATTGTCACTTTTCTCATTTGAGGTCAGAATAATGGAGTTGTCTCTTGTTGCTTAAAGCTTAAGTTACACATGCCAATTCACATAAGGGATCAAATGCAATGTGATGAACCATTCCAACACCTCCAAAATCTCATCTGGAGAGATTTTAAACTCAGAACAAGGTGCTGTACAAGCCATAACATGAACTGGTGTAAGTGTGGCATGACATGAGAAATTCCATGACATGAGAATTTGAAATTCTCCTTGGATGAATCCAGAAGTGTCTAGAAGCTTCATCTAAACTCTATATATTGATATGAACTGATTCAGATTAAAGGTTGGTGAGAATTGAGAGAGAAGAGAGAGTTTGGATTCTGATTTTGTTCATTGCAAATCAGAATCAATTATTCATTTCCACACCATTTCAACCCAAGTTTGTGATTGCAATTGCTTCCATGTGTGTTACTGAGTGATTCCAGATCAATTTCATAGCAAGAACATTGAAGATTGGAGTGTGTGCATTTGGATTTCTCAACCTGCAACTCACTACCGGGTTCCAAGATCCAAGAGGTTTCAGCCAGTTCTTTTGCATACAGAAGCAAGGAAATGATTCATTGATCGTGTCTGGAAGGTTTGAGAGCTTGATTTGAAGATTTTGTGCATCTGTTCATCAAGAATTGACAGGTATGTAAACTTCTTCCTCCAGCATAATTTAAGTAGAATTAGCATAGTTTGTTAGGTTAGAATGATTGTAGGTGATTAGTAGAAGCTTTTAGATAACAATTGAAGTGATTTAGAAACCAAAACTTAAGTGGCACGATTTTTGTTTTGGAGAGTATCTTAGTGTATCTTGAGAGATAATCATGGTGTTATAGCTAGAATTGCTCAGGGTGAGATGGTGAGTAGTTTAGACCAAACAATTTTGAGAATGGTGAGAATTGTGTCTTGAGTGTTTTTTGAGTTCTTGACCGTGATTTGAGTTAGATGATGTTTCAATGAGTTTGAAGATTATGGTTAGATTGCTGATGAAATTCTGAGTGGATTAGGGTTTTAAAGTATGAGTTTTGATGAAGAATGGATGGGATACGATTTGGAGAAGATGAGTGTGCAAGTTCTGAACTTCCATGGCTTTCCCTCCAATTCAGAGTTCAAAGGTAGATGATGATGTTTGAGCCATTAGATTCACATGCTGACTTTGACCAAGACTAGATCCTAAGGCCCTGATTTGTTTTCATTTTGTGAAGAGAGAATTCTGAGTATCAAACGCAGCGTATCAATTAATTGGTTGTAGTGGGCTTAGGTTGAAATTGTTATCCCCACCCCTGTTTGAAAGCCCACATGATTTTGTACCGAATTGTGTTACTTTTTGCACCACGTTTTTATCATTTTCCATTCTATTTTTATTATCATTTTCTGATTGATATTTGGGCTTAGCGCATTTCTTACCTGCACCCCCTTTCTGGGCCCATGTGACATTTGCACTACAATGGGTTGCTATCTGCCACACTCCTTTTTCTTTTTCATTATATTTTCATCCATTTTCACATATTTCTTTTAAGTCTTTGAAAATTCATAATAAATTGAAATCATAACATTTTTGCATGGGATTTTTCCCCTCATTTTCATAATGATCTCAAGAAAATTGTAAAAGAATAAAATTAGCATTTTCATGCATTTTTCTATTTTTGGTGTATTTTACATTTTAATAGTTTTATTTCATTTTAGTTTGTATATGTCTACTTTCTGAATTTTGTTTAGCCATTTCCTTTTGATTTTTGATGTAATTATTTTTGTATTAGTTATATTAGAGTATTAGGTTCCCCCTGGAATTTTATCACATTTTTGTGATATAATTTTAGTTAGTTTTGAGCATTAAACTTTAGGTTGATTAGAATTAGGGTTTTACCTTGACATAGGTTCATTATAACACATAGATTTTGGGTTTTTAGTTTGATTTAGGTGCTGGGAAATATAGGGTATATAGGGTAGATAAATAGGTCCCCTTAGAATTAATTTTAGGATTTTATATAGTATACTACTATTTTATTTGATTTTTGTAAATTGTATGTTGTTTGTGTTGCCATTATGGGCTTTTGTTTTGTTTGCTTGGATTCTTGGGCTTTCCTTTTGGTTGTTGGGCTTGAGCTTGGATGGAAGAAGATTGAAGAATGTTGAAGGAGCTTGGAGCTTGAAGTTGCTTGGCCTTGAAGATGTTTGTTGGAGTTTTAGGAATTAGGACATAGGAAGAGTTTTAGACTTAGAATGATTTCTTTCTTAAACATGGATGATATCATTCACCTCCATTCCTCCCTATGACTAAACGTCCTTCCATGGTATTCACCTCTCTCCTTTGGAGGGATAAGTGGCTTTACCTTGGAAGTAAAACTTTGAGGGAACTTGTCTTGTATAATGTTAAACCCTTATAGGCTTCCTTTGGTTGTCAGTAAGCAGTTTAACATTCCAGCTTATTCTGTTAAGTGATTCCTTTCTGAGGATGGAGCATTGAGCTGGTGCTAATTGAAGATGAAGACTTCATTGAAGAGTATTGAAGATGATGCTTTGGATTGAAGATGATTGAAGAGTTTACTTGAGGATTCCTTTTGCATTGAAGAGGATGATTCCTTGAAGATGAGTTGTTTGCCATGGAAGATCAAGTTGAAGCTTGAGGAGGATGTTGAACCTTAGAGAAAGTGAAGACACAAGTTGATACTTGTGTTAGCTACAGACAAAGCCTGAAGGTGGATTCTACAGTTGAAGATAGCTTGGAGCTGCTGAAGCAGGGTCTCTTGGGTTGCTTTTCTTTTACTGTATTGTTTGTTTGCTTGAAAGCATTCCCTATAGGCTTGAGTGGAAGCTAGTCTTCCTTTGCCTGTTGTTTGAATAGGTTCGAGGTAGAGCGTGACTTCCTTGCCTCACTTGTATTGTTGCATGGCATGCATCTTTACTTTTGTTTATTTTACTGTCTATTTGTTCACCATTGACATGGTTCCCCCTAGGTTCTCACTTTTCTCTGATGAGAAAGTGATGATAGACTTTTAGGCTGAAGCCTTTGCATGATAACTTCTAGGAGTTCTCGGTTTCAAAACACAACCTTAGGATGAATCCTTAGTTGCGTTCTCTTCTCATCTACAAACAGCTTAAGATACAGTAATTGAAATTACAAACACAATAAAAGATACTTCTGGCTAAAAGATTGAAAACCAACTGAAAATCATTTTCCCTTCGGGGTCAGCAAATTAATGAAGACTTTTCTGAAGAAAAGAGTGTTGTTAAACTTCAGCGCCACCGCAAATAGGCTTCGTCCCTAACTGCTGGAACTGCTGTTTAACCTTACTCGGGTAAAAACTGTCTGAACAACCTGTGTTCCGTTTTATCCCGAACTACGTTAGCTCTGATTTCTCTGATGAGAATACGTAGGCACAAGATGCGACGTCTTGGCGAGCCACCTTTCACCCATCCGTAGTTAGCCGAACTACGTCGACTCTGATTTTCTCTGATGAGAATACGTAGGCCCAAAGCGTGATGCTTTGTCGAGTCCTTTTTTTAGTTTTGTTTTGTTTTAAACCAGCCTTGATAGGTAGATTAGATTAACAAACCGTCCAGATAACAAACAAGCGTGGATCCCATCGAGGACGATGGACGTGAGGGGTGCTAATACCTTCCCCTTGCGTAACCGACTCCCGAACCCTAAGATTTGGTTGCGATGACCGGGCTTGTCCCGTTTTCGCGAGGTTTATCCTGTTCGTTTCCTTTCTCGCTCGAGGGATAAATAACGAAAGGTGGCGACTCTTCTGTTGTGCCGGCACCTGATTTTTGCAGTAGCGACATAATGAATGCCCAAAACTTCTGAAGTAAAAGCCAAAAAGGAAGTTTGACAAAAAGAAGAAGGTTCTGATGGCAACCTGGGATGATTCAGATGAATCTTCATCTTCATCAGAATTAGAAGAAGAGTGTGCAAACATGGCACTCATGGAAGATGTAGAAGACCAGGATGATGGAAAATCTGGATCTGAGTCTGAATCAAAATTTGATTCTGAAGAGGTATTTTCTGAACTTTCTAGAACAGAACTTATTGAAAGTTTATCAGAAATGTTAGAAAACTATAGTAAGATTAAGCTCAAGTACATGAAACTTAATTGCCATCTTGAATCTGAGAATAATCTGCTAAAGACAGAAGTTGCTGAGCTTAAAGAAAACAATCTAAAAATGAAAAATGATTTTGAAAAAGCTCAACAAGACTCTGATTCTGAAACTAAGTCAGAATGTAAAAATATTTTAGAAAAATATGACTATAGCTTTAAGAAGTTTCTGGCTAGAAGCATAGATAGAAGCAAGATGGCTTCAATGATCTATGGGGTTAGCAGAAATAACAGAAAGGGTATTGGATATGAATCTTCTTTTGGAAAGGATTTACATCCAACACCTGTTGATAAACTTATCATTAAGCATACTCCCTTATATTCTCACTTTAAGTTTGGTCATCTTAATGATATTAAACACACACGTTCTGATCAGAACATTCTTGTGTTTAAACCTAGAGTTAGTCAGAACAAACCTGTTGTAAAAATACAGAAGTTCAGACAAACCTATAAGGCAACTAACCCAAAAGGACCCAAAAAGATATAGGTACCTAAGGACAAGATAATATTTGTTGTAGATGTATTTAGCAGCAAAGTCAGGACGTCAATCATGGTACCTGGACTCTGGATGCTCATGTCACATGACGGAAGAAAGGTCTATGTTCCAAAGCCTGGAGCTTAGATCTGGAGGAGACGTCAAGTTTGGAGGGAACCAGAAGGGCAAGATAATTGGCTCTGGTACTATTGGCAATGGTAATCTTCCTTCCATATCTAATGTCTTACTTGTAGAAGGATTAAAACATAACTTATTATCCATAAGTCAATTAAGTGACAATGGTTATGACATAACTTTAATCAAAAATGTTGCAAAGCTGTTAGTAAAAAAGATGGCTCAGTCCTCTTTAATGGAAAAAGGAAGAACAACATTTACAAAATCAATCTTTCAGAACTTAAGGTTCAAAATGTAAAATTCCTTATGCCTGTAAATGATGAGCAATGGGTCTGGCACAGAAGATTGGGACATATTAATATGAGACGTATATCTCAGATTAATAAACTCAATCTGGTCAGAGGACTTCCTAAGTTGAAGTTCAACTCAGATGCTTTTTGTGAAGCATGTCAGAAAGGAAAATGTTCAAAATCTTCTTTTAAAACTAAAAATGTTGTTTCAACCTCTAGACCATTAGAGTTACTTCACATTGATCTGTTTGGACCAGTGAAAACTGCATCCATCAGAGGCAAGAAGTATGGACTAGTCATAGTTGATGACTATAGCAGATGGACATGGGTAAAATTCCTAAAACACAAGGATGAGTCACACTCTGTGTTCTTTGACTTCTGCAAACAAGTCCAAACTGAAAAAGATTTTAAAATTGTTAAAGTCAGAAGTGATCATGGTGGAGAATTTGAAAAAAAAATCTTTTGAAAAATATTTTAAAGATAATGGCATTGCACATGATTTCTCCTGCCCTAGAACTCCTCAACATAATGGAGTTGTAGAGAGGGAAAATAGAACATTGCAAGAAATGGCCAGAACCATGATCAACGAGACTAACATGGCAAAGCATTTTTGGGCAGAAGCAATAAACACAACTTGTTATATTCAGAACAAAGTGTCTGTAAGGCCTCTTCTGGAGAAGACTCCTTATGAATTGTGGAGGAATAGAAAGCCCAACATTTCTTACTTCCATCCTTTTGGATGTATATGTTTTATGTTGAATACTAAAGAGAATCTGAACAAGTTTGATTCTAAAGAACATAAGTGTTTCATGCTTGGATATTCTGAACGCTCTAAAGGCTACAGAGTATAAGATACTGAGACACAGATTGTGGAGGAATGTATTCATGTTATATTTGATGATAAGCTTGGCAATCAAAAGCCAAAGCAGGTTGACAATTCTGCAGATAGAGAAATTGTTCTCACAGACTCTGAAGACTCAGGGGAAAATAAAGATAAAGTGAAAGAATCAGAAGCTACGCCAGATGCAACTCCCTTGGCAGCTCAGATGAATAATTTGAATATTTCTAAAGAACCAAATGTTAAAGGATCATCCAGAAGAAATGATCACTGGAAAGAAAGATGATCCTATCAGAATAAGATCTTTTATCAGATCATCTAGAACATCACTTTTTGGCTTGGTGTCAGTCATTGAACCAACTTCTATGGATGAAGCTCTGCAAGACAATGATTGGATACTTGTAATGCAAGAGGATCTAAATCAATTCACAAGGAATGAAGTTTGGGATCTAGTTCCAAGACCAAAAGGATTCAATATTATTGGAACTAAATGGGTCTTCAGAAACAAACTTAATGAGCAAGGAGAAGTTGTAAGAAACAAGGCTAGGCTGGTAGCTCAAGGATACAGTCAGCAAGAAGGAATTTACTACACAGAGACTTATGCTCCTGTGGCCAGGTTAGAGTCTATATGCCTACTCATTTCTTTTGCTGCACAAAATAACATCACTCTATATCAGTTGGATGTTAAGAGTGCATTCTTAAATGGGATTATAGAAGAGGAAGTTTATGTTCATCAACCTCCTGGTTTTGAAAGTGATAAATTTCCAGAACATGTTTTTAAACTTAAGAAATCTCTATATGGTTTAAAACAAGCTCCCAGAGCGTGGTATGATAGATTAAGTAATTTTATTCTGGAGAAGAATTTTATCAGAGGCAAAGTGGACACAACTCTCTTCTGTAAAAAATTTAAGAAAGATGAATTAATCTGTCAAATATATGTAGATGATATTATATTTGGATCTACCAATATTACGCTTGGAAAGGAGTTTGCTCAATGTATGCAGGCTGAATTTGAGATGAGCATGATGGGAGAACTTAGATTCTTTCTAGGAATTCAAGTTAACCAGACTCCAGAATGCACTTACGTTCATTAGACTAAATATGTAAAAGAACTTCTGAAGAAGTTCAACATAACTGATAGTAAGTTGGCAAAGACTCCAATGCATCCAACAAACACTTTGGGCAAGGAAGAGGTAAGTAAGAAAGTAGATCAGAAACTCTACAGAGGTATGATTGGATCTCTTCTATACTTAACTGCTTCTAGACCTGACATTCTATTTAGTGTATTCTTGTGTGCTAGATTCCAATCAGATCCTAGAGAATCTCACTTAACAGCTGTTAAGAGAATTCTAAGGTATCTGAAAGGTACTACTAATGTGGGTTTGTGTTACAGAAAATCTGATGAATTTAAACTAGTTGGATTCTGTGATGCTGATTACGCTGGAGACAGAGTTGGAAGAAAAATTACTTCTGGAAGCTGTCAGTTTCTGTGAAGTAATTTGATCTCCTGGTACAACAAGAAGCAACCTACAATTGCACTGTCAACTACAGAAGTAGAATACATTGTTGTTGCTGGATGTAGCACACGTATGCTCTGGATGAAGAGTCAACTAGAAGACTATCAGATATTTGAGAGTAATATTTCTATATTCTGTGATAATACTTCTGCTATATGCTTATCTAAAAATCCTATTTTACACTCTAAAGCTAAGCATATAGAAATTAAACATCACTTCATTAGAGACTATATTCAGAAGGGAATTTTGAGTTTAAACTTTGTTGATACAGACCATCAATGGGCTGATATCTTTACTAAACCCCTTGCTGAAGATAGGTTTAAGTTTATTCTAAAAAATATAAGTATGGATTTCTGTCCAGAATGAAATGTTTATCAGAAGCAAACTTCTCAGATGCAGAATGTTTAAAACTCTGAAGTATTAAATCTGATCTTTATTCATTATATTTAATTATTATTTTTGTCTGTATCTGAACTAACAAAGCTCAGAGGATCTGAACATTGGCTAACATTTCATTTCTCAAAGAGTTTTCAGAAGCACATGCAAGCAAACACGTGTAACTCTGAATCTGAAAAGGTGGAGTGCACAATACTGAAAAGACGTTTGAAGTACTGATTTGAATATTTGGTTTCTCGTTTTCCCCCTAAATTGTCAGAATCATTAATGCTTGAAATGATTATTTTCTTTTTTATTAAATGCCATTAGATGCTAAGTGTAAAACGTGTTGAACGTGTGACTCTTGTGTGCCCTAATTTTCTCTATAAATTCCACAACTCAACATATTTCACACTTTTCACTCTCACGAACACTTGTATGCATTTCTCCCTTCTTCATTGCTTTCATCTCTCTCCAAAACCTTCAAACCTTCGTAACCCTAAATCTTCAAGATCAACAATTTCTACTTCTTCATCAACTTCAGCTCAGTTTCAATCTACCATGGCAGCTGTATCATCTTCTAATCTGGGTCCTGTTGCTTTCAAAGAACCTATTAGAACATATCTCACACCTGTTGAGAAACTGGAAGTTTTGTGTGAATCCTTGGTGGATTTTGCTTCATTGGCTGAAAATGGTTTTAACTTGCGTTCCATCATTGATGCTCAGGGATGGACAAAGTATTTTGACAGACTGTTTGGACCAGTCTATCCAGTTTTGGTAAAGGAATTTTGGATCCATGCAAATTCTTACCCTAAGTTCATTGTTTCTTCTATTCTGGGTAAAGAAATTGTGATTACTGAAGATTTGATAAGGAAGCTTATTGGATATGAGGAAACCGATGGAGTTACTCATTTAACTGGGCGTGTTAATATGGATGCTGTTTATGATGAGGTGATTGCTTCTAGAAATCCCTCAAACAAGTTCAAAGATTTGAAGCCTAACTATAAAATCTGGGCCAAAATCTTCTTGGGTTGCATCCATCACAGGAAGTCTATAAACTCTCCTGATTATGTGAATAATGATCGGTTATACTTCATGTATTGTTTTAGTCAGAGCACAAAGGTAGATCTGCCTCACTTGCCCTTCTCTCATCTATGGAACCATGTTAAGATATCTAGAGAAGACCAGAAGATGAAAGGAAGAAATTGGATCCCTTGTGGAAGTTTGATTTCAGACATTCTGATAGAGAATGGTCTGGTGGCGCATCTGCATGAGGCTGAACTGAAAGAAGAACTTACATCCATTCTTGGAAAATTTTTGAATGCTAAAAGTCTCCAAAGGCTGAAAGTTATTGATGAACTTACTTCTGTGCCTGCCAAACTTAATACAGAAGAAGTAAGCAAAAGAAGAAGCCGCAGGCACCAATTTTTTATTCAGAGGAACCAAAGGAAGTTCTGATCAAGTTCGTTGGCTCATGTATGGAACAAGGAATTCCAATTCCAAAAGGGTTTTTAAACCGAGCACCTATACCAGATGAATATGAGGAACATAAGAGGCAGAGAAAACAAGCTCTAGAAGAAGAAGAAGAAGCTGCAGGCACTCAGAAGAAGAAGCAGAGAACTTCTCAAGCACCAAAGAAGAAGCTTAAGAAGAGAAAAGCTTCTGGAGAGGCACCTTCTGAAAGAGTAAAGAAAGTCAAGAAATCAGGTATTTCTACATCTTTACCTCTTACTTCTGAATCAGTAACTGTTTTACCAACGATTAACTCTGAACCCGTCCCTACTCCACAACAACAAAATATTTCATCTGAACCCCAAAAATCTGATATACCCCAACATTGCTCTGAACCACAAAATAATGAATATGTTCCCACACCTTCTCCATTTGTACAAATATCTTCTGAACAACCACAACCACCCACACCAGAACCACAACCACAACCACAAACAGAAGAATCTATAAAACAACAATATGACATCATTCCATCTGAACCTCTACACTCTTACAATACTTTATTCACTCCATATGATCCTACACCTTTTGATTTCATTCCAACTCCATCCATCTCCAAACAATATTTGTTTTCCAGAAAACCAAAAGTCCCCACCTCATCTGATTCACCTCCTTCCCCAACATATCCTCGTCCTTTGTTTATTATCCTCACTTTCACCAGACCTTCAAAATCATCTACTTCTGCCAACCCTGAATCTTCTCTAAAATCATTTTTAGAAGATGTGTTTACACCAAAACCTAGAATAAACGTTGGTAATCTGAATGTTGTTTCTGAAAATGAGTTAAAAGTGTGGTTATCATCTGTTAAGAAGGAATGCTTGACTGGTCTTGACCCAAATGCATCAAATGTCTTTTGGACAAGATTCAAAAATAGATTCAACTCTGTGGCTGATAATCTCCAGAACATCTGTGCTGAAGATACCAAGATCAGAATTGCTGAAGCTGACAAATTCTCTCGTCTAAATGATCTTCTACGTGTTTCCAGAACTCCTACGTTGCTTCTGGACCCTCCACCAGCAAAACCTGTTGTTTCTGAAACTCCTGAAGAATCTACTCCAGAAGAATTTGTGCCTGAAGATAATCTGATAGATAATCAATTAACTCTGACGACTGTAGACAATGCATCTAATTCCGCTACTCAAGACACTGCATCTGCAATGATCATTGACAACACTACAGCTCCTGCTCCTGAATCTGCTCCTACATCATCTGAAATCAAGCAAGAGGACTCCGCTCTGAAAGATAATATTGTTGTGCTGGAAGCTAGCCATTCTGAAATAAAGTCCTGGATGGTAAAGCAAGATCAGAAGACTGACAACATTGAGAAGTGGATGTCCAAGCAAGAAGAATCTTCTTCTGAGATTACAAACCTTCTGAAGATGTTGCTTTCTCGTCAATCTTAGCTTTATATTTTTTTTATCTGATGTTTGTGCACTTGTATGCATCTGTTTTATGATGTCTTTGTTATCTGAATAGTATTATGAATGAATGAATGTTTTCCTTATCAGTTCATATCTTTTCTCTCTATTTCCTTTTATTTGTCTTTAAAAGTTTTTTTTATTATGACAAAAAGGGGGAGAAAATGAAACTCTGAATGTTTATATAAACAGTTACCAAAATAGAATTCAGACATAATAAATTTTATCTAACATTGAATTTTAGTATTTCAGAACTTTAACGTATCATCTGACAAAATTCATTAAAGATACCCTGAGAATCCCCAAATCAGACCTAATCCAAAACAGACTCTGACTCTGCAATATTAACCAGACTCTGACTCTGAAACGTTTAATACAAACCTTGCTTTGATACTGAAACATCGAACCAGGTTCTGATTACCCAAGCTCTGATTCTGGCAAGTAAATCAATTTAACCAGACTCTGATTCTGGAAAGTATATTCTAACCAGAATTCTAATCAAGCTCTTATTCTGATAAGAATACTCATGCAAAAAGGGAAGTATCTATTTCTATTAGAGTATTCATTTCAGGGGAGATTCTGTATCTCAAGGGGAGTTATATATTTATTTCCATTTTATCTGAACAAAATTTCCTATGTTTTTGTCATCATCAAAAAGGGGGAGATTGTTAGAACACAGATTGGTGTTTAAATATATCTTAATGTTTTGATGATAACACTAATGAAATTTTGTATTAGGAAAATATATACTCTAATTTTGTTCAAGTATTTTTGTTTCAGATATTAAGTTTAATACTCTTATGGAAGCAAAAATGCATTGGAACGCTCTCTACGCTAAGCATCTGAAGCATCAGAAGCATGTCATCAGAAGGCTTTAAGCGCTGCCAGAAGACTCTGAAACAGAAGCTACATAAGCATCTGAAGCGTAGCTGCAAGACTTTGTATGAAGAGTTTCAAGCATTGTTTATCAGAAGACTCTGAATGTACTGTTCGCTGCAAGTACAGAGGATCTGATCTCCAAACTATGCTCTGAGTATTATTCACGCTGAAGCACAATGGTTGCAACACTCTGATCTAGCAAAACTCTGAGAACATCAAGACTCTGATCACTCAAGGCTCTGATGTTGATAATTGTGAGATAGAAGCTTGTTGAAGAAGATATTATTCAAAGATATATCCGTTGGCATATTCCAAACGACTCTTTCCTCTTTTGTGATAGACACAGGAACACAGGCAAAAAGGATTTGTCTGAACAATCCTCTTATAGGAAAGCTAGAGTCATTAGAAGACAAAAAGGCCACAACTACTTTGCAGTACACGGTCTTCAAGCTGAAACGTCTTGAACTTTCTGCTCTATAAAAGCAAGCCTTCAATAACATTCTACAGTTGACGAAACTATTGAAAAATCAATTGCAAACTACTCTCAAGCTCTCATACAAATTATATTTCTTTGTTGAATAGTTTCATTCGTTCTTAATCTTAAGTGTAAAAATCACAGTTATGATACATCTTTTTAGAAGCAACTTTAAACACTTGTTAGTTTACATTTTATTATAAAAGGTTCCTTAAGAAGACCAAGTTGTGGTCAGGATTTCTTGAGAAGACTAAGACAGTTGCTCTTAGTGGTTAACACTGTAATATGTTTGAATATAGTGGATTAAGTCCTTGTTGAGAAAGGCAAATCATCTTTGATAAGGTGGACTGGATTAGTTGAGTTCAACGAACCAGGATAAAAATACTGTGTGTTTTTATTGCCATATAATTTTCAAAACCCTTATTCAACCCCCCTTCTAAGTGTTTTTCCCACCTTCAAGATGAACTATTTCCTCGGATTACAAATCAAGCAATTAAAGTACGGAATATTTATCAACCAATCAAAGTATTGCAAAGAGTTGTTAAAGAGATTTGATATGGATGAATGAAAAGTTATGTCAACACCAATGGGATCCGCAACCTACGTCGATCAAGATGAATCGGGAATATCAATTGATATTACAAAGTATTGAGGTATGATTGGTTCGTTATTATATTTGACGGCAAGCCGTTCTGACATAATGTTTAGTATTTGTTTATATGCGCGCTTTCAAGCCAATCCAAAGGAGTCACATCTCACGGCAGTCAAAAGAATCATGAAATATCTCAAGGGAACTTCGAACGTCGTCTTATGGCATCCGAAAGGTAGTGTTTTTACTTTAATTGGTTATTCTGACGCGGATTATGCAGGCTATAAAACTGATCGAAAAAGCACGAGTGGAACCTGACACATCCTTGGAAACGCATTAGTTTCGTGTTCGTGCAAGAAACAAGCATGTGTTGCTCTTAGTACGGCTGAAGTGGAATACATAGCGGCGGGAAGCTGTTGTGCACAAAACCTTTGGCTGAAGCAACAATTAAGCAACTAAGGAATTGATCTTGGATGCGTTCCTCTCCGATGCGACAACACAAGTGCGATTAACATCACAAAAAATCCGGTCATGTACTCGAGAACCAAACACGTCGATGTTAGACATCATTTCCTCCGTGACCACGTACTTAAAGGAGATGTCGAAGTAACGTTTGTGGATACGCATAACCAACTCGACGACATATTCACGAAGCCACTCGCAAAAGAACCATTCTTCAAGATTCGACGAGAACTCAGAATTCTCGATGAAGGTGACATCTAAACTCTTCATAAACTAATGTGTGTAGTTGCTATGTTTTCAAACTTGTTTTCTTACTGTTTGTAAGTATTTTTTTGAAATTTCGAGGGTGTTAACCGATTAACCCCCAGGGTTAACCGATTAACACTGTTAATTTTTGTTTCTGAATTAATTTTTTAAATGTGTTAACCGATTAACCCCTAGGGTTAACCGATTAACGGCAAACACACTAAGTCCATAATAAAGTCCTTACCATACATGGTCAAGGGACAACTTAAACATACCAAAGAAGTAGTTACCGACCCTGAAGTGGGCGTCTCAATAACCATATCACCACCACAAGAAGATAAACACAAATCCAAACGCTTAGCGCACTCAAAAGAAATGAACGAATGAGTTGCTCCGATATCAATAATAGCAACTAAAGGCATATTATTAATAAAGCATGTACCTTTAATCAACCGATCCGCATTAATAGTGTCTGAGCCTGCTAATGCAAACACTTTCCCATCTGTTGGAGCTTGTTTTGGTTTAGTACACCTTGTACTAATATGACCAACTTCTCCACAATTGTAACACTTTACCACATTCCTTCTACAATCAGTTGTAGCATGACCAATACCACCACAGTTAGCACACTTAGCCGCAACATTCTTACACTCAAAAGATTTGTGCCCCATTGCACCACACATGTAGCACTTAATGGGACCCGGGCTTCCACCTCCGAATCTCTTAACAAAGTTTTCCCTATCCTTGCCTTTATCAGTAGGCGTCACATAAGGTCCACTCCTTACCGGTTGCTTTCCTCTCTTCTCATTCAGACTCTTATAGCGAGTAGAACGAGCTCTACTATCTTCTTCAAAAATTCTACAGCATTCGGTCAAATCCGAAAATCTCCTAATCCTCTGATAACCCACCGCTTGCTTGATCTCAGGACGCAAGCCATTCTCATACTTAACACACTTAGAAAATTTCGCCGTCACCGCATCATAGTGAGGATGGAACTTCACCAACTCTGTAAACTTAGCCGTGTAATCTAGCACAGACATATTACCTTGTTTCAACTCCAGAAATTCCATTTCCTTCTTCCCCTTTACACTCTCAGGGTAGTACTTTCTCAAAAATTCAGTGCGGAACAAATCCCAAGTCACTTCCTCATCATCAACTTCAAGAATTTGTCTCATACCGATCCACCAGTCATCGGCTTCTTCTCACAACATGTGAGATCCAAGTCTCACCTTGTTCCCTTCAGCACAATTCATAACCCTAAAGATCCTCTCGATCTCCTTCAACCAAATTTGAGCTTCGTCCGGATCAAACCTACATTTGAACACCGGCGGCTGATTCTTTCTAAACTCATCATTGGCATTCACATTCGGCGCACCCTGCACCGCTCTAGCCATTGCCTCCAATGTCGCAGCCATAGCATTGTCATTACGACCTGCCATATTCTGATGATTCCCAAAAATAACAACAAGGTTAAACAACCGTTCAACCAACAAAACAACGAGACAGACACAACTGACTCAACACTGGCTCTGATACCACTTAATGTAACACCCCCTTTCTATACCCCCAAATAATACAATTTAATCATTTAGGCACGTATTCAAAATTTCATCAGAGTATGTTTATAATACGTTATAAAAGGGACATGCCACATTATACGAAAATTTAACACATACAACACCTGCTCATATAAAGATATGCAACATCGGGGTAAACACCCACATCACAACATTTAGAATAAAAGCATAAACATCTAAACATTGTATAATCTCCAAAATATGTATTCATATACATAAACATCATCAGTTTAATTCACAACATTAACCATGTCTTATAACAACAAAACATCAGCATATACATACACAGATGCATCACAAAAGAATCAAAATAATCCCTATCTACCAGGTGCTACATATCAGAGCTGACCGACCAAAAGGAATGAAGCCACGCTTCACAAAAGACCTCCAGCAATCTAATCTGCAATGCCTCATAGAGCATTATAAA